>OZ023236.1:4503249-4835249 GCA_964006365.1 Trididemnum miniatum
ATGTTTTTGCCACACCATTATTTTTATGGTTGATATGTTCCACGAAATTAAATCTTTAAAAACATTGAAATGGACCAATGGTGTATACCAAAATAGAGTTATGGAATGGCATATATAATATATATGCAGTTTGTGCACTATTGGATTGGTCCTGCATTTTTCTTTTGGCTTCATACATACGCCTTGTAGAAGTCTATTTGGAATTTACGTCATGGCACATATGTGTTCCGTTGGCCCTTAAAGGGTCAACTAAGTATTACATATCGAAGAACTCTATCAACACTTTGACCAGACAATAAACATCAGTCTATGACAACGCAGAAAAATCTAATTTACCTTATCAATAGACTATTGGGAGACTTTTGGGAGTCACAGACCTCCAGTTCGCCATAAAATAGACCGTTAGGAACGTATAGATAAGAGCACGCTGATATTGAAAGTGCGAACTTGCAATCCTGAAAATACCGTTATGTGCTTAGCATCAAAAACTAGAACCAGCAAAATATTAAATGCAGCTAGTTATCTTGCAGGTTTCGTGGGTAAGCCTCACTTCAATCACTTAGCGTGATTCCCTCAGCGTGATTTCCAGTAGTGTATTCAGCGGGGGATTGTTTTATGCCATGCTTCCTCCCCTTTTGCCTCTCTTAATTGGATTTTCACAAAGTCCAGAAGGAACGGCAGTTGAAGATTAAGCAACTGCTGGAGCATGTGGTCGTGCCCCCTCCCCTTTGAAACTTCTCGCTATGCCACTGTCAGTATGGTACAGATAGCCGGAAACTCCTAAGCTAGTTCGTACTAGCGCTTGATCTCTTTCTTGTAACAAGATAGGTAAATAACATGCAATTAAGCTCAACTGTTTCATTCTAACCTTTCTTTACTTAAAGCCCAATTATAGTTTTGGCGAAGGCGGGATAACATGAATCTTATGTCCCCAAATCACAAACTGGGACGCAATCAGGAAGACTAAAGGAGCAGATGCCCTACTTTAGCTGACAACCAATATTTTGCAGAATACACGCTGGATTACCGCGAGGCATCAACAACTGCCACTACATTCACATTTTTCTTAGTCAAATCATACAATTTTACATTGTTTGGCGTAACGCCAGCGCAGGAGTTGGAGAAAAGTAATTGTAACTTCCACTACAGTTGAATTGACTAGGATATTTGTTGGACGGTGGACTTTTTTATTCGGCTTCAAACTGTCTCTTATGCGGTGAACGCTGAACGTCGATATGGAAACTGTGAATAGTCGACCAAGTTGTAAATTATCGGTTGATCCAGTTAGGAGTCGACTTTTAAGTTTTCTTTATCGATGCAGACACACCTAAAAAGATCTAAAAATGGTTCCTGAACTTCCCTTACACATGGCCATTGGCCAAACTTATTTTTACCATATTTGGAGTTGCAAGACATTGCGGTGTTCCCTCTGAAGTTTTTTTTGGCTTGAATGCCGCCGCTTCTACTAAAGTTATCTGCATCCGGTTCCAGTTTCCGGCTGTCGGAAACCTTTGTCGGCGAATTCACTTCATCTTCCAACTTCCGATTCCACATTCTTGGGAAACATGAAAGAAATAAAAATGTTTTAATAAAAAAGCTTCGATATATAAAAAGCTAGGTGATTCTGTGGGTAAGTTTAATTTCACAATGATAATGACTTGAATCCAGCTAGCTTGGACGGGTGTTTTTGGTCATTGATATAAGATAAAAATATGTGATGTTTAAACCAAATATTCTCACAGGAAAGGCAGTAATTGTAGAAAGGCAGTAATTTTTAGCACGGGAAATTTATTTTCCCAAAAGGCAGCGAAAAAATAGCGAAGAACGAGGTTTCCATAGCACTTTATTGCAGTGATAAATTGTAAAGAAATTATTTCATAAACTATGCTAATCATAATAATGGACTATGGCTTTTAGAAAATATTTTGATAACGTTCCGATAAAATGTTTAAAATAATTTTTAGCACGGGAAATTTATTTTCCTAACAAGCAGCGAAAAAATAGCGAAGAACGAGGTTTCCATAACAATTTATTGCAGTGATAAATTGTGAAAAAATTATTTTTAATTATTAAAAAAAATTAATTATTGATCATTGTTAAAAAAATTATTACAATTATTAAAAAAATTATTTCATTAACTATGCTAATCATAATAATGGACTATGGCTTTTAGAAAATATATTGATAACGTTCCGATAAAATGTCTACAAAAAGAAAAGATAAGCCTATGTTTCCATGTGGTATGTGTCAGTTGGAATGCAATACATCTTGTATTCTATGTGAAACATGTAATTCATGGTACCATCAAAATTGTGTCTCCGCCTCCCAACCTACGTGGGATCAATGGAAACTATTAAATGATATCTCGTTCGTTTGTTCTGCTTGCTACCAAAACAGCGACAAAGAATTCGACTTCTTTAAAAGTGCCTCAAGATTGAATCAGGTAAAACAGTTTTAATTGTATTTTCATACATGAAACGAGCTTGAATACTTGAAGCGCATAATAATTTATGAGCGATGATGCGTGGCGATGTACTGCATGAAAATTCAAATTATTCGTGAGCGCGCTTAATTTTAGGACTGATTAAAATACATTTTTTTCAAATGTGTTGGCGCTAGCTTCCTCTTCAATTGAGTGTAAACACAAATTTAGCGAATTCTATTTGGGTGAAAACTACGAAATATACTATTTTTTCGAGCCATCTAACGGCGAAAAATTTTTACATCTTTTCGGATAACAATGCCAGATGGTTAAGTAAAAGGCAACTACCAATCGCCTGATAATATTTGCAATTCGTTTGGTTATAACACCTTGGTGGAAATAGTCTAGTTAAAGAGCTGCAGATCTTTAATAGTAAAAACAAAAACTATGCACGGTCGTTATTAAAAAACTCTAAATTGCGTCCGCAATAATTCTGAAGGAGAGCAATTATTCTGATACTTCTCTATAATAATGCGCTGAACGAAGTGTGCTTGCCATAGCATTGTAGCACAGTTCTTTTCAGACCTTTCAAAAGTTTATCACATATAAAACGAAAAAAAGCGCTCCTAAAAGTAAGATATTTTGGGGGTATGGTTCATCGAAAAAATTTTGATAAAATTGAATTATTAGTGGCGATTTTAATACATTTCGAACAACTCTGAAGGCAATGTTTGAGTAATATTTTTTCGCCCCAATTTCGACTGTTTGAAGACAATGCATTTTTATATAGGCTAATATTCTATATAGGAGTAGCCCACGTGAGCATAATTGTACACCAAGTAGGCGCATTATGAAAACGGTTCGAATTCTTCAAAAAATAAATTCGCACTTTAGAGCTTTCCGGCATATCTTCGGAGATAACGCCCGACTAAAGTTTGTTAAGTTAGTATCATTTTATTCTATCGTGGTGGGAAACTCTTAACACAAGCGTGAAGATTTGTGAACACAGGAACCATCCGTTAAAATTAATATAGTTGTGCACTTTTTACGCGAAATTAAAGGGAAAGCACGTGGCTCTTCTTGCCCCTCTGCGGACTCCCATCGTTTCACCTTTGCTAAACGTTGGCAGTACTACAAAGAAATCTAGTCGATGCTATCAAGCTTATTTCATACTGATGTAATTATAAGTATCGTTAAACATGATATAAACAAGGTTGCCATATCGTGCTTATTTCTAAGATTTGGGCTTATATTCAAGAACAATGTCTTGCAAAACATAAATGCACTTATGTGCAAAAATGTACTTATTTTCAATTGCCGTATTAGTTTTTTTAGAAAATGGGTTAATAAATCTAGGATTTGCATACTTTGTTTTGGCTTTTTGATCAATAAATAGATATCACAAATAGAATTCTATTTGAATAAGCTCGCAGCTGATGATTGTCGTACGTGGTGGCGGCATTAAACACCGTGTAGTGCTTTTGCAATTTTAGCAATGTATGCTCTGGTTATTTTAATTATTGAGCTCTGTATTAAGATACAGACATCAGTCAATTTGTATACATATTACGCGTATAAAAATACTCAATTTCTGTTAACTTGAGAACCGTTATTTTAAAGTTTTTTCAATGTGTTAATCGCTAGCCGAGATTCATACCAAGTGACAGAAATAAGATTCTTCTAAAACAAAATTGTCATCGCACTTTGTCATCACGTCATCGCATGTCTATTTACGTCATCATAATTTCATCGCAAAGCAGCGTGTTTATTACTTGGTGTAGGCAGATGGTAACCCTGCGTGTAAATAAGATATTAGTTCAAAAATAAATGAGCTTGTAATCGAATTGCTTTGGTAAATGCAAGAGCTGTAATGCTGAAACTGTAACATCTGTAATTGCCGCCAATGCTGAGCACTAGCAGCTCGTGCTGTGATGCTTGTTTTCAAATTATCACACTACAGTTATTCATTGAGAAACGCGCATTGAAAAGCAATTACGAACGTATAATTAGAAATCCATTCCGTTAAGCCATTGGCTTTTAATTAGTCTATACCAAATGCTGTAAAATTTGTATTATGAACAATTTACCGTTGCATACAGAACAAGAGTTGCATATCAAATTATTTATCTTGCCCATCACGAGAAAGCGATCAAAGCGCTATAACGAGCTCGCTTAGGAGTTGCCGGCCATCTGTCTAACACGCCAATGTGGGGGAATCCCGCTAAGTGCTTTTCTCAACGGCACAACAAGTAAACTTGCCGGCTTGTTCTTCACACAGCGGGGAACCTGCTTGAGTGTCATCGAGCTTACACTTGTCACAACGAGAGGAAGCTTATCATACAATTTCTTTAAATTCGTCTTCGTTCTTGAAGAATTGGGCAAATATTGTAGTGCACTTATTTAGACTATAGGACAAATTTTACCTGCTTAATGGAAACGTTTTACGTTTTAACAGTAAAACGCTTATCGCTTTATGGCAGTGATTGTCGTGCAGTCAGTTCTTATCACTAGGGAGGAACTGCAAAAAAACATTTAAGATCATAGCGGTGGAATAAACTTTAAAATGTCAACACAAATTTTCTGATTAAATTTAAAAGCTGCTGGCATTTCGGGTTATAATTTTTATATAGGCTCATATTCTATGTAGGAGTAGCCCACGTGAGCATAATTGTACACCAAGTAGGCGCATTATGAAAACGGTTCGAATTTTCCAAAAAATGAACTTTCAGTTATGTAATCAAATATGAAAAGAAGTTTTCGGTTATTTCCAAACAAAACAACACCAAAATGCGACTGTTGTGAACAAAATCAGAGAAATTGAAGGATTAGAGGTGAAAAAGGGATATACGTTATTCATAAAATTTGTGATATGCGTTCCTAATACCGATAATAACAGAAGTTAATGTTGTTACAGGCTGCAAACATGGAAGAGAAGGTGTTGAAACAAATTGCCATTAGAGAGAAGAAATTAATTGGAAATTTTAAAACGAGCGAACCACGAAAACAGATCAGTAAACGATTAAGAACTCACCAGTATTCCGATTCTATATTAAAGAAATATTCAAATATAACACACAAAGCTGCAGTCGAAACTACTGGTGATGGTAGCTGCCTCTTCAACGCCACTTCCATTGCTCTCTGCGGAGATGAAAGCCTGGCAACAACACTTAAAGTACTATGCGGTATTGAGATGGTGAACAACCAGTCCATCTATATCAACCATTCACTGGCACGGGGTTTTGAATTGGTTAGTCCCGACTACTGGGACAGCTGCAGGGATTGTTTCAAAAACGGAGGGTTTTCATCTGCCTGGACAATCCTTGCACTATCCCAGGTGATTGAAAGAAGAATCATATCAGTTTATCCAGCGTGCAATGGCCCAGACGATATGACAAAAGAAATTTTAAGCTGCTCAATATCGGCGAGAAGTTTCTCCAATGACGACCCTATTTACATTATGTGGACGAGGATGGGTCCTACCTCCCAAAAATGTTGGACCCCCAATCACTTCGTACCTCTTGTGAATAATGAATCAATTGATAATCGAAACCAAGACGACATCTGCTACACCATTTCAGAGTCGGACACCTCAGAGAGTACTGCAGGCTACTTTAAGAGCATTTTATCACCAATCAGGGGAAACAACCAACAAGTCATTATAGATGATGGGGACCAATGTAGTTTCAGCTTCCCCACGACATCCTACCACAATAAGGTCACTTCCACTCCTGAGAAATACAAAAGAACGGACATTAGTAACATCAAGAAAAAAGAACCCAACTACGCTCAAATGCACATGGAAGAAGACGAAATAGAAAACATTTTCCCCGAAAAAATGAAAATGGAGAACGATAAAAAATTACCATTGAGAAAAAGAAAACCAAAACGAGAATCAGAACTCATTGCTAGTAAACGATCCTTTCAGGAAAACGTGTTTGCAGATGAAGCTATTCTAACATCAGATTTGGATGAAAGTGATGTAATTGAATTTACCACGAGCATAAAAAAAGCAAAACTTCATTACCAGACAGTAGTGGAAGCAAAGAAACCCGAAAACGCAATTTTTTCCTATATAGATGATAAAATTCCTAAACTAAACCGGCCTACAAAGATTCCGTCACTTGCGCAAGAATCGAAAGAAATCGCAACCGCTTTAACATCTTTTTCAAGTAGCAGTGATTTTGTTGATGACATTGAAATCCAACTAGATAAGTTGTTAAAAGAAGCAAAGAAATCGAAAACATCTCTTTCAAGAAGCAGTGATTTTGTTGATGACATTGACATAAAACAAGATGAATTGTTAAACTTTATAAAACCAAAAAAATCAAGCATCAACCCCCAAAATGATGAATACCCTCCGAATGACTCTATGACAAGCGAACCATATGATGACGAGACTTACATGAAACATGATTTAAAACAAAACTCTTTGCCGTTTGGCGAATTTCTAACCACCAATCAGGTGATTGTTCTTTTGCTTAAAAGTGGCAAAAGCATTCTAGACACAATACCCAAAGGAAAGAAAGAAAATGTATACTATGTAGTTGATAACAGCAACAATTACGAAAGGGGTAAACAAAAAATTTGCAAACGCTTTTACGATGATTGTGGTGCGTGGACATGCAACACAACGTCATCAACTGTATACCTTGAAACAGACAAAGAAGTTTATAAAGAAATTCATCTTATTGATGGTTTGTACTGCAAAAGAAAAACACGTGAAAAATGTTACTTACCTCTTGATCCTCAACCAGATGCAAAGAAGATTGTAGTTGTGAGCAAATATTATTCAAAATTGAAAGTCGACACTCAGTACCGGAGAAAAATTACCTGGATAAAATCTTTTTCCAGTGAATTTGAAAAACGTGCATTTGTTGAATATACTGGAAAGTTCCCTCATCACTCCCCTCATGGTAATTCGAAACACAATAGAAATGTTTACATCCGCACAAGCGAAAAGACCATGGAATCTGTCAAAGACAAAGTTTTATTTGCAACAGGAAGAAAATTATATGATGCACTGCAAACCGATAACAATAATTTACTTGACAAGCCACGTGATCTTAGATTAATATACAACGCCAAAAGCAACCAAGCCAAAAAAAAACTCAATGACTTACACACCAAGCAGAGACTTACATATGGCAAAACTTATGGAGACGAAATATTACAAGTTATTAATATGGCACAAACGCACGAATTCGTTCAGAGAGTAAACCATGGTAAAAATTGTCCCACTTCAATAATTTTGTATGTTGCACAACAAATATTAGATATCAAAAGATTCTGTTGTTCCGGATCTACCGTTTTGGGAATCGATAAAACTTTTAACTTGGGAAAGGTATATGCTACAGTTATGGTATTCAAAAACCTCAGTGTGGTCAAATCCAGCACTGGTGAGCACCCTCTTTTTTTAGGCCCAATTTTGTTGCATTGTAATTCTAATTATGAAACTTTTTCCTTTTTTTTCATTCATTTGCGTGCAGTATTGGGTGATCACAAAAAATTGATTTTCGGAACCGACGACGAACAAGCTCTCCACAAAGCAGCTTTATCGGCTTTCCCTTCCAGCAAGCACGCACTGTGCACTTCTCATTTAAAGACAAATTTGAAACAGTATCTAATCAACAAAGTTGGCCTGGAAAAAAAAGCTAGAAAATTACTCAGCGAAAAAATTTTTTCCGTTCTTGATGCCACTGACGAAGTTTCTTTTGACCTTTTGTGCCGAAAAATTGTAAAGGAATGCGATATTGAATTTTCAGGATTAGCAAGTTATTTGAATAGTCGATTCTTTCCATTGTTAAAAGATAAGGTTTGGAAAGTTTCTTCCTTGGTCGGTACGGAATGGACCAATAACAATAGCGAGTCCATGAATCATGTTCTGAAATGCAAAACAGAGTGGAAACTAAAAAAACTGCCAGATCTTATCACGATTATTTTTGAATTGGTAACGTCTATGTACGTTGATGTGAACAAAGCTGTAGCATCTATTGGTCCATATGAACTAAGTCCTGCCTACAAACAGTTTGTCAGCAGTTTCGACGAATTTAAAGCAAAAACCGGTTCTGAGCAGGCAAAACACATCGAAAACTTCATGACATTCAAGCCAGTCACATCAAGATTGACCAACTATCAAAGCATTAGTACCAACTCCAATTTGATTACTCGAAGACCTGCTAAATCTGCTGGAAAAAAAATTGGACAAAGACGTCGATCTGCAGCAAACAGAGCACCCTCTAATGCAGGTTAAACACATCAATTTCTTGAATAAAAATTTGTAATGAAAACACAGCACAAAAAACAAGTTGAACAGTATTTTCACCCTAACCTGGGATCCTAAATTTCTTTCTCAGCTGCTCTTTTGATTACATATAAGCAATCTAGCACCACTTAACACTTCGTTGCTCCTGCTATTGTATCAAGTATACATTCTTGTTGCCATATTGAATTGTGAATCACATTTCATCCTGGTTGTATTCGTATTCAAAATTGGAAGTTTTGTATTCATTGTTATTGTCCATAAGAATGTTGGTGAAAACTGAATCACACTGACTGAGACGCTGAGACCTTTGATACATTGTGCATGCTTACCTTATTAGGATATTATCACGACTCAAATGACTTTGCCGATGTGATGTCATAACGAGATAAACCTGTACAATGGCTTGTAGGTATCAGCGTCTCAGCTAGTGTGATCGCTCATTTAAGATCTTAAACGCCAGTTTTGAATTTGACGTACTTTTTAACACCTTCAATGAAAAAATAATGCTACCCTTCAATTTTCGTTTAATATAGCCTATTGGTATGTGGGATGATATTAGCTATCAAAACCAAATGGATTTGCACAGTATGTGTTGTGTGCTACTAGAAAAACTTTCATGTGATTTTTATTATGCAATGTGTATTTTGTACAGAAATACTCACTGTTTACTACATAATAATTTTTTCAAGCACATACGCCAGTAGTTGTCAACTAATTAAGGTTAGTTTTTGGCCCCCTTCTAGAGACTCTAAAAACCAATGGTCCTCTCCTCCACAATACCATTTTCTTTCAGCGCATCATTTGCAATGGCTACATCAGTCTGATGGATTTTAAGTGCTTCCTAATTATTGTTAAACAATATTGCACTGGAAAACCGATGGCTCATATCCTAATTGCTTCCAGTTGAGAGTTGCTGGACTAGCATACTGATTAATGATGTTGTTATGACCTAATGCAAAACCTTATTAAAGCTCTTTTTTTCGTTCCTAATTTTTGTGAAGCATAAGACTAAAAAGAACGTGTATATATTATCTTTTTACAACAATGTTTTTTGTGCTCGATATTGCTTCATAATCGCATTGTATTGTTTTAGCTTGCTTTGATATATTCACTTCTTTCTAAAACTAATAATTGTCAATTTCCAGCCAACAAAGTCAGTCAGTAGTTGCTATATATCACAGCATTTATTGTGCTAATGTTTCAAATTGTGCAAAAAAGGATATATACTGATTAATGATGTTGCTATGACCTAAAGCTAAACTGTATCCAAGCTGCCTTTTTGCATTCACCAGTCCAATGTCTGAATATGTTAAGTGTTAACTGTTTTATTACTTCGTTCCTAATTTTTGTGAAGCATAAGACTAAAAAGAACATATATTATCTTTTTACAACAATGTTTTTTGTGTTTGATATTGCTTCATAAGCACATTGTGTTGTTTTAGCTTGTTTTGATGCATTCACTTCTTTCTACAACTTGTAATTATATACTGCGTTACCAGCCAAAGAAGTCAGTAGTTGCCAGTGCCAACGAGGGCAAATTGTCACTAATTTCTGAATTTGCAACTGTGGAAACACGCTTTAAATTTTCACATTGTAATCTTGCTATTACACTTTTTAAGTTTTAACCTGCAACCAAAACATAATTCTTTCAAGGATTGCAACCACAATTTGATACATTAAAATTGCTTAATCTGTCAATTGCCTACAACTGAACTTATTAGCTATTATAATTTGCAACTTCAACTATGTGTAACAACAAACCATTTTCTAACCACAACAATACCTACTTTGGCAAGTAAGGGGTTGTAATACACAAGCAAGAACCGGTATTCAGGTATTCGTTTGTTTGCTTGCTAAACTTCTTTATAGAGATTATTTTGTCATAAAATGGGGTACCGGTACACTGGTACAGCGATTAAGGAAAAAGCTTACAAATAAATCCCCAATGTAATGTATTTGAGTTTAAGGATGTGATCCTGTGATAATAAATGTTTTACAACTGTTTTACATGCTTCTGCAATCTGATACTGCATTATACTGTTATAGGGCGATCACACTGTCACAAAACTGCAAACTATTGCAGGGTAATTAATGTGGCATACATGTAAACATAAAATGAAAAAAAAACATACCGGTACCACAAGTACTTTGCTATTTTGATGATATCAACACATATCCAATCAAAGCTAAAAAAACATTAACAGTTACAGTACAGCTGGGCTATTGCAATACAATGATCAAATTCTGATTCTTAGAAAACCACATCCAGGACATCTGAAAAATGTACCGGTAATGATATGTATCACTTACCACTTTGAGTTTTACACTAATCAAAATTATCTGCAATAAACCTTTAGTGGGTAAAATTAAAAAAAAAAGCCTCAGACACAGCTCGATGAAGAGTTTGATAAAATTTTAAAAAGATAAAATTGATATAATGTACCCAGTACCTGTGTAATACTAAACGAGAAAAATTAAACGCAATTTTCTTTTTTTTAGATACTGTTTACAAAAATACAAAGAGATAAGTGCCATTACTTCCTGGTCTTCAATACTGACAATCTAACTAAGAAACCTTTAAACATTTAAATAATATTTTGGATTTGTCATATACATACTCAGCATTATTTATGATAAAGGTCGCTTAATTCAGTAACTGAGTTTAAGATTTGTCAATATTGAACTTTGTAAAAAGAAGATTGCATTCAATTTTTGTCATTTAATATAACTTGATAACTTCCCTTTTACTTGAATGTAATCTGTATATTGACTTCAGTCCATTCAGCCAAATCGTCCAGGCCTATGCACTATGTACTCTGATACCTGGGTACTGGCCTAATCCAACCTCTCTGAATCTTAACTAGGGTCAACCTTATTGTAAACCACCGTAAATTCTTTTTTCTTGCTTTGCTTTACATTCACTGCAGTGCTTCAGTGCTCTAAATAAATAGCCTACCTGTAAATTAGTGAGCTCTGCGTTCTCTACCAGATTGGACATCGCTATTTGGGACATCGCGGACATCGCAATTTGGGACATCGCGGACATCGTTGACATCGCGGACATCGTTGACATCGCGGACATCGTTGACATCGCGGACATCGTTGACATCGCAGACATCGCGGACATCGCAGACATCGCGGACATCGCGGACATCGTTGACATCGCGGACATCGTTGACATCGCGGACATGTACTATTTAGTAACACCGGTTAAAATTCCATATTTTAAATGAGAAAAAGCAAGACTGTAGTAAAATTTAATATTAAGGGTTTGTTTATTTACATAGTGCCTGATTGTAGAGAGTGTTAAGAAATGTGCGTGGAGAGAGGTTCTTGGGAGAGTTCAAGCTGAAATCTATGAGAGTTGTAAATCAACTTAGGCTAACTGCTGTACGCTACAGTTATTAACGGTAATCGATTAGCATGATTAGCAGAAATCAGCTCTGCTGATGGCAAGAAGGCTATGAATGTACTCCGGCATTAGATTTTTTTAAAGCTTTGGGCTATGCACCCTGTCCACATGTCCCATTTACCTTGGCGTTTGGCCCAAGGTTCTGTGTTCCAATTTCTACAACATAATAAATTTTTGAAATCATAATTTGAACTGTGAAGAAGTGATTACCTGTATGACTTCAAAAATAAAAAAAATAAAAAATTCTAACCTTCAAAAGAACTACACACCCCAAATCTAAGCATGCGCAGACACAGTGCCTGCCTTGTCCCCCGCTTTTTCACGGGCAAACAGGTTGGGCAGAGAGGTTTTTTGCAGGTTTTGGTAACTGGTATAGTTACAAATCGTACACAAAAAATTTCTCAGTTTACCGGGAAACAGTCTTTAAACCAACCGATCATTTCCATTCTTTTCGATTGTTTACAGGGAATCTTTGACATCATAATCCAGCATGTACTAATTTCTTGAAGGTTTTATTTCAAATGTTCTACCTTGAGCAAAACGAGTAGAGGCTTAGATTTGGGGTGTGTAGTTCTTTTGAAGGTTAGAATTTTTTTTTTTCAGGAAGGTGGGAGGTTGCTATGCTGCACTGATGAGACCATAATAAGGTCAAAACGCGTCTGCGGCTGCAAATGAGTGGGTTGCCATGGGGGCTTCTAGTGATGTGGGCTAGTTGGGCTACTGGTAACTTAGTTGTGGGTTAGTAGTTACAGGCTCTTTCATTGGGTATCGTTGTTAGGGGCCAGTCGCCTGCAAAAATAGGGTACAATCTAGAAAAGAGATGAAGTCGAGATGTCCAGGTAAAACAATGCAAAAAAGAGTATTTACTGTCTGGAATGAGTTTAGCCTGCTTTATTTGTTTTTTTACTTTTTCAGTAAGATGTCAATGCATTTGATTGGTTGTATGTTTTTGTAATGTATGACATACAAAAAGTTGCATGTTGGTAGACTAGTTTGGGAAATTGCATTGTCAGTCTTGTCTTCCAGGACTTCGTATTTCCATTTACATTAATGCTACTGAATAGTAACAACACTTCAAAATAGAATTTCACATCTCAATCAAGTTTTTTGCCCTTTGCCTGGGCAGTTAGTATAATGGTTATTTGCAAGCTCACATGAAATAATTTTTACTATGAAAAGATTGTTTAAGAAAAAGAAAAAATCACCATCTGATGCAAGCAGCTTAGCAAGTGGACGATCTGCTTCGGGATATAATGTTTCGCCAAAAAAAGATTTACCTAAGCTTCACAAAGCTGCTTTTGAAAATGATATTGCAAAATTAAAGTTGCTTTTGAAAAAGGGTGATGTAAATCAATTGGACAAAGAGAACAGGTTAGTTTTTATTATTACTTGTGTATATATGCGGTTAGTTGCATATCCTCCTACCACGAGAAAGCGATTAAGCACTATAATGAGCTCACTTAGGAGGTCTGGCAATCTGTCTACCACACCAAGATGGAAAATCTTGCAGAGTGCCTTTCCCAGTTGGTCTACGACATGTGGGCGCAAAGACATTTGGGCGCAAAATGCGTTGTAGCGCACTTTTCACAATTATTTTTCTATTTTCAAAAAATTTTATATTTGCAACCGTGTTAGTGTTTTAATTTTTTCTAATTTCTTAATTACTGCAAGTAATAAGCAAACGAACCAATTGATGGTACTTACAAAAACGTTTTAAGAAACACTAATGCGAAGTCAAGGTCAAGTTACCAATAAGCAAAGACGTATTTGTACGTTTAGATAATCATAATTATTTTGTGCAATAAAGAACAAACAAAGGTTTTGGATTTACGCAAGATATTTTTTGTTTGCACCGATGTTTACTTAACCTAAGCTACTTAATTGCTGCAGGTAACAAGCGAACCAATTAAGAGATGCATACTTACGGATACGTTGTAAGAAACACTTATGCATAGCAAGGTTAAGTTATCGATAAGCAAAGATGTATTTCTATATTTAACGAATTGTTGATTCAAAGGACTTTGCGATAATTATATTGCATAATAAAGAACAAACAAAGATTTTAGATTTATGCTAGATATTTTTTGTTTGCGCCGATGTTTTTATTTACTTAGCCCCTAGTAGGCCATGCTTAGCCTAAGCTACTTAATTGCTGCAGTAAACAAGTGAACCAATAAGAGATGTATTCTTACGGAAACGTTGTAAGAAACAATAATGCGTAGTCAAGGTTAAGTTATCAATAAGCAAAGATGTATTTCTATGTTTAACAAATTGTTTAATTCAAAGGATTTTGCAATAATTATATTGCGTAATAAAGAGCAAACAAAGGTTTTAGATTTATGCAAGATATTTTTTGTTTGCACCGATGTTTTTATTTACTTAGCCTAAGCTACTTAATTGCTGCAGGAAACAAGTGAACCAAATAAGAGATGTATACTTACAGAAACGTAAGAAACACTAATGCAGTGGTTTTCAACCTTTTTCAAGTCGCGGACCCCGTAGTTAAGCAATTTGTTGTTGCGGACCCCACACAAATTAACACAAATCGACACAATTTTAGAATTGTTATTAAAAGTAATTTGAGTAGAAATCAAAGGCTACCTTCACCAGGGATGCGTTTTTGTTACTGCTTGCCAAAAGCTATCCATTTGAGGATAGGCCTATGATAGGCGGCACTTATTTTTTCAAGTAAAAATCTTTAACTGCTCAAAACACGACTTGCTGCTTACGCAAAAACAGCTCAATTTTTGGCGTTGGCTTTGATAACAAGTTGTGTTTTGGGAAAGGACCAATATTGTTTATTTACTCATTCTTCTTTAGGCTTTTTCCTATTTGTGGTCACCATGGCACGAAAGTCTTCTCCATAAGACTCGATGAACTTTGTCTCTCTCTCTCTTGCTCCAACCTTCTCCATGTCTTCTCTCACCAAATCCATCCATCTTCTCTTTGACCTTCCTCACCAAATTGTTTATTTACTCATAATTATGCTACAAATTTATCTCGGAAACTCCAGTAACTTTGACAGCGCTGCCTGCAAATAATTGCGTCACCGAGCTTCTTGATCTGCAGACTGTTGGAGTCTAGCTATTCTAGAATAGATGTGTGTATAGTCTTTTTAATGTGTAGGTCTGACACGAGTTTGGTACCAACATGACTGCGCATGGAAACAGAAGGCGCACGCACTAGCTGGATGTTTTGCAGAAAGCCCGTGCCCAAAAAAAAAAACATCCCAGCCTCTGCAGTATCAGTACTTCAGGCTTAACGGGGTGTGTTTTGTTAAATCAAACATTTTGGCGTTACTTGCAGCAAAAGATCAGATTCAGTGCTTGACCTTGTTAAATCACGTTTAGATCGTTTAACGTCACTACTGGTCTATTTCACATGCATTATTATTAGCACTAGGAATTTGTAAACTAGTTTGCAAAAATGGAGTACTGTATTGCTAAGTCCGCGTAACTTCGTAGTTATACGGATTTCGTTGTATTGCAATGCGGAAGAAATAAATATTGGAATTTACTAACACTTCCAATGTTTTTGCGCGCAATTTAACATAAAATTTTGAAGAAGCCACGGGCCAAAAAATTTTAATTGGCTGGCTGGATCTGGCCCACAGGTTGCCGACGCCTAACCTAAGCTTTGCGAATTTTGGCATGATGACTTGATATTTGGATCAAGCTTTGTGAATGCAAGGCGAAAATTATTATGCAGTTACAAACGATTTTTCGCTTTCGTTTTTATGTGTGTGGAAGAACTGGAACCATTTTCAGCTAGGTATGTTTTTGTGTAACGCAAAATTGTATCATTGCAGGCAATAGTTCCATGTGCGGAAGCATTTATCTGTCGTTTTTCTATCCCGAATTTGACATACCAATAACTATTCCTAAGTAAAAAAGTTTCAGGCGCAACTGTTGGTTGCAGATTAAGCAGTGCCTCCTTATGTGTCAGTTTGCAGAGTTTCAATGATTCAATCTTACCAAAAAAGGTCAGAAGAAGTTGCTTGGGCCCGAGAACTACCAGTGTCTATTTCATATTCTCATATCGTTCAGAAAAAGATCATTTTTTGAAATGCATTAACAATATTAAACACAGGTACTTCAATATACTGTGGTATTTTTGATGAAATTTTCAACACTTTGGCGGACTCCTTGCAGACCCTTTAGACCTTGCTGCCCCCTTTAAGTCATTCGCGGACCACTTGGGTCTCTGTGGACCCCAGGTTGAAAACCACTGCACTAATGCGTAGTCAAGGTTAAGTTACCGATAAGCAAAGACGTATTTTTATGTTTAAGGAATTGTTTAATTTAAATGACTTTATGATAATAATATTGCGTAATAAAGGACAAAGGAAGGTGTTGCATTTATGCAAAATATTTTTTGTTTGCGCCGATGTTTTTATTCACTCAACGAAAGCTACTTAATTACTGCAGGAAACGAGCGAACCAAATAAGAGATGTATGCAGTATATTGATACTTGCAGAAACGTTTGAAGAAAAACTAATACGTAGTCCAGGTTAACTTACCCATAAGCAAAGACTTATTTCTATGTTATTGTAATTGTATAATTCAAAGGACTTTGCGATAATTATATTGCGTAATAAAGAACAAACAAAGCTGTTGAATTTATGCAAGATATTTTTTGTTTGAGCCAATGTTTTTATTTACTTAAAAGTAAACTTCTTAATTGCTGCAGGAAACAAGCGAGTCAAATCAAAAGATTTATGAAAACTTAAGAAGAAAAAAATTTTAGTGCTTAGTCAAGGTCAAACTATCGATAAGTAAGGACTTATTGCTAGGTTTGATTGAATGTATAATTCAAAGGACTTTGCGATAATTATATTGTACAATAACGAACCTTGTAATATAGAACAAAATGAGGTTTGGGATTTATGCAAAACTATTGTGTTCGAGAACCTTCCTGCAAAGATTAAAATTGGTGATCGCATTGTTAGCTCTAAACGAAAATCTGAAAAAGTTTATAAATTTTTTGCCGTGATTTAATTGTGCCAAAAACAAGCAGTTGCAGCTGCAACAAACTAATCGGCAATTAATGGATTAGGAAGTGCTAATAAGAACTTGCAATTTTCGAATAAACAAACTGTATTTTTAAACGTTATTGATAATTAAATCAACCTTATGCTCGTACGCAATGGACTAACGTTTTTACAAAAATTGTTCGGGTATGGCCATATAGACGGAGCGTTTGCTTGTGGAGCATTAGACTCCAGTTTGTTTACGAGTCTGGTCAAACCAGTCATTTGAAGTTTGAGGTTTATTTGTTTTACCATAACGCACAAGGAGGCACAGGTAGGAAACAGCGAAAGGACCATTACTCGGTCATCTAAGTCAACTGCACCTTTTGCCACATCTTACTCTGACGTTAGTTAGTAAAAAATAAACGCAAACACACACACATACAAAATAATAAAAGGTTGAGCAGGTTGTCGGTGACGGCATAACTTTACGAATATCAGAAAGGGGAGTTTAGCTTTGGATTCAAAGCTAATATAAAGCAGTGTTTAAAAAGTAGGGTAAAAAAATAATAGATAACTAAAATACCAACATCCTACAATACTTCAGAAAACATAAATTATAACTTCAGAAAACAATATGTACACAAAGAACAAGAAAACAGAAATTTTGGTTTTGGAGAGGGTAAAAATACATTTAAAGGGGATACATACAGATATCAACTATTTAGTTGCAGTATCAGTTTGAGTGGTGAGATTTGTGTAAAATTGATAATCTGCTTAAGGAAAGATAAAATGCTGTTTGAGAAGGTGATTTTATACATATTTAAAGATGGCAGAAGATTTAACGTATTTTTTGAAAGAGGAAAAGGAGCAGTGCTTAAATTCTTCGGGAATGTTTTTCCATATTTTCAGGCCAATGTGTTAAAGAGATTTTTTGCTAGTTTCCGAAGCGATAAAAGGTTGAAAAAATTCAGGTACTTTTTGTCTAGTGTGGTAATGATGTATTACCGGTATATCAAGTTTTGTGAAATATTTGTTGAAAAAGGGTGGTAACAGGCGGTTATTATATTTAAACATAAATTTAGCAAACTCTATTTTAATCATGTCAGTAAGCGTAAGTGTATTAAAGTTAGAGTGAAGAAAGTTTATCGGTTTTTCTTTCGCACAAAAAAGACTTGCGACTTGCTCGTATGAACTTATTTTGGAGAATTATCAATTTGTGTAAGTGAGAAGAGGCGACTCTACCCCAGTTTAATAAGGAATACTGAAGATGAGAGTGACAAAGACCGTAATAGACTAACTTGAGTGAGGATAGGGGAACGTAGTGTCTTAGTTTGTAAACCATATCGCAAGCTCTGCAAAGTTTTTTCGATAGTTTATCAATATGTATTTTCTATGACAGACGATCGTCTAAAAATACTCCAATATACCTGACATAGTCAGATTTTACAATGATATTGCCACTAATACTAATGTTAAATTCGTTTGTGTGAATTTTCTTTTTGTTACCCGATAATCATGTAGCAGCTTTTATTGTAATTGATAGTTAATTTGTTGCTGCTAACCCAATTTTCAATTTCCTCCTTCACTTGTTGCTGAAATATGTTAAAATCATGATGTGCTAAATGCAAAGTTGTATCATCGGCAAAAAGCGTCGTTTCGAATTTGGACACGTTGGGAAGGTCATTTACGTATAGAAGAAAGAGTAAAGGCCCCAAAACTGAACCCTGAGGAACCCCATATTTAACTGGGCGTAGTAAAGATAATTTGTCATCAATTTTTGTACAAATTTGGCGCCCAGAAAGATATGATAAATCATTTTACCACGAAAACCGTAATGATAAAGTTTTTTGAGCAAAATTTCATGACTTACAGAATCAAACGCTTTTCTCAAGTCGAGAAAAATAGAACATGTTATTAATTTTCCGTTTACGTTGTTTAATAATTTGTCATAGAAAGTGGTGATAGCTAATTCGGTGGAGTTGTTTTCTGTAAAGCCAAATTGCGAAGGAGTGAGGATGCAGTTTTTAGTAATAAATTTAGTCATTTTGCTTTCAAGAATTTTTTCACATAATTCAGAAAATACTGATAGCAGAGAGATTGGTCGAAATTCATCAAGTGAAGTTGAAGATGTTTTTTTTCGGAATAGGAATGACACTAGCTATTTTGAAATCATTTGGAAAGGCTTCTAATTCAATGCATCTATTGAATAATCTAGCAAGAAGTGGAGCTAAAACACACATGGAAAGCTTTACAAATTTAGGAGAAATTTGGTCAAGGCCAGGAGCAGTGTAGGATTTTAGTTTGTCTATGCAATCACTCACGTCTTCTGATAATATTTCTTCAATCATAAAAGATTGAACACAGGACGAGTGGAGGATTTTAAAGGAAGAATTTTAAGAAAAAGGCAGATTTTGAGACATAGTTGTACCAATGTTTGCAAAGTATTCGCATAATTTTTCGCGAAATTTAGGGAAGTCTGTTTTAACACTCTCGCCCTCAATCACTATCGAATGTGGCAAATTTAGATTTGTTTGAAGAATTTTTAAAGTCAATCATTTCATTAATTGTCGACCATGTTTTTGAAGAACTTTTGCATTTGTTAAGTAAATTTTTATAGTAATTTTGCTTGGAAACATTTTTAATATGAGTTAGTTTGTTCAAATATTTCTTATAGTGCTCTTTTTCAGAATTAGTGGAATTTTTTTTTGGAAACCTTTTTAAAAAGTTTATTTTTGTCTTAATCGATGCGAGAATACCAGGGGTGATCGATGACTTCTTTTTTAGACGTTTTTCTTTTCTAGTCAAAGCGGTTAATGGGGCGTGTTTGTTCAACACAGAATTGAATGTAGAAGTAAAATTTGAGACGCCTTGGCTAATGTCTGATTTGTTTGAATCAGTTGTATTAATAGATGAAATTGCCGAGTCTAAATCAAGAAGATAATCTTCAGTTTTGAAATTTTTCATAGAACGTTTAAACATAGTTTTGTAGAGGTATGAACATTTACAGTAAAAAATGTTGGTAGATGATCGGAAATCTCAAATACGCAAACACCACTTGAGGTATCTTTTTTAAGAATATTTGAATAGATATGGTCAAGCAGGGAAGATGTGCAGTTGTGAGCAAATCTAGTGGGGACATTAATCCTTGAACTGTAACCGATAGAAAAATCATTAACATAGGATCCTACCGATGGGTTATTCTTAGCTAGAATATTAATATTAAAGTCACCAAAAACAATGTAATTTATTTTTTTGTTTTCTATATCCTTAAATTGGTTATAGAATTTGTTATGAAATGAAGTCGAATCTTGGTTAGGGTGACGGTAAATAACAGCTAGAATAAATGTTGAATCTTTGCATTCAATTTCAAGCCATAAATCTTCGCATTTATCTAAGTTAAGAAATAAGTCATTTCGTAAATGACACTTAAGTGCATCCTTAATATAGAGACCGACCCCGCCAGCATTAGTTGGGGAGTCATTTCTAAAGAATTTGTAATTTGAGAGGTTTACATTTGAAACGCTAGTAGGATTAAGTTTGGTTTCTGAAATGACAGTAACATTGGGTTTTGTTACCATAAGATCAATAAATTCATGCATTTTGGTTTTATTTTTAGGTAAAGTGGATGAGAAAAAGGTCGTTTTTTAATAGATTGGCAGTTAATCTTGATAAGTTTGAAGGGGAAAAATATTCATCGCTTCTATTGACTATGCAAGAAAAATTAATATTAAGTAGTGAATTTGGCTCAAGGCTACCTAAAGAGAAAAAAGGAAACATAGCTGCACAACATTTGGAACTCACACAAATATTTGACTTCGTACAGGGCTCCATTGTTTACAATGTAGATGTTATTATTAATATCTAAAAAAATAAGAAAAAAAAACAGTAGATTAGTCTTAAAAAAAATAGAAAATAAAAAAAAGTTTACTACAATACGAGGAATCATTTTGAATTTCATTTTGAAATAGGTTATTGCAGGTTCTTTACCGGGAGTTTAGCAAAGGCAAAAAAAGCTTGGATAACGAGCTTGGAAGTGAATAACGAGCTTTACTTAGCCTGCAAGTGGATCATTAGGTGGCACTCGACTGGATTCTCTACTTTAATAAATGTAAAACACTCTCGCTTATTCTTTGTGTCGTATTGCACCTAACTATCACAATGTTTCCGAATTGTACATTAATTAAAAACGTATGATAAGTCTTTGCTTACATCGGTAACTTAACCGTGACCAAGCATTATTTTTCGTAAGTTTTCGCAAATTTGTATCTATCGCTTGACATGCTTGTTTTCTGCAGCAATTACAAAGCTTAGGTTAAGCAAATAAAAACATCAGCGCAAACGAAAAATATCTTGCATGAATCCAAAACCCATGTTTGTTCTTTGTTACATAAAATAATTATCGCGAAGTCCTTCAAATTATGCAATTAAATAAACATAGAAATAAGTCTTTGTTATCGGTTACTTTAACCTTGACTATCACATCACTTTTTCCTGCTTAAGTTTCTGTAAATATACATCAGTTTCGCAGGGCCGGATTTAGGGGGGGGAGGCAAGGGGCTCAGACATTCAAACCTCTATCATTCACCACAAGTTACTTGTACATTTGTGCAGTGTTGGGCAAAATAATAATATTGTCTTCTAACAAACTGAATTGGTCAAGACACATCGTTACTCCAAAAGCCAGGAGTGGGTTGGCATGAGATAACTTCGCAGTCAGCTTGACATAGCAATCATGTTTAGTGGTGATTTTACTTTGTGTTATTGGTAGCCCAATTCGTTCGTTCATAGGCCAACAATATAGAGGCGAATTATCAGTGTTTTAAAAAATTTATAAAATAAATAATAAAACAATTATCGTAGTTAGTTTATTGCATATTTATCGTAGTTAGTTTTGAAGGCAGATTGCTGCCAATTTGGCTGGATAAAGTCACAGTAGTGTTAGATGGTATAAAAGGAAAAAGAGGTGTAGCCATATTAGTCATGTATGAGGATATTGTTTAAGCATCAAGGCAGCGAATGCAGTTTGGAAATGTTCTTGTATCAGTTAATAAAGAGAAAAGAGGTGGACGTTACTTTTCCAAATGTGGAAACAGCATTGCGAATATATACACCTTGTTTTAATGATCTCCAACCGCTCTGGAGAACGCTCCTTTTCCAAGTTAAAAACAATTGAAAATATGTTACGCACATCCTTGACTCAAAGCAAACTTGTTCTATTAGCTGTCATAAGCGTGGAGTGTGATATTCTACGGGAGCTAAATTTTACAGCCATCATCCAAGACTTTGCAGCAAGAAAAGCGAGAAAAGTATTCTACCGGTTTGAAAGTTTTCTGTAATGACTGTTTCAGTTTTTCATTCGTTTAGGTAAGGGCACAATGTTTCGGGACGCACTTGACTCATACTAAATAA
The DNA here is from genome assembly GCA_964006365.1 of Trididemnum miniatum. Lineage (NCBI taxonomy): Eukaryota > Metazoa > Chordata > Ascidiacea > Aplousobranchia > Didemnidae > Trididemnum > Trididemnum miniatum. The sequence continues at coordinate 4,525,728 of OZ023236.1, forward strand.
ACAGACACAGAGGCCAATAAATTTCTTTTATGTGATGTGGCAGGGCCCTTTTTCAAATTCTAACTTAGGCGAAAGGGATTTAAATTTGGCTTGGGTTAGTTGATTAATAATTTTTATTGATAAAATAGTTTTTAGTTAATGCTTTTATATTGTAGCTTAACACAGGGATGGGCAAGGTGCGGCATTTTATGCGGCGGAGCAGTTACAGGCATTTAAACACCTAACGTCAAACAAGCTGCAAAGACGATTTTTTTTATCTTTACTACAGTTTCGCGCTGAATTTTAGTTAAAGAAAGGACATCTGCGGACGTGACAACCTTTTTTTTATCTTCACTTGAATTTGAGTGGAGAAGTGGACGTCTGCGAATGTTAAGGTGATGCAGGCACTCCATGATTTTGAAAAAATTGACGGAAAATGCCCTACTTTTTTTGGTGGTGAGGTGGTTCATGCTAAAAATGACTCCTGTAAATTTTGAGAAAATTTGATGCAAGTTTGGGGGTGTCACAAAGCCCTGAAAGTTCACCGGGGGTCAATTTTTGGACGAATGTCATAACTTAAGAACCGCTTGGCCTAGAAAGCCCATTTCACATTCAAATGATGCGGAACAGCCATGTTTCTATCTGCTGTAAGAGAACATTTTGTTGAAAATCTCATAATTTTTGAGTTATTTTGAAAAAATACATTTCCCTTGCTTGAAGGCTAGATTCATTAACAATTAAGTTTGGAGTCGGAAAATGATTTTTAAAACTTATACATATTTGAGAAAGCTGGTAATTTGTTTTTTGCACCAGGTTGTTCCTTGGATAATTTATTTTGCATGAGCAGTAATACAACATGCAAAAATTACCAACTAACTTTAAATTTCACTGAGAGGTAGACTTCAATATAAGAGCGCTGTAGAATAGCATCACCATTTTGTAAATCAAGTACGGAGTCATTGACCACACAAAGGTGTCTAAAAATTTTCATTGAGGAAAGGTTAGATTGTTCGCTGGGCCACTCTGACGCAGGAGTTATGCAAGAAAGCAGTGTCCAATTTTAAGAAATGTTGAAAAACTAATATATACTATCTTTGTCTGCAAATCTTGCTAGATCAACAGTTACTCCTTCTGAGAGTGCAAGAAATGTGAGCTCGCCATACGGTATCCTGCACTCGTTCTTTTTGGGCTTGCTCCAGCATCAAGCTCATTGTCCTACAATACCTCAACAATGATTTCCGTGTGCTTCTTTTCAGGATCAATGAAGAGAGCAAGAGGCAGTGGCAGGAATTTTCAAGTAAGGAAGGGGTTGAAACACTAAGCTGGATTTGAATTCAATGTTGTCACTTATGATGCGATCGCGCAGTAAGCAAAGAGATTAGACTTTCGTCAGTGAAGAGTGCGATCTGTATGTGGTAAAACTCTATACTGTAATAACTTCTGGACTAGTCCATATTTTTGTTCTACCTCAAACCAAAACCTCATGTTGTGGACTTCAGATTAAACATTTGCTACTAATACCAGGAGAACGACGTTGAGTTAGCCAAAGGTTAGGAGCCCAAAAATAGTAACGTTTTTTTTTGTATATTGGGAATGCTTTTGCTCATTATGCTCTTTAAATGTGCAAAAAGTTATTGATAATTGTGAATATGCATCAGCCAACGCGCTCACTGCACTGCAACGCTGTTTAAGCTAATCTCCTCCTTGTAGCGCAGTATAGCCGTCGTAAGGAGGATGTATTTTTCCATTTTTAAACAATATACAATATAAACATACTGACTAGAACTTTCTACAGTTTGTTCATAAAGTCTAAAATCTAAAGCTTTTTAATATCTACGAGTAGATTAGTAGCTGTTTTTCTCTAAAGTATGCCCTTTTAATCACCTCGAAAGTTTGAATTGCAGTTAGTGAAAATCGACAACATTTTTTAGGATTACAACTGTGCAAGAACAGTAAACAAAATTATGACACAATAATCTTATTTCATAATTTAACAACGCTAGTGGCAGTGGGCATACGCTGTGATGTTACTACAGCCGCAGATCAAGCAACCACCAAAATTATTGCTTCTTTCAGCAGATCAGTGAATACTGGCTATAAAGCACAAAAGTTCCGAACCAATAGGGAGGCTCAAACCCCCAAAACCTTCAACACACCGTATTCTCGTTCCTACACAAAATCAAATGGTCATGCATGAGTTCATAGCTGGTGCCAGAGCAGTTGACTTGATGGGGCCAAGCGTTTATCAGGGGAGGCCAAAGTTTGGAATAGTTAACCGCACTTAGCACAAAAACTGCTTTCTTCACAGTTCAAAAAAAGTAAGCTTGTTAATCAGGGAACCAAGCTTGTTGATTACAAAGCCAAACCCCCTGCCCTTCCCCCCCATGGCACCGACCTATCATGATTACATCACGATGTACCCATGCAACTACACCAATAACAGGGCAATTACAAAGAAATTGGCTACAGTGAAAAGAGACACAATTTTTACTACAACATGAAGTAAGAATATTTCAGTAAGAGTGACTGATTTTTACTTGATATTGTGTAGGCCTATATTGGTGACTGACAACTTGGTATAAACTTGGTGATCACTCTCAAAATGTACCAAAAAAACATAATTTAGAGACTTTTGATATTATCCTTACTGCCTATGATCAAAAGTATCTACAAATACAAAAAAGACTTTTCACATAATCCTAGGAAAAAAACTTAAAGCCTTTGGTAGAGTTGAAATGTAGTCTTTTTAAAATAACTTAAAAATTATGAGATTTTCAACAAAATGTTCTCTTACAGCAGATAGAAACATGGCTATTCCGTATCATTTGAATGTGAAATGAGCTTTCTAGGCCAAGCGGTTCTTAAGCTACGACATTCGTCCAAAAATTGACCCCTGGTGAACTTTCGGGGGCTTTGTGACACCCCCAAACTTGCATCAGATTTTCTCAAAATTTGCAGGGGTCATTTTCAGCATAAATCTCACCACCAAAAAAAAGTACAGCTTATTTGAAGTTGGGGGGGGGGGTGCGCCTGCATCACCCTAGCAGACATGATGACCTTTTTTTCACTGGCATTTGAGTGGAGAAGTGGACGTGATGACCTTTTTTTGGGTCTTCACTTGAATCTGAGTGAAAAATTGGACATCCGCGGACGTGTGGCCCTCGGCTTCAAAATTTTTCGAAATTTTTTCAAATGCGGCCCTTCATGTGAACATAATTGTTCTACTCTGGCTTAGCATATAGTGTGTGTGCGTGCTATTCACTCGCAGTATTTATTCTGAGCTTAAGTGCGCGTTGAAACAATTGTGTGAATTGGTGCTCTAGGTCAGAGGTGACAAACATTAGGTCAGAGGTGACAAGCTCCAGGTCGGAGATGCCCATGGGCCGCGTAAAGAATTTTCTGCAGCCCACAAACATTTTGACGAGACTAGTACTCTTGAACTTTCTTTTTTTTTTGTCTAATCTGTGCGGTGCAAAATCAAAAGCTGAGCCCATGATTGAACCACTCGTGTATCACACAAGAATCATACAAATCTATAGTACAAGCCTTTTTATCTGTTTCAGGATTCACCAGTTCTTCCTTTATTACGTAATAATAATAACAACATAACGCGTGGTTCGCTGCAGCTTCAGTATAGTGCAGTATACGTAGGGTTATCATATTTTCACTGTGCAAAAGGAGGACAGGTTTTTTGAAGATCATCACGTCTGCGGATGCTTTATTTTCCGCCCAAAATCAAGCGAAGAGCAAGAAAAAAGTCATCACGTCCGCAGATGCTCGATTTTCCGCCCAAAATCAACTTGAAGAGCAAAAGAAAAAAAAGGTCATCACATCCTCACGTCTTAGTTTGAACGAAAACTTCTCAAAAATTTCGTGTAAAAATGATTTGACATGTTTCCACTGTTCATAATGCCAAAAAGGAGGACATTTGGGCATTTTTTAGCGTCCTCGGAGGACAAATTATTTTTTGTGAAAAAGGAGGATGTATGGTAAGTTCGTTCGACGACTTTTAGGCGCAAACGGTTAGTCGCGAGACAGTTAGCCGCGAGTGGTTGGTCGCCAGGACAGTTTGGTGCCAGCACTATTTATATCTCTACGCATAAGGTCCTAAACTCGACCCACGCATTTTTTCGTTTTTTTTGGGGTAATTGTTTTGTTGAAATTTACAGGTTTAGTTTAAAGTAAGCTAAGTAAAAATACAGAAGAGGTCTGTAAATGGTACGTGTTTACTGTAGCAACCTGGAGATGAGATGCGTTTGTAACATAAGTTATGAACGTGACATTTTATAATGAGATCTATGAGTCGATTTATATTCTGAGATTCGTAATTAACATTGTCTTTTTATTTACGCTGATTAGGATCGATGCATGTAATTGTACTGCAGATAATATGAGAACTGTCAAATGCGCAAAAACATTCACTGAAAAATTACTTCGTAAAACTGTTAGTCATTTTAAACACACGTAGTTAATGGAGAACACTTTTTACAACCTCAGTAATGTCAAATGAGGTATTGCAGAGCGTAATTATTTGTCACTTCGATGCATTAAGCTTCATGGCCTAGCGGTACCGCGCGCAGGTGACAGATGTTACGTGATGGGTTCGATTCGCGGCTGGAGCTGATCGTATTTGACGTATTATTAACGGGTGGCTGCTGACTCGAAGAGCGCAAGCTCACTTCGCAGTCTCCCTCAATTATTGTTGAATTTTCTATTTATAATAAAAAAAAATCTGTATTGGCATCGTCTTCGGCATGGGAGGTCGGGGTTTGATTCCCGGGCTATTCAAATTGGACACAGTGTCGCCTACGGCTCGCCACCTCTGCAACGTTTCTTCTTCGTGATTCAAAGCTGTGCTGGCCAGGCGCTTAGCTGCGAAGATGAGCCCCGCCACTCGTTACATACTTTGACCTAATACCCAATAATCATGAAGATTTTATTTAAAAACTTTAATGTGCTTCCTAGTGACGCTAGAACGTGTTAATTCCGTCATGATTTTGCGTATTCATAGAATTAATTTTTTGTGTGAAATATCTTTAAATTTGATCAAAAGGGCTTTGATTTGGAATAGGAATTTGTTTTACATTTGCTATAAAATGTCACGTTCATAAATTATGTTGCGAACGTATCTTATCTCCACTTCGCTGCAGTAAACACGTACCATTTACAGAGCTCTGCTGTATTTTTACTTAGGTTCCTTCAAACTAAACCTATAAGCTTCAGCAGAACAGTTTCCTCCCCCCAAAAAAACAATATATAATGCATGTGTCGAGTTTAGAACGTTATGCATAAAGATATAAATAGAGCTGGCGCCTAACTGTCCTCGCACCTAAACGTCCTGGCGACTAACTGTCCACGCCTAAAAGTCGCGATCCGTGGTAAGTCTAAGTACACGAGTGCCTATTTGAGTAGAGCTTAGGTTGCCTTACAGTAGTTGGCATTATGTAAGATTGCCGATATGAATTGGTGAGCTTGTAGTACCATAAATACAAATTTTGCAGCTGTTTTGAGGTATTTGTTATTCTATTTTCAATCAATACTTTATAAATTGTTTATTTTAGTATTTACTTTCATTTGTTCGTTACTGCTAATGAACAATTTTTTCGTTTTTAACAGGTTTCATAATAAGTCAAGATGTAAAAAGTTCTGCGGCCCGCTTGCTAATTGGGATGTGGCAAAGTGGCCCGTGTTAGCAAATAGGTTCGTCACCCCTGCTTTAGGTGCACCAGTTAGTTAGCCTTTGATAGCCTAATTGTTTTCTTTTGCTGCTTGTACTGACGACTAGCCTAACCTTTGAAGCATTTTGTTGAAATAGACGATTTAATTTTTACACCTTCAAAAAATGGGGCCCATGAATGCATGCAGGGGGGCCACGGTGACATTCCCCCTCCTATGGCCCTGTAATTAGGTCTATAATTTTTCAAACTAATAATGGTTGCAGTATTCTTTCACTTATTTTAGCCGAGCTTCTGCTTTTAGACATATTGTCGGTAAGCTGCGAAAATATTTTTGCATCAATTGTTCATAGTGACTGCACTCACTGCATGCCCTTTTTCAATAAAAAAGTGTTCTAAAATAAGTGGTTTTTGTGTGAAAATCGTAAATATTCGTTAGCGGCTGGGGGCTACACCCTTTTGGCCTCCAGCGGCTTGAAGTTTCACCCCCAGACCCCCGGTTGTGACCCTCTCTTTGCCAAACCTTGGGGGCCCCGCTGATGGGCCCCAACCAAACTTGGGCCCCAGGGCACTCCAACACTTAAGTTTGGCCCTGCAATTTCGCTTATTCTTTCTGTCGAATTGCCACCAACTATCGCAAGGTCCTCCGAATTGTACATTAATTAAAATCGTAAGTCTTAAAAGTAAGTCTTTGCCCACATCAGTAACTTGACCTTGACAAAGCATTATCTTAAGTTTTCGCAAATCTATATCTATCTGTTGACTTGCTTGTTTCTGCAGCAATTAAGTAGCTTAGGTTAAGTAAATAAAAACATCGGTGCAAACGAAAAATATCTTGCATGAATCCAAAACCCATGTTTGTTCTTTATTGCACCAAATAATTATCGCAAAGTCCTTCGAATTATGCAATTAATCAAACATAGAAATAAGTCTTTGCTTATCAGTAACTTAACCTTGAGCACACGCATTACTTTTTTTTGCTGAAGTTTTTGTAAGTATACATCTTTTACTTGGATCGCTTGTTTCCTGCAGCAATTAAGTAGCTTGGGTTAAGTAAGTAAAAACATTGGCGTAGACAAAAGATATCTTGCATAAGTCTAAAACCTTCGTTTGCTCTTTATTGCACAAAATAATTATCGCGAAGTCCTTCGAATTATGCAAATAAATAAACATAGAAATAAGTCTGCTTATCGGTTACTTTAACCTTGACTGCATACTACTTTTTCCTGCTTAAGTTTGCGTAAATATACATCAATTGGTTCGTTCGCTCATTACTTGTCGTAATTAAGAAATTAGAAAAAAAGTGAAACACCGAAGCGGGTACAAATATAAAATTTTTGTAAAAACGTTGTTCATAAATAAAAAAAATAACTGAGGTTATTTTCAAATTATATTGAACTGAAAATTCAACAGTAATTGAGGGAGACTGCGAAGTGAGCTTGCGCTCTTCGAGTCAGCAGCCACCCGTTACATATGTCAAATGCGATCGGCTCCAGCCGCGAATCGAACTCGTCACGTAGAATCTGTCACCTGCGTGAAGTACCGCTAGGCCATGTCGCTGACAAAGGCCATGTCATAAATTTTTTTTAAAAAAGTACAAAGGTGATTGTGAAAAGTGCGCTGCAACACATTTTGTGCCCAAATGTCTGCGCCCAGAAATGTCGGGTTTCGTTCCCAGTAGCACAACAAGTGAACTTGCTGGCTGGTTCTCCACACTATCCTTTGATTGCTGAACGTCAAGCAGGGAAGCTGTGAATAGCAATTTTATTGACTCGACTCAGAATGAAAACCCGAGTCTACAGCTCCAGAGGCGGACGCTCAAACCACTTGGCAACCTGAGCTGTTAACACTTTAAATAGTTTGTAATTTTTTTTTCAAATAGCAAATATTTGTTCAGTTGTATTTGATGGACATGGAAAACAATCGCTATAAAACAAGATTTTGCGGTTCAATATGTTCACAAACTTATAAATGTAATTATTGAGCTGCTTCCTGTTCGATAACTGAGTATCCTCAATAAGCTGAAATAGTTGAAAATGCTTAGACGTGTTTTGTTCTACGTATTTATACATTGTGTTGTTGAGTTCGATTGTCTTAAAATCAAAAATTATGGGCATTGTGAAACCAATATCATGGCTTCATTTTTTTGATTGTAGAACGGCTTTGCATCTTGCGTGTGCACAAGGTAATGCAGAAGCAGTTCGCACTCTTGTTACACACCCTCATTGCAATCTTAATCTATGTGATAACGACCGAAGATCAGCTCTCATGAAATGTGTTCAATGCCAGTTTCAAAACTGTTTGGAAATTCTGATACAAAAGAGTAAGTTTTGATATCAGCATCTTGATTTTCATACGGAATGTTTCGCATTCAATTGTCAATGCATTTGTGCAGACTTTTTCTGTTGAATATTGATTCAAAAATTTTCTCAAGGAAAATACTTTTTATCACTTTGTGTTAGATCTAGCTAACTTTTACCTGCTAGGCTATGCACTAAATAAGTAAGCAACTATATATCGATAGTTTAACAGGTATTTATGATGGTACCGGGGTATAGAATTTTTTCATTGGCTTTGCTCATAATTCGTCGTTCATTGCTCAAAGATTATGCAAAATCAGTTCAAAAATTGGGTTTATTGCTTTATTAAACTAAGTTTTAGGCAAGAAATGAAACTTGCGTGTGTGCTGCATGCTTGATTTTACAATTTAAAATCGAGTGTATTTTGAAGAATTATTATTCCCCTGCTCGAACGACTTATAATATTCTTAAAGATCTTTGATTTCTGACATTTGATGGGAGAGTTTTTGTAAGTTATTACAATTTCATACCAGTCAAAATGCTGTGAAACTGGTATCAAGTAATTCCAAACTTCTAATTGATAGTCCTGTCAGAAATATGTTTAAAAGTCATTAAAATACTTTTGTTTTTTGTTACCATTTTAGTTAACATTTTTTCGGGATGAAATTTTCGGAAAGCAGCTGTAGCCTTTTGCTAGAAAGGGTTAGATACCCATGCTCTTCCGAGGTCTTTTTACATATACCGTACTTCTGTAAAACAAAGCTTTTATGATACGAGTTAGCACGCAAGAGTATGCTTGCTTAGTAATAATGTAATAAATTGTGTTTGTAGTATTGGCTGTACGTTTAAGACACAGTGCATTATTTTAGGAGCTGACGTGAATTTGTCTGATATAAATGGCAATACTGCATTGCACTTGGCCGCTTCCATTCCTAGCGGTGATTTATCGTGTTTGTTGCTTGATAGTAATGCTAATGTCAATGAACAGAACAAAGTAAGTTGAAGTTTTGCAACGCATTTACCATATTTTACAGACCATGAGGTGCACTGTTAATAAATTGCTTAATTTAATTGCTTTTTTTTCGTGCATATGGCACACTGGACTGTAAGACATAAAGGTTTTGGAGAAGTATTGGGTAACCGTATAAAGTTCATTAAACAAACAGACTCAATATTTTCATTCCAATAAATCATGGGCACTGCCTGATTGATACATTAGGTGCACAGGTTGTAAGGCGCCTGATCAGTTTTTGACAAAAAAAAGGATTTTCAGTGTGCTTTGCAGCAACGCTGTTTTTAACTCTTTTTAAAGGATTTCAGGCCCAAACTTTGATGCTGTATTTTTTTGGAAGTATTCTTAATAGAATATTATTACCCATCACACTAAATAGCCTAGCATAAGTAGTTGGAGAGCTTTGTGGTACATTACACTACTTCTCTCTTTCATAAAAAAAGTTGGTATGTTTGATTATTATACTTCCTACTCCGTCTGTGGTGATTTAACCTAAGATCTTCAGTTACCTAGGATTTTGTCAGCGACGTGGCCTAGCGGTACTGCGCACATGTGACAGATCCTACGTGACTGGTTTGATTCGCGGCTGGAGCTGTTTGTATTTGACATACCAGCATGTAAGGGGTGGGTACTGACTCCAATATAGTTGAATTTTCAGTTCAATCAAAAAATCAAATCAAAAATCAAATCTTCATTATACTCGCTGTATTACGCCGAAGCGTGTAACGAGTGGTGGGGCCCATCTCTGCGACTTAGCGCCTGGGCTACACAGCTCCGAAGAAACGTCGCAGCGGTGGCGAGCCGTTGGCGACACTGTGCCGATTTGACCGGTCTGGGAATCGAACCCCAGACCTCCCGCACGGAGAGCGTGCGCTTAGCAACTGAGCTAACGGCCGGTTCTTTCAGTTCAATATAATATGAAAATAACCTCCACGTCTTGCGTACCCTTAAAACTATAATTACTAAGCCCTCTTTATTTTTATATTCATACCTTTTAATGATTAATTATTGATGTCCCATTTTTGAAGTTTTTATTGGATAAGTCTGTTTGCGAGCTCCATGCACAACAGGGCTTATCGGTTTGACCAGCTCAATATTCTGGCAGGGTTTTAGAGTTGGGGTCAAAGCTAGGGTTCGAGTTAGGACTTACGTTAGATTTAGACGTGAGGTTAGAGCTCGGTTGTGCGTCAGAATTAGATGTTGGATACCTGAATTGGTCACGCTGAATATTAACGAATACTCAGCTCCATGCATCAATTCTATGGAAATGGGTCGGTTGACTCAGTTAGCCGAACAGTAATATCTTATATTTTTATACAGGAAGGCTCAACGCCACTTCATATTGCTTCATCAGTTGAAGATTCAGACAATGTTATAAAATTTTTGATTGAAGATGGTGCTCATGTAAATGCTGCTGACAATAATGGAAAGTAAGAAGGGTTTTTTGCGAATTTGTTTGTGTTTAATTACACATCTCATAGCACTGGTCGTGAAATTTAGGGTTTTGTAAAGAATTCCTTTGAATACAACGATAGAAAGTTTTTCTGCATTAGTGAAGTCTTATGTAAGTTGTGGTGCGGCTATGCTAGAGATTGATTGTTGTCGATCGATTCACCCTTGCAATCGCTGGCAATCAAGAGGGAATTGAGAAGACAAACAATGACAATGCACGAGAATCGGCTAGAGTTTAAAAAATTTGATTCTTCCCACTTATGCCGTTTTTTGTCCTGACTTCTTTACGACGATTTCCGATTATCGCCGATCGCTGGCGTCAAACAATCAACAATGGTAAAGCAATCGGCCCTTAAAGTAAACGTAGCATTAAAGTAATGTGAGTGAAAAGCGTAGGTTTCATGGCATGAAAGCGTAGGTTTTGTGGTCATGAAAGCGTAGGTTTCGTGTCATGATATCAATCTTTTTTGCATTTTATTTTTTAAAGTCAATTTCTAATAGGCATCAAAACATGCTCGAAACACCAAAACAATTTATGCACCGCAGAAACAGCTAATCCACTAGTCAAATTTTGTACTTATGTTTTTTATCACACAGGTGTGAAGAGACGACTAAACGTAATGTGCCTGCAGAATTTTAAATCGGTCAAAAATAGGATTGTTACGTACGATTAGAGAACACAATTTATGGAATTTTTGAGAACTTCAATTGCAACAATAAGAGCCAGTAATGTTTGAAACATTTGAAATTTTCGAGACGTTTCGATTTATACTTAAAAAATTGTCGATCTTGTTCAAATAGAAATAATTAGAAATTTCTATTTGAATAAGATTGAGAATGATTCAAGTATAAATCAAAACGTCTCAGAAATTTCAAATGTTTCAAATATTACTGGCTCTTATTTGTAATTTGAACAATTGGGAGGAGTTTTATGCAATTTTTTTTTACAGAACATCACTGATGCTTGCTGCCAGTCGTGGTTATTTAGATATTGTCAAACTACTTCTTGCATCTTCTGCTGATGCAAGTTTAAAAGATTCGAAAGGCTGGTCTGCTGATGACTATGCTAGTATGAGTGGACATCACCCGTAAGTAAAACTCAATATTTTCATGTTTTTTGTCTGTAATTGCCTCAAAACTTTTTTGCATTGTTTTATGTCGCAATTTTGTTTGTGGTATGAACGTTTTGCGTAGGCAATATTTAAAGTAGGAATTAGGAGCATTTTTATTGTACTGTCACGAGGTGTGCGCTTGCTTAGGATTTGCTAGCCGTATGTTTACCACTGAAAGGTAGGGCAATCCCATTATGTGTCTTTCCCAACGGCACAATAAGCGGATTTGCTGGCTTCTCTCTACGCTGTCCCTTTAATGCTAAGCGCCAGACAGGTAAGCTGTGAATACCAGTTTTGAATCATTGGTTGAACCCGACTCGGAGTTTACCCCCAAGTCTCTCGATCCAGAGGCAAACTCCACTTGCCTTCTCATCAGTTCGCATGCATGATGGTCAGAATTTTGAAAGAATTTTTGACACAAATACCATTCGTTGACTCGAACTATTAGCACAGTAGAACATTTTAGTGAAAGCTGATTATGGTTTGTATGAGATAAATCGCTGTCAATTCGATTATTTTAGACCCAACATTGAAACGCTTGACTATATGTTTAATAGCAAATGTCTTATTTCCTAAATTGAGCAAGCTGTCCATTGTCCAATGCTCATCCACTTTTTTGATGAAGCTCGATTATGCAATTAACTGGAAGTAGGTGTTTTTGTTGAGGTGGTAAATGTGGTTACAGTGTTGAGGTGGTAAACGTTAAAAGGTGGTAAACGGAGTCCTACAAGTTAGGTAAGCAACCATGTTTTACCAGAGTAGAAGGGCAATCTTCTTACAGCAAGATGGATTTTGGAACTCAATTTTGATAGAAAGCTTATAGCCAGTATATTAAGAATCATTTTACAAACCTTTCGGTAAAAACTTATGCTATGTTCAGTGTGCGACACGTTCTAGCCTAGTGCCTCTGTAGTGTTACACTGATGATGGCGTAAGTTTTTACCGAAACGTTTATGATTGCAAATATACTGGCTATCATCTTTTTATTAAAACTTTCTTTCAAGTTTTTGATAAACTTGAATGGCCGTTTTTTTCTCAGTCACAATTTAATCGCAAATTCATGTTTTATTTTCCATCAGGATATCGATGATTATTTTCGAATATTCTCAAAAACAAGAGAAGACAAGTGAAGTTCGACCCTCATCAGGGGAACACGTCTATGCCACTGTGAATAGAAACAAACCTGGTGATGAGCCCACAAATCGAACCACGAATGACAGTGATAATTTAAGTGAGTTGTTTATTAATCATGGAGACCAGTATTTTAAAAAATGCTCAATAACTAGATTCAGTTAGAGCGAATATGCAGTATCACCACAGTTAAAAAGTAAATTTAATAAACCCAACCGTCTGTTTCACCCAAAAAAGATCATCAGGGGTTATTTCTTTTAGGTGAAACAGACTGTTGGGTTTAATAGATTTTACTTTTTAACTGTGGTGATATTGCATAAGTGAGTTGTTTATGTAGAGTGCTTTTGATGTGTTTTGTCGTGTTCGATTTCGAAAAAAGTCGCCATGCCAGAATCAGGAAAGCATCTGACGAAAGGCATCTTGTTCAACGAAGCAAGTTTTATGGTGAAAGTACTGCAATGACATCCTACCTGACAGTGGCCACTTTTTCTTGACTACACTGCTTGAAGTTTTAATTTTGAAAGTGGTTTTAATGTAATACTTTTTGCATTCTTTTTATCTTCTCATTTTTCATTAAATTTAAAACAATAATTATTCAGTCATATTATGATAATTTGTTTGGTGCTACGAGTTTCGTGGAACAGGTTGTGTTTGATTAGTATCTGGTCTTGTGTGTCGCGTATGTTTGCATTAACATCCTTAACTATTCAAGATTAATATTATTTTAGGTTTATCTGACGTTTCAAGCCATAGCCTACCCTCGAGTGACCACCAACATAAACCTGAGGTAAAAACTATAAAACCTTAATTCTTATTTAACTGTAGCATTAGGATTAATATTATATCAATAACCTAGCTCGCGTGTTAAGAAACGTAATTCCATTATTAATTTAATTTTTTCAACGTGCTTTGTGGTTTCGGTTAGCTTAGTGATTAAAGACGTCGGCGCATGAGGCCTTAAGTTTGATTACCGGTCAAATCGGACGCTGTTGCCAACAGCTCGCCATCGCTGCAATGTTTCTTTGTAGCTGTGTTGCCCAGGCGCTAAGCCACGGAGATGGATCTCACCACTCGTTACATGCTTCGCCGTGATACCGCTATTGTAATGAAAATTTAATTATTTTTTCTATTTACCGAGTGGTTTGCAATGACTTTGAAAAAGTAAGTCTTATTTTACACCCACTGGATCATACATGTCACTACTTTATGAAAAACGATCTAAACTCTCACAGTCGCTCTAGATCGTCAGTACATGTGGTGTTTATTGTTTTAAAGTGAAATCAAATCTTCATTATACTCGCGGTAATCACGCCGAAGCTAGTGGCGGGTCCATCTCCGCAGCTTAGCACCTGTTCAACACAGCTCCGAAGAAGCATTGCAGCGGTGGCGAGCCAATGGCGACGCTATGTCCAGTTTGACTGGCCCGGGAATCGAACCCCAAACCTCCCACAACGATAGCAATGTGGTTAACAACTGAGCTATTCTCCTGGATTTGTGTATTTTTTGATTTTTATAATGTGTACTGTATATACTCGCTTGTTGCATAACCTAAAATATTCAATCGCATTTAACAACAGCATTAAGGTTGTTCATTCTTAAATGGGATATTATCCAATTAGGAAATGTTTTAAAAATGCAAATAAATAATGCGTGTTAAGCTCTGGTTTGTGTCACGAAGTTTTTTGCAATGCTATTTTAATAATTTCTAATTTTTGATATTGCAAACATTAAATCTGTCATAATGTTAGATCAATGTTGCACTATTTCGCACTAATATTAAACGCTCGTCACCTACTGTCCGTTGTATTTTTCAGCTACAAACCAAACCTCCAGTAAATGTTGCTCTTTTTATGAGAAATCGGCTAATGAAGAAAGAATCTGGCACTGGAGTCGCTGACGAAACCGCAGAGCCATCAACTTCTCGACTACATCCCGACTCTTCTTCAGACATAGCAGATGACCAAGTCACGCCACCTGCTATCCGATCCAAAGAGTACTTGAGCAACTCTAGGAAAGGTGGGCCAGTGTCTCCTCGCAAACCTCCTCTGCCATATTCTCGCCCTCCGGAAGCAACTACTCCTGGTGCTCCGGAGGATAGTGATAACTCACCATGGGATGATGAAGTAGAAGCTCCTGAAAACACCAGCAATCAGTTTATGAAACCGGATCCTGGTATGTGATTACACACCTGTGTTGAAAGTTATTCCATATCTATGTGATAAGTCGTAATAACAATAACACATTTTTATAGCTCTTTTTCCTTTCGAAAATTCATTCAAAAGCGTTTAGCGAAGACTACAAAAACCGTAACTGTGAAAACAGTAGATAAAAAGTATGAAGTTTGCAATGGTAAAAACAGGTTTGAAGAAACAAGTGGCAAGTACGCTTGCAATAGGTCGAACACTGAATGCAGAGTGATAAACATAATAATACCCTAGATCAGGGGTGGGCAAACTTTTCGCACGAAGGGCCACATTTGAAAAAAATTTAAAGCCGAGGGCCGAACTGATTGGAAGAGCAAAAAAAGGTCTACACGTCTTCACTCCTCAGATGTCCTGTTTTCTACTAAAGATCAGTAAAAAGCAAAAAAAGGTCTTGATTCACGGTAAGAGTTTATATTTCTGTAAGTGCCCTCGTGCCGTAATTTACCCTGCCTTAGATCACTGTCAAAACAAAAAACAGAAAAAACAAAATGGTTTGGCTGACTTCTGCCATCGCTCAATGCGGTATATTAGTAATATGATGTTCGGTTTCTTACCTATGGAAGTTTACGTGAAACCAGTTTCCTGGGCCAACCTCCCATGAATTCATCGCTGTGTCGTTTACTCTTGTCTATGTAATTTGTAATTATGACGTAAACAAAACGGTTATCATAAGCAAAGGTCGTCGGACTTCATTTCATCTCATGAAATTCTCCGTGCATATAAACCAGGTCAAAATGTCTTGGTCAGTTAAAGTTTGTTTTTATAGCTTTGCGCATTATTCCCCATTTGTGTTTACCGAAACGATATCTTGCCGATAATGATGGTCGGTATACTTAATGTATCGGGGATAATGAGTTGAAAGTGTGCTGGATAGAACATTTTTCTCTGGATTCGTAGTCAGAATTATGCTGAGGAAACGATGGATGTTAGAATTAGACTCAAAAAATATTTTGCAAGCGTTTACTCCTGTCAGTATCACTTTGTGTCTTCTACCCCCTTTTAAATGGTTGACATTTGTTTACTGCGATGCTCTAATAAAAGATTCCTGGGTTAGAATGTGAACTAGCGATAGGCATTTGAAAAAGTTAAAGGGTGTGCAAAAAATATAATAATTCTTCCTTTTAAAACTTTTTAAGATTAACAACTAAACAGTGTTTCTGCTCGCAGCTGTTTGTCAGGAGGAAGTGAAAATGCGAGTAAGGTGGCAGAATTTTGCGTCATTGTAACTCTTCTGCTCTTTATCTGCGGTTCTCTGTTTGGTTAAATGCAGTGCGCGAACTGCATCTAGCTTATAAATGTATGTTATCATAGATGTCATGGAGAAGCTTGGTCTAACTGCGGAAGATGTGAATGCGATATACGACGAATCAAGCGCTGCCACTTCTTTTACGCTGCCTTCTGATCGAGTGAAAGAAGCAGATGCGCTGGCAAAGTTGGATGGTCCAAGTGATCAAAGAAAATTGGATGATTCCGATACTGAAAAAGATACAGTTTCATCAGCCTGGGATGAAGATGATTCAGTTGCATCGATGAAACAACCACAAGGTGAGCTTTGTCAGCGACATGGCCTAGCGGTACCGCGCGCAGGTGACAGATTCTATGTGACGGGTTCGATTCGCAGCTGGAGCCGATCGCATTTGACATATATAACGGGTGGCTGCTGACTCGAGGAGTGCAAGCTCACTTCGCAGTCTCCCTCAATTACTGTTGAATTTTCAGTTCAGTATAATAAAATTTTCAATACATAGGCGTAGCCAAAAGTTTCGATTGGGGAGGGGCTAAAATTTAAAAAAATTTATGCAACAGCAGGAACGGATCCAAAAAAATTTGATGTGGGGAAATGCAGATTTGAATTAGGTTGAGTGTTAACTAGATACAAAGAGGTCAGACGTTTAGACCCGGAATAGGGCGTCAATGTTTCATGTCAGGAGCGTATTTAAAGTTTTTTTAGGGAGGGCACCAAATTGTGGAATCTTTTTAAAGCAAATTGAGAAAAAAGCTCCAGGGAGTCCGGGGGCATCTCTGCCGAAAAAATTTTGAAATTTTACATGGTGTAATGGCCTTTTCAGTTCTTTTTGAACAAATTTTGATCAAACTTTTGCCCCTCATTCGTAGTCCTTCATCAAATATGATGCTTTTTGTTCGCATATTTTCGATTTATGCGTGCTTACTTCCGGCCAGGAGTGGATTCAGAAAATTTTGGTGGGGGAATGCAATTTTGAATTAGGTTGAATGTGTACTATTGTAAACACAAAAACGTTAGAGGTCTAGACGCGGAAAAGGATGTAAATAAGCTCTTTTAAAATGTTTTATGTCTGAGGCGTAATCAGAAAATTTTTTTGGAAGGGGCACCAAATTTCAACATTTTTTCAAGCGAGGTTTTTCCCGGCAGAATTAATTTGAAGCAAGTTTAGGAACAAAAAAAGGCTTCAGAGGGTCTGGGGGCATGTTCCCCGGAAAAATGTTTGAAAATTCACGTACTGTAAAACGGCCATTTTAATGCATTTTAAACAGTTGTCGGGCAAACTTTATTGAAATGTTTTGCCCCTAATTTTGAGTGCGTTACTGGTATCGAAACATGGCGTTCTACAAACCGGGTTTCTCATAATCTGACCAGATAGCGTTTTGCTTCTCCTTAACTAGAGACATCTTCTTTGATGCAGGATTTTAACAACGCTGTTTTCTTCGCACTGGTTTTAAACATTTTAACCACTTTTCGTGCAATGTTTTCAGCATTTTGTATGGCCTATTGCTGAAACTTTTACAGCTGCAGAAGCGCTCAAATTTAAGCAATGCATAGCACAGTGAGAATAATATGCCAACGGAGATTTGTTTTGAACAATTGAAGTGACGCCTGACCGTTCGCTGGCCATAATTGTGGCTGAGCCATCATAACTCTGGAAAACGCAAAAAGCAAAGTTGTATTGTATTTCTCCTTTTTAAGCCTACTTATTAGAAGCCAAGCAAGCAAACAATCATGCAATGGCAAGTATTTATCACAATTACCAAGATCTTTGTTTTTGTCCAGGATGGATTGGGGGGGGGGGGAGTATGGCCCCCGTGGCGACCCCTGGCTACGCCCTTGAGCACGTGTTGACGCACAAGTGGACGGCTGGTCAGCTCGGTTGTTGAACGTATTGCTATTGGTATAAAAGGTCTGGGTTCGATTCCTGGGCCGCTCAAATCGCACACAGTCGCCAACGGCTCGCCACCGCTGCGACGTTTTTTTGGAGCTGTGCTGCTCAGACGCTTCTAAATGGGCCCTGCGGAAATGGGCCCCGCCACTCGTTACACATTTCGGTGTAATATCGCAAGTATAATAAAGATTTTGATTTTTTTTGAAAGCTCAGCAGTCTGCTTGAATTTGGACCTAAACAAGTTTTGTCGAATTTTTTTCGGTATTCGTGTCCTCAGTAGAAGTTTGTTGAGTAGCAAATGGGTTGTTTGCTGCGTTGACGCACTTGTTCCTGACGTGAACGTACTATCCTCAGTTAGACATTACAAAAATTTGGTGGGGCCTAGAGTTATAAGACATTCTCCTGCTCTCATGTTTAATTTTTGCGGGCTTTATGCCTGTGGTTTTTGGCTCTGGTTTCTGCATCACCGTAATTTTTTATGTCTTACTTAAAAAATTTGGTTATGATGCAGAAACTAGAAGCAAGAAGACCAGAGAGCGGGGTAGATGTGGATTTGTAATTAAACCTGCATTGTAATTAAATAAAGCAAAACATAGTGGGTTTGGAGGGGCCTGAGATTTTTTTAAGACAAAAGAGAAAAGATGGGAGCTATTGTGTTGGCAGATGATTGATTGTTTTATGAATGTTGATAGATGACTAACAAGCCACATATTCCTTGTCTAAAAAATAAATCTGTTCTTTGCAAGTGTGTTATTAGCATATCCGACATTCCACTTATGTTGTTTTGGAACTTGTTGACCAGCATATAACATTCTTGTGGTTTTGTGTTATGCATTGGACATTGAAACTGCTTACAAGTTTTGACATACTTAAGTCTCTTTTTAAAAATTGAAACAAATTACTTAATGTGCAAAAAAAATTAATCGAATTAAGGCAATCGTTTAAAAAATATGATTTCTAAAATAACAAAGTAATGTGAATGGTAAGAAGTTGGCAAGTAGTGTGTCGATTCTAGACATAACTGAAGAATTTGAAGCATGAACTTTAGGTATTGCAGCCTTTTGTGGTTGCTTGGCTCGGAGATTTTCAACTAGACTCTCGCAGGCTGAGCATGTGAATTTTTGTGCATTTATTAAATACAAACACACACGAACAACCCATAAAGTTTTGGTTTAGAATGCAAAGAAATAAATTCTACATTAGGTATTTTAACAGCTGACATGGTGTGTGTTAGCGTCGTTGCTATGGGCAACCATAATCGCAAAGCTGTCGTTTCACTTTCTTCAACTTGGTGTAAGATTTTTGTGGTAAGTTTCCAGATTAGTGAATTCATAACAAGCATCAATTAAATGAAGGAAAATTGAGCGGGTTAACTGTGAAACAATTAGCCTTCAAAGTCTAAGCGGGTCTGGATCGGTCTTGATTAAGCACAGTAACATGAAAGGAAAAATTTAAGGAAAATAGTTATCATTCTAAGCATTAGTTTCAAAACTTTTAAATGAAGCAGGAATTATTGAGCATTTCTGGCTTCACCACCTGCATTTACATTACATCGCCACTTTGCTTTTTATGATCAAACTGGTTACAAGATGTTAAAAAATATCGGATGAACTTAATGGGGTTAAATGGAATGTAAAAAAGAACACGGCTTCTAGCAGTGCCATATTTACCTGCTCCACATGTCCAATTTTCGTGAATAAACACCAGCGGTTCTTGCTTCTAGTTTCTGCATCATAATCAATTTTTAATTCATCACTTTTTTGATTGGAACTTTCAAAAATTGGAATAATGATGCAGAACCAGAACAGCGGCCAAAAGTCCGCTAACATTGATCATGTGGACAAGGTAAATGTGGCACTGCTAGAAGCTCATGTTCTATTTTTTTATACAAACGCTTTATCATTAAATTATTTGCACAAAGCTACTATATTAACATTTTCCACAATGAAGAAGCAGATATAGCTTTGATAGGAATTGCAGTTGTTTCAACTACACCGGCCAGTTAGCTCAGTTTCTGAGCACATTGCTGTCTGCAGGAGGTTTGGGATTCGATTCCTGGGCCGGTCAAATCGGACGGGGTGTCATCAACTGCTCGCCACTGCTGCGACATTTCTTCGGAGTTGTATTGTCTAATGTCCATGCACTAAGCCCCGGAGATGGACCCCGCCGCTTGTTACACGCTTCAGCGTAATATCGCGAGTATAATGAAGATTTGATTTGTTTCCACTCCACGAGGCTTTAAGACATCTTAAAGTGTAAGATGTCTGTCATCATGATTCATGACCACTTATCACATTCCAGCTAACTTCCTTGCATCTTCCATGTTGAAATTTGATGATGAACTGAGTGATCCTTCCCCGGATCATTTATCCGCACCAAAATCTGTGCCTGTTCCAACGTCACGATCCGTACCTGCCTCCACTAGTCTCCGAGATCAAGGGGTATTGTCGGATAGTGAGGAAAGTTCATTCGATTCAACTAAGGTAAATTTTGTAGTAAAACGAATGGACAGTATCAGGTCTCGATTATGCGTTGTTTGTCGGCACAACATAGGCAATGGAGGGATTATATTGTGTTAGCACGCCTCAATGCGTAAATTGTTTCATAGCACGTCATCACCATAAACTTTGAATGGCTGTTTTTGGTTAACCAAACACATTGAAAATTCTTACTGTCGGTCTTGAATTCGTGTTTTTTTAACACCTTTGGTGAAAACATAATCCTTTAAATTTGTGTCTAGTTAGGCATACATTTTGCTTTAATTTACCGTAGACAGTGAGACTACTATCTATAAAGGTTGATGAGCAATAAGTTATGTGGAAATGATATTATACCATTTATATGAAGCTGCGTTGACATGCGGTATTAAATTTGCTGATTTGAATCCATCTTTCAGTTTACCAAAAGCTTATCTGTGTGTTGCAGTAATGCACACCAACGAGTGTTTTAACGTCAGATTTTTTATAGATTGGAATTCCGGTTGAAAATGAAAAAGCTGACATGGGTGGGAAGCAGGTATATATATTTTTTGACAACTCTTATAATTGAAAATCGTGGTTTGCAATTTGTTATTTAATGCAACGTTCTTCGAAAACTTTTAAAAGTAAGGAATGTTATAGGCGCTTCTTTAGACAATATGTTGGTTGCTTCTACTGCAACATGTGATTATGTTGTAGCATTGTGTATTGCGCAACCATCATACTACAGTAGGTGTGTCATGAAACTTCTAGGACTGAGGTCATAGTTTCATCAAAGAATTATACGTTGTCCCCTTTAAGTAGTTGTTGAGTTTAATGCTTTTTTCATTTTTTTCCGTGCATCAATGCACTTCTAGAATCATTCTTGAGGGTTCCTCGAAGATCTTTCGATACGCATTTTTTGGGCAGCGGTGCTTGAAAAATAAGTTCCTTTTGTGATGTTTTTAACTTTGCGCAAAAAGAGAAAGTCACTTGGAGCAAGATGTGTACTGTACACTAGGGTGTTGCAAACGCCCCTCAAAAATTAAAAACTGTGCTGATCACAGATTACTTTTGATATGTGGTGACCAGTCCAGAAAAAACTCCAGATATGAAGTTTTAGAAAAATTCAACATTGTTTAGGTGTTCCGCTTTTCATTTTCATGACGACAGGCTTATCGATGCAGTGCATTTTTCTATCTCCTTAACCACTTGTGCTAGAAAGTTGGTTAATGACTCAAATGACTCAGAAACATCAAGTTTCTATCTAACTTACAGAGGAATTACATGGCTATTGTGCTTAGTTTTTGAGTTATTGCATTAATTATGTTTCAAAATCAGGTTTTGGGGTGTGCAATGTTATTACTCCATCTATTTAAGCTACCTCATGATGATACAGAGCAAAATCAGGAACCAACATTGCTTTGGTTACATGACAATATAATACCAGTATTCTAGCTCATGGGTGGAGTAGAAGTCTTTTAGTTTTTTAAAATTTTGTGTTTGGTTTGCATATAGATTACAAGCTGGTGTGTAATATGAATGAGTTGAAAGTTAAAAAGTCATCATAGTGCTATTTGGTACAGAAATTATCTGCAACCGCAAGAATAGGATGACTAAACGCCATAGAGATCCCCGTTAGTTTTTGTTGGGATCTGTTCCAACTCAAAACGACATCCACATTGTTACAAGCAAACTACCAACCAACAAGCAAAAATTACAAGCATTCATTGCTAAAAAAGAATAATTCGACCAAACCAAAAACAAAAAGCCGATGTTAAAAGCTGCCATGTCAATCACAGCTGAACAGATTTTGCCAATTTATGCCAGAGCAAGAATTCTGACATAACAAGCAAACAAGATTGCTCAAGATATAGTGCAACATTAAAGGAGTATGCAAAATTTGATGAGAAGTAAAAAAAGAGAAATAGGGAGAGCCAAAGAAAGGATTGAAGCATTCAGGAAACGTTAGCCAGAAACCATGTCCTGCTGGCCGAAAGATGTATGGAGCAGGTTATCCCACACAGAAGACAAAGCATTTCTTTCATCAATGCAGAATGATCGCACTGCATCAACAACTGAAAAGATATTAAAACGCACAAATTGGAAATGAAACACATAAAAGAAGCTCTGGTCAGACTTGAACAAGCAGAAGAAATATAAGAGAAATGAAGCAGCAACAGTTGCAATGCTTGCCAATAGTTCTGACGATCAACTTTCATCTTAATTATTTGCACCAGAAGATGCAGATGATTGTGATGAAAAGGCTTATTGTTTTTGGTTTGGTCGAATTCTTTTTTAGCAATGAATGCTAGTAATTTTTGCTTGTTGGTTGGTAGTTTGCTTGTAACAATGTGGATGTCGTTTTGAGTTGGAACAGATCCCAACAAAAACTAACGGGGATCTCTATGGCGTTTAGTCATCCTATTCTTGCGGTTGCAGATAATTTCTGTACCAAATAGCACTATGATGACTTTTTAACTTTCAACTCATTCATATTACACACCAGCTTGTAATCTATATGCAAACCAAACACAAAATTTTAAAAAACTAAAAGACTTCTACTCCACCCATGAGCTAGAATACTGGTATTATATTGTCATGTAACCAAAGCAATGTTGGTACCTGATTTTGCTCTGTATCATCATGAGGTAGCTTAAATAGATGGAGTAATAACATTGCACACCCCAAAACCTGATTTTGAAACATAATTAACGCAATAACTCAAAAACTAAGCACGATAGCCATGTAATTCCTCTGTAAGTTAGATAGAAACTTGATGTTTCTGAGTCATTTGAGTCATTAACCAACTTTCTAGCACAAGTGGTTAAGGAGATAGAAAAATGCACTGCATCGATAAGCCTGTCGTTATGAAAATGAAAAGCGGAACACCTAAACAATGTTGAATTTTTCTAAAACTTCATATCTGGAGTTTTTTCTGGACTGGTCACCACATATCAAAAGTAATTTTGTTTTTGGCCACATGAGGGGCGTTTGCAACACCCTACTGTACACCCATGCCCATGTGTTGTTGTTGTGATCTTGAAAAAATGTATCACAAATAATTATTTCTGCTAAGCAAGTTCGTAACAAAAAGCAAATTAACAAAGAAGCTGAAAAGGAAACGAGGTTTAGAAAATGCCAGCTCATAATTTTGTCGTTTTGTTAAGTTGCTGCTGAACCTCATTTACCCTGCCCACATGTTCTTTTTTCGTGGGTTTTGGGCAAGCGATTCTTGGTTAAAAAACTTGATTATAATGCAGAAACTAGAATGAATAAGCGCGGGCCTGAAGTGTGCGCCTGAGCGGGAATCGGACATGTGGGCAGGGGAATTGTTTCGCAACAATGAGAAGTGTAGAGTTATGTGAAAAGCATTGCTGGGCTCAATGATTGCCTAGCGATTCGAGATGGTCAGACACTATCACAGCGGCTATAGTTTTTCCACCTATTATTCCAACCACAATCTGTGCATTAGCGCACATTAATTACATGTAATAAGTTTTTATCGTGTATTAGCCTTGACTATCTTGAATATGGTCGAGGTTGGCGTAGTGGATGAAGACAGCGCTGTTGCTGCGGCAAGTCTGGGCTTCGATTTTCCACCCGATCAAATCGGTATCGGCACCGTCGCGACGTTTCTGTGTTGCCAAGCGCTGTTCCGAGGAGATGGTCCCCGCCATTCGTTACACGCTTTGGCGTAATGTCGCGAGTATGATGAAGATTTGATTTAGTCGTGAATATACTTGACGAGTGCCATTGTAGTGCGGAGAACGTTCGCATTGAATTGCCTACTGTAATATTTTTGTAAATAGTGGGAATAAATTTGATCTTGGGAGCATTAGGATGGGTAATGGAAAGCAACTTCAATAAGTAGCATATTAGTAATGATTTCGCAAACGTTTCGGTAAAATTTATACCATCATCTTTGTAAACCTACGAAGGCACTAGGCTGGATTGATGTTAGTAACTATTAGTAAGATGATTGCTAATATGCTGGCTGTTCTTTTTATAAAACTTTTGAATTTAATGAATCAGACCTTTTGGTTGCTGTACCTTGCAATTTGATAGTAGAAAGAAACGACCGAAAATAGCACAGCTCTATGGCGATTTGAAATAGTGCCATTCCCTACCACTTGGATTAGTCATAATTCGGGAACCTGTTTTAGTCGGCAATTTATTCTTGCAACGATCTGTTGGCATCGTACAATTGGTGTTTCTGTGCTATTTGAACGTTGTTCAGTTGCTACTCGGTGACACTTTCTCTTGCCGATTGAGATGAATTGCTATTGTTCTGTATTGCTCTACGTATAGCGTAGTGCCAATATTAGCAGAGTATCAAATTGTTTAATGATGATTGCTGTCCCTTGCACTTGATTGATGTGATTTATCAAAACGGAGAGCCCTTTAATACGGCTACTTGATTGACATGAAATGATTTGGCACTCTGATTGCCGTTGCACTTTTTTATTCTTTCACCTAAGCGACAGAGACGTTATAACTAGCTTACCAAGAAATTTCTGGCAACTGGCCATATCACTCTTCGTAAGAAAATCGCCAAAAATTGCCTTGCCAACAGCGCATTAAGTGATCTCACCGTTTTTGTTTCTTTATTTTTTTTCGCACCGGTTCTACAAGAATCTACCACCTCAGAGTTGGTCACTTCGCCAATTCGGTGTGCTTTGAAATAATTCTATAAGTTTTACTTTCCGAAAATACTGAAAAGGTACATTATTCCAACTCGAACCCTCTGCACTTGCTTTTGCAATATCAATAAAGTTGAGTTTTTTCGATGTTAGTGCGTTGTGATGTTGAACGTGCTTCCAGTTTTTATTATTTTGAAATTGACATTTATATATTTCAGGATTCCAACGTCATAGATGCTGGCAGATTTGATGAAGATCCAAGTGATGAAATATGGACAGAATCAGAAAGTGAATGGGAGAGAGAAAATAGGTAAGCTGTTATATCTGTGTCTGCTCGGTTTTGTTGAACATCATTCCAACATAGGGAACACTTACCCTCTCCACATGTCCAATTCTCGTGGACTTAAGGCCCGCGGTTTTTGCTTTTACTTTCTGCATCATGATCATTTTTTTAACGTCATAATCGTAATGACGCAGAAACTAGAACCTAGGACTGCGTGCCTTAAGTACACAAAAATTAGACAGGTGGGCGTTACACTGTCAGGTGAGAGGCTGCACACTCGAACACCGCTCTGCTCTTTTGGGCTGGACTTGATCGCCTTTTCACAGCCTCTCACCGCGAAACTGTGAGTGATTGTTCCTATTTATGTTAGAGCCTAATTATTTTCCCAAACAAAATAAAGTGAAATAGCGTAATTCCCATCATATTTTGTATGAAAAAGTTATTGAAGCTGTGATTAAATGGAACTGTGTTATTATTGTGCAATTTCGATTTAACGTTTGTGTTGAAATGTGATATTACTGGTTACAATCTGACGATTTGTTTCATGCGTAGACAACGACGACGTGAAGCTGAGGAAATTGCAGTGCATGACTCTCCTGTGCATTCCTATTATGACGAATCTGTCCCATTCCAGACCAGGATCACAACGCAGAAGGCTCTCGCTCAAGCTGCGGTTGAAGCAGTGAAATCGAAGCAAGCAGATAAAGAAGCTGAACATCTGGAACTTCTTGCCAGTCATGATCGGGAAAAGATCGAAGCTGCGTTGCAGGAAGCGCTGGAAGGGTGAGAAGTTATAAAAAAGAGTCAATTCTTCGTTATACTCGCGGTATTGCGCCGAAGCGTGTAACGAGTGGCGGGGCCCGTCTTCGTGGCTTAGCGCCTGGGCAACACTAAAACATGGGAGCGGTGGCGAGCTGTTGGCGACAGCGTGTCCGATTTGATTGGCCCGGGAGCTAGACCTTGGGCGCCGATAGCGATGTCTGCAGCATCACGGCAACCTGCCAGAAACAAATCGATTTTCAAATAGTACAGGTTCGCTGTTCAATAATGAGACGCCCGGTTGCAACTTGATAGTGCAAGTTGTATACGGTATGTTGATAGTAGACTGTCGTCGTAATCTCAATGTATGGTGGACAATCCATTGATCTACGCTCGCACATGCTTAAAATTCCTAATGTGTAATTCACAGCGCTTGTGTTTATGTTGTGATTTGATCAACAATCACATCAAAAATAATTGAGTTTAAATGGCGCCGAACAATAGAAGGGTTGTATGGTGTGAGAGGTCATTTGATAATAGTTGTTCGCTTGTAGTCAACTCTACCAGCAGGTGACAAGTTGAACAAACTTCATGAAGCTGAGTCATGAAGCTGACAAGTTTTTAGTGGAAACACTCGATAAATCAAGTTTTAAAACGAAAGATCCGGGTTCCATTCTTGGCTGGTCAGGTTGTAGTGCAGGGTCAGATTAATCTAGTATGAGCATTGAGCAAGCATGAGGAATATTGCAGGGGCAGTTTTGAGATTAAGCAATGAACGCTTATACCGAAGTCTATCCAGTCTAGCTGTTAAGCTAAGAGAGTGATTTAAGCTATAAATCAATGCAATGAATTGAACTTTAATATAACCTACCAAGATCTTAGGCCAAATCAAACTTTTTCTGATTACGAGTAGGATTCGAACCCATGCCGCACCGACCAGTGACGTATCACCATCCCAATGGTTGCAGCGAATCTTTACCGAAGTAAGGGCCTTGACCACTTGGCCATCGTAATCTGATGCCGGAGCAACCGAATTTCTCGTATATGTGTTAAGACTATAACTCAGGTGCTCTTATTCAATATGATTTTAGATCGGAAGATCCAAGTGTATCTGAGGTTTCTGAAGTGGGCGATCATTTGATGGGCAATATTGCACCGTACGCCGACAAGATGGGAGACAGTCGAGTATTAGTAAGTAGATAATGCAGGTTTCATGTAATTAAAGCTTTTTTTATTGATATTAAAGCAACCGTGAGCTAGACCGCAGTAGCAAGCAATCGCTAATGCCTTCTCGAATAACCTTTTAAAACAAGGATGGGTCCAGGGGAGGTTGTGGAGGATGCATTTCCCCACCAGTCTTTTCCAACTATGTTTTTGATAAGGCAGTGGCTATTTGTTCGGGCTCGTAGAAATAAGCGCTTGGTTTATTCTATTATCGCTTCACGCTAACTCCGATCCAGAGAGCATGACCGAAGTAATAAAAGAAACAAAGTCTTTATTTGTACGGGTCCGTAAGAATAGCCACTTCGTTTTGATAAATACAAATTTTCCATAATTTCGAATCTTTTCCATAGCTATAAAGCTTTACGCTTTAAGCACGCATAAATCGAAATAAGCGAACAAAATGCATTATATTTGATGAAGAGTTATGGGCAGTAAGGGGATTAAGGCAAAAACTTTAAACAAAAAAATTTGCTTTAACATTGTTCAAAAAGCACTAAGATGGCCATTGCAATATGTAAATTTTCTTGGAAGCATGCCCCCGGACCCCCAAAAGTCGTTTTTGTTCCTCAATTTGTTTCAAACAGTGATGCAAATCTTCCGCTTTTCGGCCAATTTCGCCGATTTTGTTGTCAAAAAAGTCATTTTCGTGAATCGTTTAAATGCGTTGAGACAATTTAGGGCGGTATGGGAGAGGGTTGGGGGTGCACAATGCATATTCAGGTTGTTTGTATGGAACTAATCGAAAAATTGTAATGGCTTTTGCTATTGTGATCTAATGCTATAAATCAGAATGTGATCGAAGAGGAAAATGGTTTGTCTGACTCATTTGATCTAGCGCGCACATTGCTTTTAGACAGAAAATTGTTGGCAAAGCGTTTGCATGACCCAAACACATGATATAAAATTCCTGCCCCAAAAATTTTCATACTGCAAAAATTGAATTCTTTTCTGACTCTTGGTAATTAAGTAGTAGCAGTAGTAGTGTTTAAATTTAATCCATTTCTAAACTTTTGTATTACAAGAGTAGTCTTGATCATTTTTTTTTAAGCATGGGAACTGCTGTTCTTGACATTTTCGTATTATTAATGTTAATTGAAATTTGGGAAATTGAAAAATTAGAGTTTCAACAGCTTGATGCCTTGATCACAAACTGCACATAACTATTAATTTTGTAGCGCCGTTGACTGGGCTGGTTTTTGGAAAGTCGCTCTGCTAAAAAATAAAATTAGAATTGATTAAATTAATAGTAGCCTTCTTGGTTTGCCATCATAGGTGTGCGGTGGAGGGTTCTTAAACGAGCTTCTCAATATGACTGTGATACAGACTTAGTGGTCTGTTTTGCAGCAGTAGCATTGATATAAGCGTATATTCTCAACCGCTGCGCCATGGCAGCCTCAATTACGGTGTGGCAGCAGCATAGGCGCACGCAGAGGGGAGGGGCACGTTGCCAAGGCCCCCCCTCTTGGCCCTGTAATTAGCTGCTATAACCTAACTGTGAGTATACAATGACTTAAACTAATAGTGGTTGCAGCCTCCTTTTATTTATTTTAGCCCAGCTCCTGCTTTTAGACAAAGACTACTAAAATATTTTTGCATTTTTTATAGTGACTGCAAGTACCAGTATGTCCTTTTTCCGTAAAAAAGTCTGCTAAAATGAGTGTTTTTATATGTGAAAACCGGAAAATCCGTTGGTGGCTGGGGCTCTACCCCTGGCTGCGGTCGCACACATCGAGGATCATAGGTATAAAAATATTTCTTACATTTGAGTGGCTTTAAAAGTGTAGCTATGTAGACATTTTTAATGCAGAAAAGTTATGCTGCTGGGCACATGCAGCTTTTCACTTAAACCGCGTTTTTATGCGAAAAGTGTGTAAGCGAAGCAGTCTTAAAAGACAGTTATTTTGACTCTTTCCATTCTCCACATATTGAATTTTGCAAAATACGAATCTATTCTTTCAGAATAATCAAGACTCTGAACATACGAAAGCACAGCACCCGTTGGGGGGTCTAGGGGCTTCGCCCCCCAGACGTTAATACGCGTTTTTTAAAATCCTCGCCGATTTTCGCTCCAGCCGTTTGCATCACTGTTCAAATTAATTTTGCGGAGAGAATACACTTAAGAAACGTCAAAAATTGATGCTCCTTCCTTGAAAAAAGTTTTTTAAAGTGCTTATTTACGCGCTTTTTCGGGTTAAGTGTCCAACTTCTTTGTACCTAGTTAATAAAAAAATCAATTTTTATTATACCGCCGTAAATATCAAGAACAACGTAACTGCATTTTTTTTATTTTGCGCAATTTTGGCATCCTATCTGGACTTATTCAACACTAAATGTGAAAAACTTCCCCCAAATCATCGTTTTCCCCACTTTTTTACCCCCTTCATGACGTCATTTTTCTAACGATGCGGCAAATAAATTGCAAAAGAACAACGTATCCTTCGTTACGTTGTTTTTGTGTTGCATTTACCTTGAAAATATTATGTCGATAAATCACAAAAAGACCATAAGTACTTTACGCTGTTTTTGAGATTTTTTTCTTGTTCGTAAATCTCCTTAAAAAATTATGAAAACACCGTAACGTTACTTACGTATTCTTTTCGGTCTTGCAACAGTGGCATTTTTTCTTTGATGATAAATTGCAAGAACAATGTAACTGCAAAATATTATTGCGTAACATTGCAGTTACCTTGTTCTTTTGATTTATTTCGCTAAAATTTGAGATCACACAATTCATTTTGCAGTTGCGTTGTTTTATCGACTTATGCTTGAAAATGAAGCGAATATAATAAATTGAAAAAACGTAGTGGATGGACTTCAATTTTAACCCCCCAAAACACCATTTTCAAAAAGCCCCATTTTACCAAAAGAGTAATAGTTTGTAGATATCAGCGTAAAAGAACAAACAGAAACGGAAAGGCACGCGTGTTAACCTCCTATCTGTTTTTTCTCAGCAATTACAGTTTTGCAGTTACGTCGTTTTTGATATTTACGGCAGTATGCTCGTTGCATTGCGCTGAAGCGTGTAGCGAGTGGCGGGGCCCGTTTCCGCGCTTGGCAACAACACACAGCTCCGAAGAAATATTGCAATGTTGGCATAACTTTAGCGGCACTGTGGCGATTTGACCGACCCGGGAATCGAACCGAACACCTTCCGCGCCAATAGCGATGCCTTCAAGCACTGCACCAATCGTCCGGCCGCATCTACTTCACATTCACCTTAACTCAAAACCGCATTCGCCAGTGGCGTCGCCAACGCCCCCCTCCATCACTTCTGTTCTGGCCCATTTTTGTATATCGTGCAAATCCGTTAATTTTTTTCTGGAGTAGGGGAGGGGACAGACGTGGACCCCTGCTGGCCTCTTTCTTTTTCTGTCTTTGAAACACGAGTAAGTGTGGCATCATGTGAACGTCCTCACAGCAAAGTGAGACAATTATCTGCGATTTTCCATGTCATCAGACCGACTTGAAAACCTTGTTCAAATTAGTAGTGAGCGTGACATAGCCGACACTCGAAACAGTGGTTGTGACAGAACATTGGTTGCGAGTTGTGACAGAGCTCGAAACATTGGTTAATGTTTTTAAATTGAAGAGCCGAAGGAGAATTAAGCTATAAGTCATACACTGCCATTGTTTTTTCACATTTTCAGGATTTTTCAATTTTATTTTCATTCTTTACCGTGATACTGTAATAATACACCAATTATTTCGACTATAACCAAAGTCTCGTCAGCCTTGCTACGCACAGCCAATCCAGGCTAAACTCATTCCAGACTGTAAAGACTCTTTTTTTGCATTGCTTTACCTGTACATCTCGACTTCATCTCTTTTCTAGGTGGTGCCCTATTTTGGCAGGCGACTGGCCCCAAACAACGATACCCAATGAAAGAACCTATAACCACTAACCCACAACTAAGTTACCGTTAGCCTAACTAGCCCACATCACTAGAAGCCCCCATGGCAACCCACTCATTTGCTGCTGCAGACGCGTTTCGATCTTATTATGGTCTCATCAGTGCAGCATAGCAACCTATAGTCGAAACATTAATTTGTCCCTTGCAAATTACACCAATTATGTTTCACTAAATTTGGTCTATTTGCAGGGTAGACTGTTTTTTTAATAGCCTATTTTGAAGTAGTGCACTGTACTAAAGAACCGGGCTACTAGGCGCGATAACGGAAGGCAAAGGGAAAGAGCAAAGGCAATGTCAATTTCTGAACAATTATGCCTTCTAGTATCCTATTTTTACTTCATAATTAAGTCCTCATTTCGACGAAAAATCCTCCTAGATATACGATAGAACGCACTAAATTAATTCTAAAATTTTGAAATTTTCTGGGAGAGGCCCCCAGACCTTCTTGAAAGATTCTAATTTTTGCAAGTTTTTGTCGCTTGTTTTGTTCCCCCCACTTATTTCGGGCTGGCGCCGCCCCTGGCATCCACCCCCACCAAAAATTTTCAGATCCGCTCCTATTCCAAACATGCTCTCTTGCCTATTTGACCTTTGATCTCACACAGTTCATCACAAGTGCATGTCATGGATTCGAATCAAAACTACTAATGTTTTCTCAATTAGTCAATGTCCTGAGATCTGCAGACAGGACTATGAGCTCTCGCAAGGTGAATTTGACCCATTATTGTCTAGTTTTCTGAATTCTTTTTTCGGAGTTATTGTTTAAGCTTTAAACTGAACCACGCCAAGGAAGTAGACAGACTTCGCTCTTACAACTTAAAATAAAATAAAAATCGTTGCAATCTATGCGTGGTCATTATCACTTATGAAGTAAGTTTAAATTCCTGTAAGCTGTGCTCCATAGACTTAATATTGTAACGACTTCTTACATTTCTACAGTACAATATAATGATTTAAATTATAACACGGCTAGATACAACTTAACAATGCATTCGAAATGTCAATTAAACTATTACTTTTCAATTTTCGTCGCGTGTACTGTATTCAAGTCTGCATAGCAAAAAGATCTTGCTTGTCTGACAGCAAGCTAGCAAATCTTGCAGCAAATTCAAACAAAAAACGCGATGATTCTGAAGTGATTTGTGCAGCTGCAGGTCGACTACAATCACAAAAGAAATCAAATCCTTGAGCTTGGGCTTGATTCCAAGGGATTGAAATCCCGCATTAAATTCACATTTAAAGCAGCGTTTACAGTGCTAAACAATCTTCAAAGGAATTAAAGGACGCAATATTTCACACAGATTTTGCTCAATGTATTGCTGATAAATCAATTGAATTCAATAAAGGGCCGACTTGTTGATGAATTGAAACTTAAAAGTTAAAATGTGATACAGACTTGATGCGGTTTAAAATAAAAACTTGTAGCAACTGATGGCAACTTGTAGCAACTTAAACAGTAAGGCAACTGAAAAACTAACTGAGGTTGCTCGCAGTAAATAAAAGTGATGTGACTTCAACAAAAAACTATGATATCAACCTAGTTAAAGCCAAACAGTTTTTAAAATTGTCCGATTATCCAATTCTACCACATACGGCGTGAGTGAAATAAAGCAAACAGTGCTGATTACAACGAATTTCGCGAGACCGCAATGTTGATGATCTGAGCGCAGACTGTGCTAGAAATTAATCCAGCAAACTCTTCGCCGTAATGCGAAGACAGTCACGTGGCAACGAACTCGAAAGGCTGGTTCGGTTCTTGGATACGCAAGTCATGTGACTCGGAATATGCTTGCTGCAATAGTGGATTTATACTAAAAGTGTTGAACTTCCGTCCATAATAGTTTAGATTTTATGACGTTTTGTAACTTTTAACAGTTCTTTGACGATTAAAAGTAGTCACGT
This sequence comes from Trididemnum miniatum, assembly GCA_964006365.1. Lineage (NCBI taxonomy): Eukaryota > Metazoa > Chordata > Ascidiacea > Aplousobranchia > Didemnidae > Trididemnum > Trididemnum miniatum. The sequence goes on from OZ023236.1 coordinate 4,558,908, forward strand.
GCCCAATTACCAAACAAAATCACAATTTAGCACTCCTATTCTGGTAGCTTGAATTAGCCTTATCTTTTCTCGATTACAACAATTGACATTTCAACCTCCAAGTCAAATCATGCAACAATGACCAATTGACCATGCAAGCACGTGTTGTTTTGGGTATTAATAGAAAGCAAAATGTGTTGCCAGACAAAAACTTAAAATGCAATTACGTAAATGTCTTTGAAAACGTTATGAGAATTAAGAGTGAATTGGCGCTGGGCATATAACAAGTTTTGACACAAGACATAAAATCGGGGAAGGTAATTTTAGAGGGATGACAAAATTTACAAGAGAATTTAACACTGAAAGTTTGAAGTTCCTATTTACCGGAATTATAGCTTTGAATTTATGATCTTTACTAAGTTATAACATTTTTTTGATCTTTGACTTCAAGTCACATGATCTAATGTGCCCAATTATTGTGCAGAGTAAGATCACACAATAACATATTTATGCTGAAGGTTTGAAATTTCTATCAATATTCGCTTGGATTTTATGAGGTTTAGTAAAATTTATTAGTTTTTGACATTTGACCCCAAGTCGCGTGACCTGATTTGCCCATTCACCAAGCTTAGTGAGACCACAATATAACATACCCGTGTTGAAGATTTCATGTTTCTATTTATCTTCATTTAGATTTTGTGAGGTTTCGTAGATTTTATCAGTTTTTTGACCTGTGACACCAAGTCACGTCACATAAAGATTATTGCTGTGCATATTTTTTTACTCTCATTTAGATGCATATAGTTTATAACTTTGGAGGTCCTACCTGTTGCCATTCACACGTTATTAGCGTTTGAAAAGACTTCTTTTGAGTTTCTGTAACTGACTTTTGACCTTTAACCTCTTGACCACCACCCCCCAACAGTTGTTAAACACAAGTTCACATTGAGGTCTATCATCCCTAAAAACTTTTAAGTCTCTAGCATCAGCGGTTCAAAAGCCTTAGGCTGCACAAAAAGCTGATGAGATTTGTTTATTTGACCTTTGATCCCAAGTTTCGTGACCTGAAGATAGTAATTATTGTGCATATTTTTAGGTACCCACATTGATATGCACATACTCTGAAAATTTGATCGTCCTACCTGTTGTTATTCAAAAGCTATTAGGTTGTGATAAATTTTGTTTTTGACCTTTATCCTCTTGACCGCCCCCTCCCCCCCTAAAAGTTGTTAGACCGCAACTATCATTCCTGAAAATTCAAGTCTCTGGCATCAGCCGTTCGAAAACCTTAGGCTGCACAAAAAAGTGTTGAAAAAAAAATAAGATTTTTATGGGGTAGGCCTACAAGTAAATTTTTTCGTGGGAAGTGGAGGCTGTCGAGGAAAGTTGGTAGTTTATTTCGACAATGCACAAAAACACAAATTATCGCACACACACACGCACGCACGCACACACTATATTAATAATAGCAAGGTCAGGGGGAGCGAATGAAGCTTGCGGTTTTACAAGTCAAGATTCCCCTCTCCAGTTTTAACCATGTACTCACAGCAGAAGAGAAAAATAATACTTCATAATAAATTAGCCGGCGTAGGAGAGCAGTAAAGCAGGTTTATAATCATGATAGAATCAAACAGTGTAAACGATATAAAAATTCAAATTTGCTGATCACGGGAACAGCAAGGAGGTAGTTTCAAATTTTAAAGGCCAGCTGCACCCAAATTGATCCGCATCTGTAAATACTTGTTAATTTTTTTTAAACACTTTCGCGAAAATTCGATCACGATATCTGGTCTCGATAACGAGAAAACCGGTAAAAATATCGTAACTTTCCGAACACTTCTGATTGGCTGATCGTATCATGACGTCATTGACCGCCTAGACTTGCGGAGTTTAACAGCTTGAGCAGTGCATTAATTGAGAGGTAGGACTATTTTCTGGTTTTTGCAAGCTGTTTTAATAAGCAAAAACAGCGGAGTTCAACTTAACTTGCCAATATGTGAAATGTACAGAGTTTATAACATAATTATAACCTGATAGGCTAATGCTAAACAATAGAGCAAAACGCATCCAATAAACTGGCATGCTTTGTTTGTAGACAAATACTAAAATAGATTTGAACTGCTCTGTGGAATGTTCAAATAAGGCATTGTTTTAATATTCCTACGGTGATTGACTAAAGATGATGACACAATGAACCTAGGCTATGGGTAATAGTGATCACTAGTTTACACTAAGCAGTACAAAGTAGGCTAGCCTAATCAGCAGTACCAGGCACATGTCGGCAGCGTGGCGCAGTGGTTCGGAGCGTCGTTTTTACGACGGCCATGATCGCAAGGTTGATGGTTCAACTCCCACCCAAGTCTTGTTGTTGCGTCCTTCGATAAGATGCTTCACGAAAATTATCTCTGCTAGGTGGAATCTAACAAGCAGTAAATTGAAGAAGTCAGAAGCAAAATTCAAGCGGAAAACTCGGAAACAAGAGCAACTTCTAAGCGAAGATGGATTCGTCCTATGCATAGCGTCTCCGTCGCTTTCTCGTGACAGGAGGATAAAAATGAAGAAATCAATCAATGTATTTGGTAGGGTAGCTGCTAGGCTACTTGATTGTTCTCTTCTATTTGGTACCGGTACATGCTTGAAAATTAGCAGAAGTTCACCAGTGGATAAATAGGCTAGCTGGTACTGCTGCAGCCTGCAGGCGGTTCAGCTAATGTACTGGTCAGCAGATCCAAGGTGTGACTATGCTGTGTGAGATATCAGGTTAACAAGATTTACTAGCAATACTGGTACCGGTAATTGATTAGCCCGTTCTGCTGTTTCCTGTAACAGTGTAAGATGTGCAAGTCATGTATGCGTAACAGGTGGTAGCCTACTCTGTAATGTAGTAATAGCTAGCCTACTCTGTGATGCAAAGTGTAAACTAGTGATCACTATTACCCATAGCCTAGGTTCATTGTGTCATCATCTTTAGTCAATCACCGTAGGAATATTAAAACAATGCCTTATTTGAACATTCCACAGAGCAGTTCAAATCTATTTTAGTATTTGTCTACAGACAAAGCATGCCAGTTTATTGGATGCGTTTTGCTCTATTGTTTAGCATTAGCCTATCAGGTTATAATCATGTTATAAACTCTGTACATGTCACATATTGCAAGTTAAGTTGAACTCCGCTGTTTTTGCTTATTAAAACAGCTTGCAAAAACCAGAAAATAGTCCTACCTCTCAATTAATGCACTGCTCAAGCTGTTAAACTCCGCAAGTCTAGACGGTCAAATGACGTCATGATACGATCAGCCAATCAGAAGTGTTCGGAAAGTTACGATATTTTTACCGGTTTTCTCGTTATCGAGACCAGATATCGTGATCGAATTTTCGCGAAAGTGTTTAAAAAAAATTAACAAGTATTTACAGATGCGGATCAATTTGGGTGCAGTTGGCATGTAATTCGACGCAGACAGAATCAAACCATATAAACGATATATGCAAACAATAATCAAAGAATATACGAATACAAAAATAATCAAACAATAACGATAACAATACAAACAAGATAAGGTAGTTTTAATCATGGTAAGAATCAAACAATATACAATTTACATTATAAAAAAATCAAATTTCGTGATCTGGAGAACAGCAAGGAGGTGATTCCTATCTCAATTCGACGCAAACGTGAATTGAATCGATACATTTAGATAATATGCGCTCAGAATACCGCACTATTTTCAGTAGTGTTCCAATAATTTTTGTTTGAAACGTTTTTTAAAAATACCAAAATTTTGATTTTTCTGTTCATTGTCAATCTCGTTCCACGTTTTGGTGCCTCGAAAAACCAGTGAGTTTTGGCAAACGAATTTGCTAACTCGCGGTAAAAAGTAGTTACGTTTTTGACACTTTTAATTTCATATGAGTGGTCCTGATCAGTTTTGACAAAACGAATTCGAAAGATTTGCGGCAAATTATTATTTTCAAGTTTATGCATGAATTTAGCAAGTTCAAACTTATATAGATCATTTAATTTCAAAAGCTCTAACTTTTGTACAGATGAGTGACGTGAGGGAATCTTTTATTCCAAGTTATAGTACGCACAATGTTATTAAGTCTGGTATCTATTTCGCGTAATTTGGTTTTGGTAGCTGTGCCCCAAACAGAAATTCCATATTGTACACGGCCTAAACACAAAAGCATTATATATCATGTTTAGAGTGTGCTGACTCACAAAATCGCGTATTTAATAGATTGCACCATGCTTAGCCAATTGCAAGGATAGCTTGTCAATATGTTCAGACCATGTTAACTTTTCATCAATGCATAACCCAAGGTACAAAAACACATTGACTTCTTTTAATTTCCTGTTGATTTAACATTAATCTTAAATTTAGAGTTAACGGCTCGGTTGCTTGTTAAATAACAATTTGGAGGATGCTTGTTTGTTAAATAACAAATATGTTGTTTTGATTGTTAAATAACAAATATGTCGTTTTAGTACAATTCAGCGATAATTTGTTTCTTTGCGACCAAGCGTTGATAGATTGCAGTTCATCATTAACGTTAGTGTGCCCATGGAGTAGACCTAGTGAGACACACATTTGAACTCTAGGTCACTTTTGAGTGGGAAGAGGTAGTTAGAAGATATGCCTGTTTGAAGATTCAAAAATCGCAAAAGTAACCGATCAAAAATATTATGGCTTCCCGCTACGGAAAGTCATAATAATCTTTAATCCAAATTCGGCATGCAGCCGCTTGGCCAACTGCCAGATTATTAAAAAAAAATCCAACCTTTATTATACTCTCGTTATTACGCCAAAGCATGTGACGAGTGGCGTCCTCCGCAGCGTAGCGATTCAGTGGTTGCCGGCACTGAGTCCGATTTGACCGGCTCGGGAATTGAGTCCCAGACCTCCAGCACCAATAGTAATATGCACGACAACCGAGCTAACCGGTCGGTTATTGGCATTAGTAAAAAAATAAAATTATTTTGGAAAAAACTCTACTCAGATTCTCTGCGTATCGTATTTGTCGTTGTGTCTGGCAGAACATGGATTGTTGACCTGTTACGCTTCATCACTATCCAGTTTTCATCCGGTGTGTTCCTCGTGACCGAGGATGGCTGGTTGCACCTCATTTCATCAGCGATCGCTCTCACTCCCTCTATCCATCTTGTCCGATGTGCTCCTCCACCCCCAACCTAATTTTCTTTACATTATCTTCAACTTGTCTCCTCCATGTCTACCTTGACCTTCCCTGCTTTCGCTGCCCATTCACTTCAAGCATCAATGTCTTCTTTAGAACGTTATCATCATTCCTCCTAACCTTGTTTGTTTTCCTTTATTTTTTAGTCTGGTACTTTGCCCGGTAAAGGGTTGAAAATCAAGACTCATGAAGGAAAGAAGTGTCGTCAGATGAGTGGAATGGATCCGAGTACTTGGACTGGAACAGAAACGGAGTCTGAGTTGGAAGAGGATTTTATCGGAATCATGCCTTCGTCTCTTCGATCATCTCAGCTTTCAGGTATCTCGACTTTCTTCGTTGCATTAAAATTGAAGCAAACTCGTGTTGTAACTTGCACCATACAAATACTTGTTATCAGATGGTGATCAGTGGGATAGCTCCTACTATTCGCGTTGGTTTGAATTTGTTTTTGTGCAATAACATCTCAGATGACTTAGTGGATAGAGCGTCCGCTTCTGGAGATGTCAGCTCGGGTTTGATTCCGAGTCAACTTATTCCAATGACTTTGAAATTGGTATTCACAGCTTCCCTGCTTGACGCTCAGCACTAAAGGGACAGTGTAGAGAACAAGCCGGCAAGTTTACTTGTTGTGCCGTTGTGAGAGGCAGTTAGCGAGATTCCCCCATCTTGATATGGTAGGCAGGTGGCCGACAACTCCTTTAGTGAGCTCGTACTGCGCGTTGATCGCTTTCTCGTGGTAGGAGGATAAATATGCAGCTAAAAAAATCACAGTCTAGAGATGGATTGTCAGCTTTGTTCTCTATCTAGACATCACTTCGCAAATGTTCAAAAAACACAGTTAATCGTAAGTATGTTTGCCGGTTAGGTTAGAGCTGTTTAGTGGCAACCCGTTTTAGCGGTCTAGTTCTAGTTGTTCTAGCGGTCTAGGTCAACCTGTTGTAGTGGATTAGGTCTAGTTTTAGTTCAATCTGTTTTAGGACTAAAAAGAATTGGAAGATAGATACCCTGTGTTGGTGCGGTACGCGGGGTACATGTTTTCGGCAGCGAGTGGGGCAGCAGTGATTTGTTTCAATATTAGGTGGTTTTCTTTCCAATTTGCACGTCACGTTTCAATCGTCAGCAGCGTAACAGCATGATTACCATAATATAAAGATCAAATCTTCATTATATTCGCGTTAATACGCCAAAGCGTGTAACGAGTGGCGAGGCCCATTTCCGTGACTTAGAGCCTGGGCGACACTGCTTCGAAGAAACGTCACAGCGGTGGCGTACTGTGGGCGGCGCTGTGTCCGATTTAACCGACCCTGTAATTGAACTCCAGACCTCCCGTTCGCACCGACAGTGATGTGTTGAAGCACTGCGCTGAGGGTCTGGTCATGACGACGATTAACGCAGGTTCCTCATCTCATTGCACACCCCCATTTTTTTTTGCTACCACAGTGAATGATGCAAAACGTCGAGCTATCATGCTCACATCAAACTAACGTTTCTTCAACTTCTAGAAGGATAACAAATGGCGCTTCATTAATTTGCTCATATTTTTTTAAGCCACTTAGCTGCAGCTTTGATGCATGATGAAAGATGAGCTAGTTTAGTATCGAACTTGAGAAGCTAGGTTCGGAGTTTAATGCACCAACCGCTTGTCCAACTCTGATGAGTGATTGTACAGATGCTTTGCTGCGATCTGGTGAACGTGGCGAGTTGGAACGAGAAGCCGCCAGAGAAAAGCGGAGAGCCATTGATGCGATTGAACAACTTGAATTCACTCGTCGCAGCATGGAAGCATTGAAGGAGCAAGTAGCTGCTTGCAAAATCACTGAAGATGAGATGCTGGAAGCTAAAAATGAGATGGAAGCGACCATAAGGAAGTTGAAGTAGGTGCTATGTTGATCTCTGGTATAATTTTATGTGCTTGTAAAACTTAAACAGCTGAGATGGCCTAATGGTAAGAGCGTCCGCCTCTGGAGCTGTAGACTCGGGTTTGATTCAGAGTCTGGTCAAACCAATCACTTTAGAGTTGGTATTCACAGCTTCCCTGCTGGACGCTCAGCATTAGAGGGCAGCGTTGAGAATAAGCTGGCAAGGTTACTTGTTGTGACGTTGGGAAAAGCTCTTGGCTGGATTTCCGCATCTTGGTGCGGTAGACAGATGGCTGGTGACTCTTAAACGAGCTTGTTATAGCGCTTTGATCGCTTTCTCGTGATAGAGGATAAATATGCTACTGGATACAAAAACATACAAAGTGGATTAACCAGATTGATCTTTTTTATTGTAACTTCTCTCTCGTGCTTTGTAGTCAGTGTTTTTACCTCGTTTATTTGTTGTTACAGAGACAAATTTTAAACATGGGTAACAAGTGTAATGCGATTTTCTTCATTGAACTTCATCTTTCCATTTAACCAATTTAAGAACAAAGTTTGAATTTAGCAATTAGTAAAGTCACGAGATATAATGATGCTGTTTTAAATTGTCTTGATAGAGGGGTTTGACGTCATACATACACACTACCGGTATGTTTAGCGCTTGATAATCGAATGATAACTTGTTGTCAGTCTGTCTGAAATAGATGGGCGTATGCAGTAGCTTAGTAAGGGAACGAGTGGAGCGTGTTGATGCGCCACTACCGCCTCCATGTGTTGGCATTTTCCTCAAATTCAGTGGAGGAAGGTTACCATCAAGGGGCTTTGTGAGATGTTCCCTGGCTTTTGAAACTAAATCTTCATTCCACTCGTGGTTTTACACCGAAGCGTGTAGGAAGCGCTGACTCCATCTCCGCGTCTTAGCGCTTGAGAACAGAGCTCCGAAGAAACGTTGCAAAGTGGTGACGACACTGTTTCCGATTTGAGCCGCGCGGGAATCAAACCCGAGACCTCCGTCACCGATAGCGATGCCACTGCGTCAATCGACCGGATAGCGAATTATGGAATTGTTAATCCTGACGTTTTCAGTTTCGAACAAAATCGTGTGAAAGAGCAGCTTGCTTCGTGTGAAGTAGAAGCTACAACGTTGAAAGAAAAAATAAAACGATGTGAAGAGCATTTGGAAATCGAGAGCGACACCCGGCGGAAGCACGAAGTCACGATCAGGGATTTACAGAATGAGTTGAAGATTTATGACTTGCAGATTAAGAAGGTTTGTTGCAACCTCTGTGCTTATTCATACGTGTTTCTGATGTGTCGATGCATTGATGTTGGTTTGTTTATTGCGGTGAAACAGGTACTCTGCTTTGCGCAGTGTACAACGGACAACGGTATTTCATAAAGCGTAAAGTCATTGTCGAAATTTGATTAGTTTTTTCTTGCCTGCGAAGCAACAAAGAGTTTGCTCTGTTCAGAAGTTTTGGCCAGGTTGACAGCATGGATTTCGATCACATTACTTACCACCCGGTTAGCTCACTTGTTAAGCGCCTGGCTATCAGTGCGGGAGGTCTCGAGTTCGATTCCCGGGTCAGTCAAATCGCACACTGTCGCCAACGCTACGATGTTTCTTCAGAGCTGTGTTGCCTAGACGCTAAGCAGTGGAGATGGACCCCACTACTTGCTTCACACTTCGACGGAATTCCGCGAGTATAATGAAGGTTTGATTACTAAGCAAAAGAATTTAGATATGTAGTGTAGGACCTGTAGGTCCGTCTTGTGTGATATTGTAATAGGCTGTGGTCGTAGCCCAAACTTCTACGATATGTTCAAGAATTTTAAACAAAAGACTCAATAACGTTACAATTAATTTGTTTTGATTAAAAACATGACTTCGCAAGCGTGATATGCGAATTACATTGGTTTAAAGAGCATGACTTGTGATAGAAGTTTATTTTACGTTAATAATAATGATAATCTTCAGTATGCTCCCGGAATAATACCGAAGCGTGTAACGTGTGGTAGGAGCCATCTCCGCGGCTTAGCACGTGGGAGAAACATGGCAGCGATGGCGATCTATTGACTACACTGTCCGATTTGTCCGATACGGTAGCTTAAGTCCACATCTCCGCACTGATAGCGATGTGTGCAAAAACTTTGATGACTGGCCGGTGCAATGATTGACCGATATATCTCACAACGCTTTCAGCTGCCTTTTGTTGATCACTGGTCTGTCAATGTTGAATGTCGCATTTTTTGATTCTTGATCTACTGCAACAGCGGTTTCCGTGAAAATGATCGTGTTGTTTTGTTTAGTTGGAAGCTGATAAGGAGGAATTATTGAATCAGTATCAACAAACCAATATCCATGATCAAGTGAGCAGAGAGAAAGAGAAAGTGGAACGAGGAATCGAAGAGCAAAATAAACAAGCCATGTAAGTACGCCACAGTTCCCTCGAAGGTGCGCAATTTGAGAAAAATCACAAATATCTCGCAAAATTTTTCAAGTTTACTTAAAGCTTGCCAACTGGAATAGTGGTTATTGGCCGAATTTGAATGAAAGTGTTCAATGTTATGACTCAAAACAAAGCTTTGTACGTTGAAACCTCAGCTTTGGAGGAAAAATTGAATCAAACCTTTAAACCCCTAAATTTTAGGGTAAATTTTTTGTCAAAATTTCTATTTGAGCAAATTCGCACTTGCTAAAAACTTGGAGGGAGAGTGAATTCCATAGAGATGTCTCTGATAGAATCACATTTGTGCAACGCTCTTTCCTCATGGAAATAATTCACACCAAAAGCGCTGTACAAAAATTAGCAAAAGCCGTGACAGTGGAAACAGTAGAAGTGAATACAACAGATAAAAATATGAAGTTTGCACTAGTACAAACAATTGTAATGTTGTGTTAGGTTTGAAGAAGAAATGGTCACCTGTATTCATTTAAATCATTTCCATGGCACAAATGCTTGCAGTAACGCTGAATGTAAAGTGACAAAGATAATACAAAAATATCACTGATTTCTCTGCATACCGATGATGCGTTAAGTGGAGTAGCTGTGGATATTGTTTATAAAATCTTTTTATGAGTTTAGATTGACCACAATCTTCAAAGAAAAAACTTGATAAATTTTGTACGTAAAAATGCCAAACACACGATCTGACTTTGTTTCCATCACAAACATTTGTTCACTCATTCTCAGGCAACTTGAAGCAGTGAATCTCCTCCTACGCGAGAAGGATGATGAGTTGATCCGGATCAGAGCGGAACGAAGTGCTCTCGAAGAAAAATGTGAAAGGTGAAAGCCATGGCCTGCTCTAACACAGGCCTAACAGACCTGCAACCGAAGGCAAAAACTGGAGGTCATTCGTTGCAAATCAGGTTTTGACAATCTGCTTCAAAAAATGGGTTGAATGTCGGCTAAATTTAGTAATTACTCAAATGTAAGTTTGAAAAAAATTCAGCAGTGTAAAAGAACGAAAATCGTATAGGTATATCGGAAGTTTCAAATATCAAATCGTACAAAAACAGCATACTGGGCGTACATACTGTACATTGTGCTTGTTATCCCAAGGAAAACAAAAAGTTGAAAATCAGCTTACTGAGTCTACAGGTTACGCTGCACTTGAATTTAAAAGCGCTCAATGCTCTGTTTGTTTCCCGAAATATATATTAGCTAGCGTATTTCACAATATACTAGATGTTTTTTAGCCTACAAAAAGTGTAATGGTCGGTATATAGGCAATATCTACGCATTTGGCTCATGATGTGAACATTAAGTGACAACAAAATAGGGAAAACCGGCTAGCCCAGTGGTTCTCAAACTTTTTTAAAAAAATTACGCTACGGTCCCCTAGCAATTTTTTTAATGGCTCACGGTCCCCTTGAAAAATTAACACAAATAAACACAAAACAACACGTTGATTTTTTATTGTATCAATGTGACGAGGGCACTTGCTTCTTTGCAAACTTATTCAAGGAAAATGAACAATTTACTAGAGTTAGACTAAAATCACACATTGCAGTATCCTTCTCTGAAACCAATACTGCTGCCGCCACCCACCAGGTTTTTACTTTTAAGCCATCCGCAAAAAAACTTGATCCTTTTTGCTACTGCACGTTCTCCATCATTCGCAGACTTCACGCTAAAGGAGCCATTGCACTAATGTGACATCAAATTGCTTCTTGTGATATCATAAATGCCTATGTAGCCTGTAAGGTTTCATGACAAATTGTGTTTGTTAAGTTGATTGGAAGAAAAGTTGCCTGAAAACTTAATTTTACACAAAATTTTTTCTTCAGGATCGTCGTTTTAATTTTTTTGGAAGGTGCTTCGCGGTCCCAGAAAATTTGTCTCGCGGACCCCAAAAGGACCGCGGACCCCAGTTTGAGAACCACTGGGCTAGCCTATCGGTACTAGCCTCAAACAGTTGACTACTACAATATTAACAAGAGCGAAATAAAAGTTTAAAGTCAGTGACAGCATAATAGATATCGGTAGCGAAGAACAATGAGAAACAAACATTGGTAGCCAACCACGATACCGGTATCTAAATAACATACGATAGTAGTTAATGTAGTCATGCTGACATGATACAACGACAGGTAAAGCCAAGGATATGATTAGCATGGAAGCAACAAATTGTCAATCTGGATAACCGTCGGCAGCGTCGCGCAGTGGTTTGAAGCGTTGTTTTTACGACGACCATGATCGCATGGTTAATGGTTCAACTCCCAACTTAGTCTCGTTGTTGCATCCTTGGATAAGATGCTTCACGATGATTGTCTCTACTTGGTGAAATCTGGCAAGCAGCAAATTAAAGAAGTCAGAAGCAAAATTGAAGCGGAAAACTCGGAAACAAGGCAACTTCTAAGCGAGGATGGATTCGTCCTACGCTACGATTTCCCTTTTTCCCGGATTTTCAACTTCCCGGGAAACGAGAAATTTTCAGAAATATTCCCGGAAAATTTCCAGGAAAATTTCCCGAGCTTGATTATTTGGCCACCAGAGGAGTGACAAAGACATTTTTTCTCAATTTCACCGTTTCCAATCCAATTTTACACATTTTTTAATGTTGATATGACGAACTGAGTTTAATCAAATTAAACAAAAAATTTTCGATCTATCCAGCATTTGGTCGGAAAAACTTTTAAACATTTTGAAAAATTTTTTCAACTGTACATGCTCGCATTTTTACGTCGGAATAATGATAGATATCAGTACCACTAAAACCCTTAAAATGGAAAAAAAATCCCCGGGATCCCGACATAAATTTCCCGGGAAATTTCCCGTCCCGACTTCGCGGGAGGAAACACTATCCTACGCATAGCGCCTACGCCGCCTTCTCGTGATTGGAGGATAAAGATGAAAAAATCAATCAGCCTCAAAATGTTAAATTTTGTGATGAAGCGAGCAGGCCATATAAGATCTCACGCGGAAGCAAATGGTAACACCTTATATTGGTGAAATTAGTTGTCTAATGCTACAGAATAGCATGGTTGATATTGTTCTAAGTAGTCCTCCAGAACAACATAGTTAATACAGTATTACAAAAACGCTCACAGAAACATAAATGCACCAAATTGTTCGAAGTTATATAGCAATTATTATTAATTTAACTAGAAAATTTTAAATGGAACAGCAAAGATTGTGGAACCAAATTGGTATGATGTCGCATTCAAGTACAATCTCAAAACAACTTAATGGCATTTAGCCTATTGATTGATTAGAGAATCATTACCGGCTTTGATGCGGGCAACATTACTTTTGCATAAGCTTATTGGTAAAACTTTTAGTCCTTAGCAGTAATTTCAATTGTAATGTAAAATTAACTCCACAGACAACTTTAAAACTTTCTGTTTTGGTTTCTTTGTTTGATGTAATTTATAAATTACCATACTTTTGTAACGTAAACTGATAAAATAGTAAACATGCATTACAGCCAGACGGGCCGTAGTTACGGGGGGGGGGGGGGCTATTGGGGGCTAAGCCTCCCTCCCCCCAGATTTTATTTAGCCCCCCTAATATTTATATCGAACCTTCGTTATTCTTTTTCGTATTCTATCCTGTCTCAATCTGTTTTTTGCCTCGTTCCCGAAGGTGGCCGGATATACCTCATCCCTCCGCGATCGCTCTCACACCTTCCCTCCATCTCGTTCGATCTGCAGCTTCCTCGATCTTTAAGCCGACTTTCTTCACACTCTCTTACACTTTTAATCACATTCACACTTTCATTATACTGGCAGTATTACGACGAAGCGTATTACGAGCGGTGGGGTCCATCTCCGCGGCGTAGCGCCTGGACAACACAGCTCCGAAAAAACGTCACAGCGGTGGCGAGCCGTTGGCGACACTGTGTCCGGTTTAGCGGACCCGGGAATCGAAGCCCAGACCTCCCGCATCAATAGCGATGTGTTTAACAAGTGAGCCAACCTGATCGTGATGCGCTTGTTTTGAGTCAAAAGGACGTTGTTAAAAAAACAGCCCTTGTTCTGCATCCTGGCCCCTATTTTAAATATATTGAGAAGCTCAATTCAGCTTGCCATCAGTAAAATGATTCAGATATGATTGTGTCATGTTCATGATCATTAATTGAGATACAAGACATCTCCCATAATAATATTACCTGGTATTGGCTGCATAGCTGGGTTACTTTTGTGTCAAAGCATGAGAATATTGCAAGATCTCTATTGAAATTTAGCATCAAATAGCTCAGATGGCCAAGTGATACGAGCGTGTGCCTCTGGAGATGTAGATTCGGGTTTGATTCCGAGTCGGGTCAAACCAATCACTTTTAAATTGATATTCACAGCTTCCCTGTTTGACGCTCGGCATCACTAGGATAATGTGGAAAAATTGTGCCGTTGGAAAAGGCACTGGGAATTCCCCAACTCATTGTGGTAGACAGATGGCCGGCAATTTCTAAGCAATCTCGTTGTAGCGCTTTGATCGCTTTCCCAATATGCTACTATAGCAAAGCTAATATGATCGTGAGAAGACGATCCCATGTAATTGGCGACTATGTGGACGGTTGGTAGTCGGTGTTACTCTGATGTTTCCATGTGAGTGTTTGTGGCAGGTACAAGAATGAAATAAGTATCGTGAATGCGAAAGCAGATGATGACAAAATTTGCAGACTGGGAAGATTCAACGAAGAGCTTAATGATAAGTGAGTGAAATGCCATTTTCGTAGTTTTTGACCGACATCACTCATTATTCCACTGCTTTAGTTTTATACAGAACTGCAGACAGTGAGCACTGTTTCGACATATTAGGTCCCATCAGTGCAGTTAGTGTGACCTACATTTACTTAAGGCAATATATACCTGAGAAGGAATTTTTTGCTGGTGGTTTGTAACTATACCAGTTACCAAAACCTGCAAAAAAACCTTCTGCCCAACCCGTTATTTTGCTTTAGTTTTCGTTTGAATGATGAGATGGTTGAGTAATTCCCCTGTCCACGTGTCCAATTTCGAGGGCTTTCGGCCTGCGGTTATTCGTTCTAGTTTCTGCATCATAATCAATTTTTGACGTCATAATGAAAAAGAGTGATTATGACATCAAGAAATTAATGATGCAGAAACTAGAACGAAGAACCGCTGGTAGGTTGTTTCATTTTTTCATCATTATTGAAATCAGAAATGCCCGTGGTACGATGGGATGGGATTCAGGGAAAAATTTTGGGAGCCAAAATGTTTTCCCATTATGATGTCATCTTGAGGTTACACGCGTCAATTAAAATTCCAAGTAGCCGAATTTTCGTGACTGTGGGTTAATTCCGGAACCAGTTGACCTAGATCAATAAAACTGGTGTCAAAATGACCAGGAGACATGGTTTTCCATCAGTATTTGGAGATTTTAACTGGCTAACGACTACAGAAAAACAGTTATTTTGAAAATTTGTTTTTAGTCGATTTTTTTATTTTGAGCATTGTAACGCCTGTCATTAAGCTGCTACCACTTCGTACTTTCGTTACAAGCTATCAGTGCACTATTATTTACTTCGATACGCAAAAATAACACTGTGTTATATACAATCTAAAATTTTACAATGGACGCAAGATTTTAACGTATCACCCTTGTTTTTGCTTTTTGGTAGGTTCGAACCAAATGCGACGCTTCTCTTATTTTTGGAAGAACGCTAAGCTGGCAGAAATGTTGTAGAGATGAGATAGTTCTACTGCAATTTTAACAAAAACTAACCGTTAGCTCGGTTTGCATAGCGCACATCTGGGCTATCGGTGCGGAAGATCTGGGGTTCAAATCCCGGGTCAGTCAAATCGGCACAGTGTCGCCAACGGCTCGCCACCGCTGCGACGTTTCTTCGGAGCTGTGTAGCCCTGGCGCTAAGCCGCGGAAACGAGCCCCGCCACTCGTCACACGCTGCGGCGTAATACCGCGAGTATAATGAAGATTTGATTTTTTACTTAAATTATGAAAATATTTATAGGTAGGATTGAACACAAAGCATGCTCTATTTTTATTAAGGATTTTCTTGATATTTTAAATCCATAGTACACATATGTACTTGCTACTTGCACGCAAACGATATTCTTTACGATTCACATGTATTGGGGTGTCCAAAATTTTTTGGTTTATAATCTCTTTCAGTTTAGTGCTACGATTTTTCGTTCAGTGGACCTAGTGACATTATCAATAGTGCGCCAAAATGCAAAGTTCAGATAAAAGCTTATATGGAGGGAGCTTCTTCGCTCCTTTGGGTAAAAAAATACGTCGAACGCCGTGTAGGATCATTAAGAAAAGCATCAATGTTCGCAGAGTTGGGAAAAGCTGCTGAAAAAGAAACAGCTTTCAAGCTGTGTGGTGGAACTTTTGAACAAACACTAAGAGCAACATGGTGAAAGCCGTGCTAAGGCATGATACGAAAAATGTTTCCGCACTACATCTGGCAACTGCGCCCTACATCAGGCAACTCCGCCCTATAACTGGCAACTCCGCGCTACATCAGGCTAATCCACGCTACATCAGGCAAATCCGCACTACATCAGGCAAATCCGCACTACATCTGGCAACTCCGCCCTACATCTGGCAACTCCGCGCCACATCTGGCAACTCCGCGCCACATCTGGCAACTCCGCACTACATCTGGCAACTGCGCCCTACATCAGGCAACTCCGCCCTGTAACTGGCAACTCCGCACTACATCAGGCAAATCCGCACCACATCTGGCAACTCCACACTACATCTGGCAACTCCGCACTACATCTGGCAACTCCGCACTACATCAGACAACTCCGCACTACATCTGGCAACTCCGCACTACATCTGGCAACTCCGCTCTACATCTGGCAACACTGCACTAAACACGTCAATAGTAAACAAGCGACTGCAAGATCATGTGAGGTTTATTGCTGGTCGTGCTACTCATGAGCTTAAGCGCTTGTTCAAGGAAAAAGGGCTCAGGAGACATGCAAGATGGCGCTATAAGATTAAGATATAGAGAAGCCCAATATTGACAATTCAGCCGCTGGTGGAAGTTTATATTTTCACCAGTGATGTTGCTCTTAGTGTTTGTTCAAAAGTTCGACCGGTTCAGCGCTCCGCTAGCCTAAAGCTCACCAAAATTAGACATGTGGTCGTGAACAAACTAAATGTATATGTGCGATTTTTCTAGTTTAAAATTTAGCGAATCCGATTGAGCGTGTTTTTATTCAATAATGTCCTTGCCACCGCTACCCTTACTCAGTGTCGCGAGGATGATCATTCAGTGGTGAAGGCGTGCTGATTGCTCCATCAGACTTTTATGAAATCAAATCTTCATCATACTCTCCATATTATGCCGAAGCGTGTAGCGAGTGGTAGGTCCATCGCGGCGGTGGCGACACTCTGTTGGATTTGACCGGCCCGGTAATGGAACCCAAGACCTCCCACACTGATAGCGATGTCTTTGAAAGCGGAGCGAACGGGCTGAGTCGATCGATTTCTTTGTGAGTTTTCCAAGCACAATCTGCTTGTAACAGTCGATTGTATTGCGCAGAGTTGAAGAACTTACTCGCGAGTTGAGAGAGATGGAAGAGAATTCGTTGCAAACCAAACGAGAACATATACTTCAGATGGAATTATTCAAGCAAGCTAATGATGTGCTCACTGAGCAAGTGAAAAAGTATAATTGCTTGAATTTTCACTGTGTTATGTTACTACTTTTCTATTGCTCACATCTCTATATGTTCGTTTTTTGCTTGTAACGTCAACCGCAACGCCCATTAAAAGTTTATTTCTGAAAGTGACAGATTCCACTTGTATTGAAGTTGGAATCGAACTCGTGTTGAAAGTTTCTTGCAAAGCGACGTGTTTGTCCTATGTATTCGATGAAACTTTTTGCTCGTTTCGAATAAATCTTCATTCTACTTCCGGCAAAACCAGTATTACGCCGAAGCGTGTAACGAGTGGCGGGGCCCATCCCAGTGGCATAGCATCTGGCCAACATAGCTCCGATCAAATATCCCAGCGGTGGCGAGTCGTTGGCGACACTGTGTCGATTTGACCGGCCCGGGAATCGAACCCCAGACCCTCCCGCACCCATAGTAATCACTCCGCTAACTGGTCGGTTTCTTGCTCATTTGATGCAAAATTCCAATGTTTCATCGCACAAATGTGATTTGTGCAGAGAACAACACATGAAGGATATCGCTTTGCAAGATCTTGAATCACTCAATGATCAACATCGGATGCTGCAGACTCGCATTGATGAAGCGGAAGATAAGTTTCATGAGGAGAAGAATAAACTTGCATCTCTAGAAGGAGAGATGAAAGGAGTCCGTGAACAGAAAGAAGCAGCAGAGGTGGCCAACTCTGTTTCGATCTGTATTCTGTCATCGTAGTCTGGGCTTGAATTAGTCATGTGACGATACTAGAGGTTACTGTTGGCTATGGCTGGTCCAGTTACAATTTTCACGAGTGATTTTCTATGAATTTCAACTCCGTGTGATATTTGCTGTGAAGTACAAGAAGTGATTGACCAAATGATCGGGTGTCTTTGAGCGGTAGACTGTGCTTTTGATCCCTAGTCTGGTAAAACTCAAGCTCTGAACTTGAAATTGATAGCTTTCCCGTTTGGCGTTCAGCCCCAGAAGAGAGCGTGAAACAATCCTGCGAGTTTAATTTATTGTGCAGTCAAGAAAAATGCTTATTAGGACTTCTCACTCTTTATTAGCAGGCAAATGGCTGGCAAGCGAGGTGGTTGTAGCTAGCTCGTCGCGGAAAAAAGGATAAAATGCTGGTTTGTTTTGTTTGCAGCGGAGATTGCATGATTATGAGATGAATGAAAGCGCCAGTCTCCAGGAAAGCAGCAACCTTCGTGCATCTCTAGCTCACAAAGATTCCGCTCTGGTTCATGAACAAAAAGAAAAAGCGGAGTTACGCGATAAATTGCGCTCTTCCGAAACGGAGTTGAATGAATTACGGAGAGAAAGTGCTAAACTTCATGGAAGGATCGAAATGTTGCAGGTATCCTCCTACACGAGTGTCTGTAGGCGTCCAACACAAATGATACCCATAAAATTGCTGATAAATACATTGATTTTAACCCCCATAGCCTATAGTGTATGTTTTTTAGGTATAATAGCGCTTATAAATGAGCCGGTTAGCCCAGTTGTCAAGCACGCACTATCGGTGTGGGAGGTCTGGGTTCGATTCCCGGGTCGGTCAAATCGGACACACTGTCGCCAACGGCTCTGCACCGCTGCGATGTTCCTTCGGAGCTGTGTTGACCAGGCGCTCAGCCGCACAGATCAATCCGCCAGTCGTTCCACGCTTCCACCGCTGCTATGATGGAGATTTGATTTTTCGCGATTATAAGTTACGATTAGCTTAAAGCTCCATCGCTTGGAAATTAGTAAAAAAAATTTTACCATTTGAGACTAAATCTGATAAGGTCGTTTAAACACCGCTTCCGAAAGAAGTTATGTTCCAACACTTATCGTGAAAATCCCCAATATTCCAGCGATATCGTGACTTTCAAATCTGTGGAGCCGTAAATGTACGTGGCAAGAATTTTTAGATTCTTGAAGAACGTATCATGGTAATTGATATGAGTTTCATTTATTTTGGCACCGTTACCCTCTCCACATCTCCTATTGTTCTGGGCTTTAGGCCTGCGGTTCCAGTTTCTACATCATAATCAATTTTTTGATGTCATAGTTAAAAGTGATTGTGACATCAAGAAATTAATGATGCAGAAACTAGAACCAAGAACTGCCTGCCTAAACTCCACTTGAATTGGACGTGTGGACAGAGGACCTGTATTTAACCAAATTACCGTGTTTTCCCGCCAATAAGACCTGGCCTCAATTTTAAAAATGATTTTAATATAATTTCTACCCTTGAAATAAAATCTAGGCGATAGGGCGAAATTTTACTGCTTTATAATTATTGTGGGAATCTCGCAATTTTCTACATCGTCATTTTGTTTTTGATAAATAAAAATAAATCTTGTCTTCCAAAAATAAGCCCTGGTCTTATTTTTCCAACCATAATGAATGAAGACCCTGCCTTATTTTCGGAGAAACACCGTAGAAGCTAAGTCTCAAAGTCCGTAGAAGCTAAGTCTCAAAAATTATTATTTCCTTACCAAAAGTCTCGTTTTGTAACTATCAGATGTTTGCTCGAATAAAATAGCGTGAAAATAATCCTGCCAAATCGGGTTTAAGTTAACATCTAATTCCGAATCCAAAATAAACGCTTCTCTTGTCCACAAGTTCATGCTCAAGCTAATTAAAAGTGTCTGAAGAAGGAAAAGGAAGCCAAAGTCATTCTCAAAATTAGACGCTTTGACAGCATATATCAGTTGTCATCATCAGATTGTAAGCAAAGCAGTATAAAACTGAAAAGGTTTCTTTCTGTTTTCGAACTGCCTTGCTTCCGCCGCTGATTTTTCGTTATTTTCGCATTCCTTAACAGTGGACAATAAGGCAAGTGCTACACCGTGATATTGGGTGACCTCGATATACTGGGGTGTCGCGGGTTTGCTTGTGGGCATGGTTGACAATCTGAACCAGATTGTTCAAAGACAAAATATGAAGATGAAGTTGTGCTGGCCACATTGCAAAAATACTCCATGTGATTTTTAATGTCATTCGTAGACATTTCCTCTGTCCACATGAATGATTTTTGTGGACTTTCGGCTGGCAGTTCTTGCTTCTAGTTTCGGCACCACAACGAAATTCGTGACATCATAATACTTTTTTATTATGACATTAGAAAATTAATTATGGTGCAGAAACTAGAAGCAAGAAGTGTGAGTCCACGAAAATTCGGCATGTGGACGGGTAATTATAATGTGTTGTAGTGGACAAGTTTGGTGTTGGCGAGTTGTTTGTGTGCCATAGCAAAGTTAAGGTGCGTTTACCGATACGCGGCAACGCGATACGAGGCACGCGTCAAAAATTTTTCGCACCTTGTTTGTTTTACTGTTCACCGATCACGCGAAAATCTGCGAAATCCTTTACATTTACTTACATTATAATTTTAGTCGCGTCATCGCGTGTCGCGTATCGGTATACGCACCTTAATATTTCATGTTTGTTTATTACAGGCGGATGTATCCCAGCAGGAGTCGGAACGGATTCGACTGCGCAGAGAATTAGAGGATGCCAGAAATATGAGCAGCAGCACATTGACAACACAGCAAGGCAAATTATCGGAAATAATGAGTGGTAAGTTATGTGAGGATGCAATGCTTTCAACTCTGCTATTCCACCTTGTATGAGAGCCAAGCTAGAACATTAAAGTTGGAAATTGGAAAAACTAAAATACTAAAATCACCGGTCGGTTGGCGGAGGGATTCACATCGCCCGGTCGGTTGGCGGAGGGTTCACATCGCTCTTGGCGCGAGAGTTTCTGGGTTCGATTCCCGGCTTGTCAAATTGTACAACGGTTCGTTACCGCTGTGACGTTGCTTCGTAGCTGTGTTGTTCAGGCGTTGAGCTGCGGAGATGGATCCCGCCGCTTGTTACACGCTTCGGCGTAATACCGTGAGTAAGTACTTCTGGAAAGCGAAAGTACTTCCGGGCATTACGATTGTTTTGGTGACCAATCATTATTGATTAATAGCCGAGTGATGAGAGCGTCCGTCTCAGAGCTGTAAACTTGGGTTTGATTCCGCGCCGGGTCAGACCAATGACTTTAAAATTGGTATTCACAGCTTCCCTGCTTGACGCTCAGCATTAAAGAGACAGTGTGGAGAACAAGCCGGCAAGTTTATTTGTTGTGCCATAGGGAGAGGCACTTAGTGGGATTCCCCCATCTTGGTGTAGTGGACAGATGGCCGGTAACTCCTAAGCGAGCTCGTTATAGCGCTTTGATCGCTTTCTCGTGAAAGGAGGATAAGTAATTAACTATGCGACTAAATAAAAAAAAAAATATTGTTACTAAGATACCCAGCTGTTACTCTCTGCACATGTGGAACATATTCTACCTGACACACTAGCAAGTTAGTTACTCTGCTACAGCATGTTTAATCGTTTATGTGGGTAAGTTACGTCATGGCATTCGATGATGACGTGATCCAGCTGGTCGTAACACGTTGTTTTGTTTCTGGTTAAACATGTGCTTGCTTTGCCTCGTTTTTCCATGTGCGCTTCTGACATTTGTGTTTTTCCGTTTTTGTGTTTGTAATTTGAGCATGAAAAAATGTTCTAATTATACGATATCACTGAGACTAAGCTATGAAGGTTTTACGGAAGTCTACCCAGTCTAGCTACAGGGCCAAGTCGCGATATGCGAAAAGTTCGGGCTCTTGCGGCGTCAGATTACGATGACCGAGTGGTGAAAGCCGTGTCTGTGGAAAAGACTGGCCGCAACGATTGGTCTGGTGATACGTCACTAGTCGGTGCGGGCGTGAGTTCGAATCCCACTCGTAATCAGATTTTTCTGATCACGTTTGATTCAGCCTAAGATCTTGGTGTTTTAGATTCAAGTTCAATTGGGACACATAAAGTTAGAGTGGACCAACTAGATTTGGTACGATTTTGAGTTAACCTTATTTTCAAATGGAACCATAATAGCATTATGCATGACCGAAGTTTTGAAGCTCTACAAGCAACAAACATGTTGGGCCAAGTCAACTTGGACCAACAATTTTTTGCTGAACTGACATAACAATGGATTAATTGCAAATGGTTCAAGTTTGCTTTAGCCAAATTTAGTATTCACGCTAATACTTCTGAAATTTCTGTAATAAAACTTAATTATGCTACATTGTGATATCATAAAACAATTACTTATTTATAATTATCAATTGTTTAAAATGATTATAATTAATAATATATCTTATTTATGATGATATTATTTTTAATTATGCCGTTTCAGTCGCTTTTCAAGAGTTTTTAGCATACCTCTTTTCCAGGTCCACCGGTTAAAAAAGCAGACTGGGCTCGGTCAGTAAACTGCGCTGATGAGCCTTCATGAGGCGAAATAGTGTCACTATCTCCAGTCACTATGTGTATCATGCTAGCTTGATACAGACTGAGCAGTTTCGAAACTGCTTACCCAAATGCCTGAACAGTTGCTGCAGCGTCACAAGCGAAGTTTCATAAAATTGTTGAAGATGCTTGAAATGTCCGTGCTATTTAGTAACGTGTACGTGCAGTCGTGCAGTTTAGTAATTGCAAACCATTTTCGGAGAGAGTGGGTATCGCGTATATGCGGTAAATCGAATTGGTTTATTCTTCAATGTATTATTTAGTTAGGTATTCGTAGTTCATAATTTGTAGCACATTTCTGTAACCGCTAGTAATATTGTAATACATGGTTGACTTGTCATGGAAAAATTTAAATTTTCTTTGCACAACATTGATGGGATCACTGACGACGATGATTCAAAAGATGCTACGTCTATTGACCATTTTTTCACGACTGACGTTCATGCGTATGTCGGTAACGAATTTAATAGCACTGCATACCGTGTTAAAGTGAAAAAACTTTGGAGAAACCAAGCATTAGTGCATTATATGGGATGGAATAGAAGATATGATGAGTGGGTTGACATAGGTTCTTTGCTCACACCTCCAAAGGAAGAAAGCGTGAGCAAGGCTCAAGTGAATGAAAAAAATACTATTGATTTATCAACTTCAAAATTACAACCACTTTATGCTATGAGTATCGTCAATGAGAAAAAAAATGGTAATCCAGAAAAAGATGCTAGCAATGATATTGATCCAGAAAGAGATGCCAGCAATGATATGAATCTAGAAAGAGATGCTAGCAATGATATGAATCCGGAAAGAGATGCTAGCAATGATATTGATGCAGAAAGAGATGCTAGCAATGATATTGGTCCAGAAAGAGATGCCAGCAATGATATGAATCTAGAAAGAGATGCCAGCAATGATATGAATCTAGAAAGAGATGCTAGCAATGATATGAATCCAGAAGGAGATGATAGCAATGACATTGATCCAGAAATTCTGTATTATGTGTATGAAAGTTCCAGCATCATAGGTAAGTGCCTCTTTTTGTTGAATATTCTTATAGCTGAAGAAAATTTCGTTGGTTATGCTCCGTTAGTAACTCTTAACAACATTTGAACAGGAAAAGCTAAGATAATCCCAGGAAACACCTGCCATGGTTATGCTTTGGCTGATTCAGAAGTGAAAATATCAGTCGTAAGTGTTAATCTTAAAGCAACTGAGACTACAAAGTGTGAAGAGTTCATGGAGGGAGCAATTTTAAAATGGAAGAAAAGTGATTTGAAGAAGTGTTCAGGTAATTATAGGCATGAATAAAAACGAAACAGACGAATATTATTGATAGGCAAAAGACTGTCATTGATTTGTGGAGTCAGCTTTTACTTCATTTGCAGCTTCAAAAAGAAAAATATATACCAAAGCAGAAAGGTTAGCTACCCCAGCATCAGCAAAGAAGATAAAGCGCAATTCTGGAGCTGAATATACTATCAAAACTAAAAAAGGCTTATTAACTGTTCCTGCAAAATGCTACACAGGTGAGTAGTGTAGTGTGTTTAGTTGTGAGCAAAGTACAAGCCGCATAACGCAGGCATCAGTATGTGAGCACTATATGCTGTGTATGCAACGACTAATTTTTATTTTCATGTGACGAAGTAACCTTATGGACATATACTTTGTTTTAGAGTATGATTGCACCTGCACTTACACGGATTGCAAACTTGTAACTCATGAAGAAAGAAAAGAACTTTTCACAGATTTTAGGAAACTCGGTGACTTCGATGCTCAAAATTTCAATATAGTTCAAAACATCACCGTTTTACCGAAGAAAAGTCAAGTATTACTGCAGAGCAATGACAAAAAAAGGCGCCCGAAAACCAACACCAGGCGATATTTTCTGAACAAAAAAAGAGTATGCAAGGAGGTGTTTCTGCATACCTTTGGTATAAGTTCTGGTCGATTGGATCGAGTATTAAAAAAGAAAGATGGGCAAATTATGGCTAAAGATGCAAGAGGAAAACATGGAAAGCAATACAAAGTTAGTGACGAAGTGGCTGATGATTTGCGAAATTTTATCGCCAAAATTCCTAAATACAAATCACACTACAAAGATCAAGCGGAAGAACGGTACCTGGCCCCTGGCATTAAAAAAGTAAATGTCTACGAAATGTGGAAGGAGAATTCAGAAACGAAATTCCAGAATCCCAAAAGACAGTTTCCTACCTACGAATGGTTTTTAGGATTCTGGAAAAGAGAATTCAAATTGAAAGTTCACTCCCCTTCAAGGGACTGCTGCAGTACCTGTGACGAACTGAAACGGAGCGGAAAAGAGGATGAACTGAAAGTTCATCACAAAAATGCAAAAACTGCCAGAAATTTGTTTAAAGAAGATGCTCAAAAACCTTACACTGTCAGTTTCGATATGGAGAAGACTCAGCCATAGCCACATATTGAGACAAACAAAGTCTTTTACCTGCGACAACTTTGGCTTTATAACGAAGGATTCAATCACACATCGACCAATACAGGATATATGTATGTTTGGACAGAAAACGTAGCTAAAAGGGGAAGCATAGAGGTTGGAAGCTGTTTGTTGCAATTTGTTCGCAACGTTGCAAATGATTGGCCAGAGCTAGTTTTGTGGTCCGATAGTTGTGGTGGCCAAAACCGCAACCTCAACATGGTTGCTCTCATGATTGCGTTGGTGAATTCCAATAACAGCATCAAGAAGATAACCCATCGTTTTTTGTGGAGTGGACATTCGTATTTACCAAACGACTCAGACTTTAGTCATATAGAAAAAAAGAAGAAAAGCACCACAGGAATTTTTTGTCCAGAAGAGTACATTGAAATCATGAAAAATGCCAGACGCAAAAATAAATTTCATGTTACCTATATGAAGAAAGACGATTTTCTTGACGTCAAGATTATAAAGGAATCAATTGCCAACAAGCCAAAAGACGACTGCGGGGAAGGGCTTCAAGTTCACAAAGATCCATGAGATGATTTTTGAGGAAGGGTTTGTTGGGTTCCATTTTCGATATAATTTTGATGATGAAGCAGTTCGCCGGGTGGATTTATCGAAGAGAAATGTTCTTATGAAATCTATCGAGGACCTTAATGTGGCCTATCCTAATGGGGTCAAAATCAACTGGCTAAAGTTCAATGATCTCATGCAATTGTTGAAGTATGTGCCCCCGATTCACCATGCTTTTTACAAAAACATGAAGCACGACAAATCCAATGATGATGACTTTTTTCCTGGAAATGTCTAAAGGGAAGGTCCACTTCTTGGGAAAGGCTCTTTTAGCAGCAAACTCTATGTAGATGTTTAGACTTGCTTATTTTAGCCTAACTGGCATTATGAAAACAGAGACGTTGTTATGTAAATAACCATTTTCCTGAAGAATGTGATCATTCGTGTGAATATACAATCATATGCATAAAAATGAAACCATTTAAGTATAGGCAAATATTCAAGTTTTCAAAAAACATTTTTGCTAGAGCTAGTTGAATGTGGGTTGGGGTCGAGGTAGTTAGTGATGGAACTTGAATTTGTCATATTCGGGTTGGGATTTAAGGTAGAGGGGGGGGAGGAAGGTGGGAACCGGTATTGGAGGTGGTGGGGTGATTTAAATAGTGGGGGATATGGGGTGTTGGTTAGAGTGTAGAAGTTGTGGGGATAGCGGCTGTGGCAGAAATAGTGAAAAGAGTTGATGGTGAGGGTGGTGCTGGGTTGTTGGAATGGGGAGGTAGTGGTACTGTTTTTGAGCTGTTGTGTTATGAATGGAGTTTATGGTGGTGATAAGAGTATAGTGGTGGGGGTAATTATTTCTATAGTGTAATGGGGATGGCGGTAGTAGTTGGGGATGGTACGCAGAGTTGGCAGTGATGGGGAGTGGAGAAAAGTGGTGCTTATTGGGTTGGTGAGGATGGTATAATGGACTTGGTGGTAGTAGGTGATGATGGTATTTAAAGATTTGGTGGGATCATTGGAGGGTAGAGGTAGTAGGCATAAGGTCGCAGTGGTAAGGCAGGTTTTAGGGATCGTGGGATGAGGATGGGGATGCAGATGAGGATGCTAGTGGTGTGAGGGATAAGGTGGGGATGGGGGTACTTGGTTGGGGGTTAAGGTCCTACCACCCCCACCAAACTCACCCTCACTACTACCTCTACCAATACCATCAACCTCACCACCCCTTTCTACAAATTTGTTAAAAAATTTCCATATTTGCAAAAAATTTAAGTGGTTCTATTTTTATGCTTTTTTTTCTCCATTGTCCATATTTCGGCAACATCCCGATGGAGTTAGTGGCGGCATAGGGTTCACATTTTTTCATACCCGTTTTTCTCTTTTCCTCGCGTTTTTGTATTACATAAAGTAAGCAATATTTTCACCGGAACCTGTTTTACCTTTCAATATTCTGTTGTTTGTTTTTTGAGTCAGCGAATGTCATTTTGTTTTGACGTTAAATTGGGCCTTGTTAACTAAATAATGTAAATATGCTTTAAATCGTAGTTAATGATGGTTGGCAGAAACACTGCATGGGTGGTGCCGTTATGCATTCGTCATATGTAAAATGTCTGAGGTACATGTTACACTGCCTAATAGGAAAAACTAGGCGATTACAATGCTACTATATTGTTCTGTAACGAAAAAACATGAATGTTTGTGTGTATTTGCCAACTTATCAAAATTTCTTTTATCTGAAACATACGGCTATGATGCTGTAATTTATGTTCTACTACAAATTCTTTTTTAAAATGCGAAGTTTTCGATGTGGTCCATTGTTTCATTGGTTGTGTTTGAAAACTAATGCGGACTAAATCGATTTGGTTCACGCTTGCAAGTATACAAGCAAAACTTGTACTGGACCATCTGTAATAAAATAAATATAAAAAAAAGAAAAAAATCAGAAACCGCTTTGATAGATTTTGTAGACTTTAATTGATATTAGTAGATTAAACATATCATAAAAACAAAGTTTGCGACGACGGTTTTTAAACAACAAGCAAAATACCTAAAAAACTTTAAACCGATTTTTCTCAAAACTGAGATTTTTGACTTGGTCCACTCTAACTTTAGGTGTCCCAATTCATTAATTGAAATTCTGTAGTCCGATATTAACGCCATAATTGTGCCGTTCCTATTTCTATTCCACTGTAGCTTATTCACACAAGTATGAACACACAGTTTTTAAGCGAATCGAACTCGTTTGCGTACAATCTCGTTTTTATGATCTATTCACCTCAGCTCCGCTTCATTGTCGACGCAGTTTTCTCCAACTTCAAAAATCCAACTTCATTCTAGCCTGCTTGGGATATTACGCCCAAGTGCGGAACGAGCGGCGGGCTCCGTCTCCACGGCAAAGCGCTTGGGCGACGCAGCTCTGAAGAAACGTGGAGGCGGTGGCGAGCCGTTGGCGACACTGTGTCTGATTTGACCGGCTCGGGAATCCAACCCCACACATCCAGCACTGATAGCGATGTAGTGAGCTAATCGGCTGACTTTCTTCAACTTTAATCCTTAACTTACGCGATGTTTCCAGCCAATCAAAGCGAGCGTATCGAGATGGAAAAGATGAATGCACAACTAAAACAACAAGTTGCACATCTCAGAGTCGAAGTGGAGAAGATTAACGAGGAAAAGCTAAAGAAGGTACGAGTACGAGTGTAGATTATCTCGGACTTGAATGGTGCTATTTTGAAGTTGGCGGTTTAGCGCACTTGTTGTGACTATCGGTGCGGGAGGTCTGGGGTTCACTTACCGGGTCTGTCAAATGGGACGCAGTGTTGGCACCGCTGCGCCATTTCTTCGTAGCTGTGTTGGCCAGGCGCTTAAGCCTCGGAGATGGGCCCCGCCAGTCGCCACTTGTTGCGCGCTTCGACGTAATATCGCGAGTATGATGAAGATTTTTCAGTTTGTATGATCTAAAGTAGTGTCTTATAACAATTTTGACTCTAGTGACTTTGTACAACAAACGCTTTCAACCAGTTTAAGTGAAAAGTGGCAATATCCCGTTTCTTTGTGAGAAACTTACCTTGTAGTTGTGTAACTGCTGATTTTCCTCACACGTAAAAAAGTCATCAAATGTTTGGTGACTTGGTCAACTTCAATATTCATTTAAGTTATGAAATGTTCCTAACTCACTTAATATCAGCAAAATCTTAAAGTGCTGTCGTGGTAAATAGTGTTACTGTGCTCCTAATATCGTTTTTTTCTAGAGTATTTTGCATAAATGACGCAATAAGCGCTGTTGAAATGATGACATTAGTTACTAAAACAAAGTTAAAGGAACGCAAACTTGTCTTCTATTTTTATTAAAACAAAGCTATTAAATGCTACTTGTTGCTGTTTAGTCATATTTTCATGGATTAAAAAGAACTGCGATTGCGGTTCATTCAAGTTTAGGTGCCTTATCCTGTAAATTATTTTTAATAATAAAACAACGAATAGATTAAATTTAATTGCAGATGTCAGTAAATTGTAAAAAATACGGCAAAGAGCACATAAAACAGTGAAGCTACAAACACTGACACTTACCGGGCGCTGCGAAGTGACCACGCAAGAAGGTCTTCGAGTCGGCAATCCCTAGCTAGTCTTCAAATATTCTTTATTTGGTTGTTGTCAGGATGAAGAGCTTGCACGAGCACAACAAGATCGCATCGAAACTCACAAACATCTCAGCTTCACTGAATCATCGATGGCGCAACTCGCCCAGTCCCAGCAAACTATTGAACAAGACAAACAAAACATGGCTGTAGAACTACAGGCATCAAAAGTAAGCTTGATTGAGGAGATCATCTTGTGTTCTAATCTTCGATTTTTTTAACTGACAGTTGAGAGCACGCCTCTCATGTTAGCTTGTGTTGAGATGTTGGTTTTCAGTTCTTAATTATGATTTTTCTGATTTAAAATGTTTGTTAAAAACTGAACTGCTGATAAACGCGCATCTTAAAGGGTAACTGAAAAGTTATTTTCTCACCAAACGTGTTAAAAAATACAGCGAAAGCAAAACTGACCGTAAAAGTTTTTATATGTATTTAGTTAACCAAAAATAGGCGTTCCAAGTTTAAGCTGATGACGTGCTAAGGTTTTATTTACGCATCGAGGCTTGCAAGCATTGCAGCTACAATGCTCGTCCTCCGAATCTGCTTTGATTAATCAAAGATCAACCACCTTTCTCGTTAGTGATGATGCAGTAAAGTTTGAGTAAAGAGGTTTGACCTCTAATCAGTGAAAGTTGGCGGACGAACGCTGCCGCTGTCACGCTTGCACGCCTCAATGCGTCAATCAGCACGACACCACCTTTAACTTTGAACGCTAATTTTTGGTTTACTACATTTAAAAATCTTTGCTATCAGTTCTGAATTCGTTGTATTTCCTTACACCTTTAGTGAAGAAATTTGTGCTTCACTTCCCTTTTATTACTTTTATTATTTGTCAAGTTACCACTGGAATATATTTGTAGCTGTGTTTTTATTGTGTCAAAGTTACAAAGTTTTGTGACGTCACAGGTGCGCTGTGCCTCTCTGGAGAATCGCGTTGAAGAAAGTCATCAGCAGATGACGTCATTACGCGATGAATTGTCGACGGAGCGGCAAGCATCCAGTAGCGCGCGCCGTGATGTCCAGACTCTAGAACTGGAACGGACACGGGATAAGGATAAAATAATGAGGTTGGAAAATGAAATGAAGGAAGCTAACATGGAAGTGCAGAGGTAGGAGCGGAGGATTGTTGAGAAATTAAAAAAATCAAATCTTTATGATACTGGCGAATGACGATATTGCACCGAAGCACATCTCCGCGACTTGGCGCCTGGCCAACACAGAAGCGTCGGAGCAGTGTCGACCCGTTGACGGCAATGTGTTCGATTAGACCGGCCCGGGAATCGCACCCGGACCTACCGCACTGATAGCAATGTGCTTAACCAATGAACTAACCCGCCGGGTTATCAATTATTTCAGATTACAATTGGATTTATCTTCTTACACCAGTCGCGAGAGAGATGCAATGGAAGATCGAGATCTCATGGCGAGATCCCGGACACACCTGGAGGAGCTTGTCGCAAAGTTGCAGGAAGAAAAAGTTGGTGCTGAGGAGAAGCTGAAGACACAGGAACAGCGTTGCGAGTCAGTTGCTACATTGCCTGATCTTCAGATCGGAAAAATAAACAAATTCGTAGAAATTTATCTTATTTGTGCTGAATCAGAAATTCTATTTTCTTCCTTATTCGTGTTCAATTAATAGCGCGTCAATAAAACTGATTTTTGAAGAAAATTAAGCAGCAGTAATTCTTAAACTAGACGTTTGGGCAACATAGATTGAGCTGTCATCATCAGGAGTGTAAGCAAGGCAGCATAATACTTTTCTCTTTATACTGCGTTACTTACACTGTTAACAGTGACTACCGAACTTACGTTGTCAACACGTCCAGTTTCAAGATTTACTCTGGCTTGATTGTTTTTCCTTAGCTATTTTCGCCCCTACTCATTGCATCCTGAGTTTTCGAAGTCTTTCAATTGACCAGCAATTAAATTTTATTTCAATGAGCAACAGTAGCGAGAATAACATGGGAGCCACCGGGCAACTGCTCATTTGTAAAGTTTCCTTACAACGATCCTGGTTGCAGCCTACCAAACAACAACGATCCTGTTTGAGACAACAAACAACAACAACAAAAAAATAACAAACAACAAACAGACTACAACAACAAACAAAAACGAGCATACCAAACAACGATCCTGGTTTGAGCCGCTCTGTCAATATCAGCTCGCTTACAAACTTGTCGCACTCATTAAAGGGAATCGCTATCGGTGCGCGAGGTCGGGGCTTCCCCAAATCGGACCGAGTGTCTCCGACGGCTCGCCACCACTGCGGCGTTTCTTCGGAGCTGTGTCGCCCAGGTGCTAAGCCTCGGAAGTGGAGCTCGCCACTCGTACGTTCCGGCATTTACCGCGCCAATAAGATTTGATTTTGACGTAGTAATCGTTTGTATGCAACAATATCATTTGCTTGTGTAATTTATTACCCAAACAAAAACAAATTGTTTTGTGCCATTTTCATCCATTTGTGTTGTCAGAATGCTACAAAGTGAAGCATCTGGACACAGGAAGATGTGGGAAGAGGAAGTGAAAGCGCGATCGAAGTTGTCTGTGGAAGTGGCAAGGATTGAACAGGAGCGAAGTGATTACCGCGATCTTCTTCGATCTTACAAAGACAAATTCAACAAAGCATCTGTGCATGGCAAAACTTATCGAACTAAATATGAGAACCAGAAGCGACAACGAGCCACGTTGGAACGACAAGTGGACGAGTACAGGTAAGTTGCATCACCATCTGGTCACCGTACTTTACAAACCATAAGGCGCACCGGGGTATAAGACGCAATGGTCTTTGAGGAGCATCGGTTTCCCGTATGAAGCTCATCAAATAAAAAAACTCGATATTTTGGTGGAAATACGTCATTACCTGACCTGTGCGGTAGACGCACGATCAACTTTTGAGGAAAAATAGGATTTCAAGTGCGGCTTATGGTCCGTAAAGTACGATGAGCACAATGTTTTTTTTCGGAGATATCATTTTTGTTTTGATTGACTAAGCTAATTATCAGGCTTCTAAACACGACAAACGATTGTGTAGTGTCTACTTTGTGTTGAACTATGGCAGCCGTTGTAACGATTTAAAGCAATGATCGTAGTGCAATGGTAATGCAAATATAGTTTTCACGACAGCAAGATGGCGGCAGAGAGCAGAGCTCGGTGTGACTCGACAGAATCGGAATTTGAAAGCAAGTTGTCACGCATGAGTGAAGAACACCAGAGCGAAAAGTCCCGGATGGAAGCGTCCATTGTCAAACTGCGAGCGCGCGCGACACGACTCGAACGTGACTTGACCAAGACCAGAGATGAGCTTGAGAGGAGTTATGGCGTCAGCAAAAGCACGTGAGCACTGTCTGCTATTACGTCATGAAAGCATGTCATGACGTCATCTCGCTTTAGCTTGCTAGCACCGTTGCTTGGCTGTTCTAGATGTAATGCAGTGTGATTAAACGGCTATCGTTGACCAGGGATTTATTTCAGTGATTCATCTGTGGCCGAAATTGAGCGAGAACGCGATCAGCTGCGTGAAGAATTGAACCGAATTCGCACGAAAGCTCCCGACGAAAACCGAGTGCGTGCAATCGCTAACGCTCAAGTGAACGCTACTCTTGATCAAGTGAATACTTGGTTGGAGGTAAGATCGTGCTTTCTCGCCCCAAACATCGACATTTTTATCTTCTGATAAAGAATTCAAATCTTCATTATTCGGCGCAGCGTGTAACGAGTGGCGGGATCCGTCTCCGCGGCTTAGCGCCTTAGCAACAAAAGACGTCGCAGCGGTGGCGAGCCGTTGGCGACAATGTCCGATGTGCCTGGCCCCGGAACCTCCGACTTGAGCTAACCGCGCGGTTACGTTTGTATGTGGGCGATGCATATTCCACGGAATCGTGTAGCTGAGAATCCAAGTTCGATGCAATCTTTGTTACAATTTGTTTGTTTTGTGATAGGAGAAAGCGGTGGCGCAGGATATTCTTGAACGTTTGCGGTTTGAAAACGAAGAGAAACGAGTTTGTGAAGCGAATAAGCGTGCTGATGATCTGCAAAGAGAAGTGGATGCACTGAGAGCTCGTGCTCAACATCCACAAGAGGATGAACACAGGAGGAGGATACAGCAACTCACTCGTAGTAATATTGAATGGCAGGAAAAACTTCACAGGTAAAAGTTGTGTTCGGTGTTAAACGGTTAGTAATTTCATTTGGTTAATTTCAGTTTTTATCTTATAGCGAGAAAGTGAGTGAGGTGTAATAGCAAGCTGGCTTGCTGACTGACCACCAGTTCAGTGTCCATCACTCAAACATCTTGCTGCTCTTGTGTCTCAACAGCGCAGCGACTAAATCTGCCAACTCATCTCTACATTTAGTGTTTGAAATTGGACTTCAAGCTGGGAAGCCGGCCAGTTTGCTCACTTGTTGTGCACATCACTATCGGTGCAGGAGGTCTGGAGATCGATTCCCGGGTTGATTAAATCGGACACAGTCGCCACCGCTGCCATGTTTCTTTAGACTGCGTTGCCGTGACGCTAAGCAGCGGAGATGGACCTTGACATTCGTTATAGGCATCGTTTCGGCGTAGTGCCGCGAGTACAATGAAAGTTTCATTTTTTTGATCAAGCAGGGAAACTGTGAATACCAATTTTTGAGTATTTGGTTTCACCGGCTGTAAATCGAATTTCTTGTCACTTCAGAGACGAACACTTTCTGATCTGATCGATATGTCCTGATGCAAATACCAAGATTCTTCAGCATAACTTCCACTCCATTACGACGTGATTTCGGGTGGAACAATGAAGTTTATTGTGGCAGTGCGGGATAGTGTTATCGCGCCTGATTTGATATTCGATTTAACAATGATGGTACCATACAAGTTACGCAATAGGCAAATTTTCTTGCGTCAATTTATCCCGATCGGGTTGATTTTCGATCGTAATGATGTTTATTCTAGTTGCCATAAACACTTTTATTGTAAATTTTAGAACTGGACGTTTCGACAACATAGATTCAGCTGTCATCATCAGCAGTGTATGCAAGGCAGTACGAAACTGAAATGTTTACACTGCTGATGATGACAGTTGAATCCTTGTTGTCAAACGTCCAGTTTTATGATTTACTGCGGCTTTATTTTTTTCCTGAGCTACTTTCGTCCCATATTTTTGCTGTATTTGGAACTTTGATGTGTTGTCATCGTGAAGCGATGTTTTATCTGAGGATGCGACAGCACAGCTTTTGTAAGCTGAGATTGAATATTCGCTCGAGTGATCCGCTTGTGTTGCACGAAGTACTCGAACCTCTTTAATTAATCAAGTTGTGTGTTCGCAGAACAAGGCAAGAACTTGAAGAAACAAAGTTAAAATTGGATCGTGAAAGAAATAAATATAAACAACTTCATAGCAGCGCCTTGACAGGGGCGGTCTCCGGTGCAATGCTGGGAGGTTCACCGACCTACCACCCTCTTCTATCCACATCACTCAACAATAGATCTGCCCCTGAAATAATGACGTCAACCCCGAGAAGAGAAAACAGCCATCCCACGCTCGCACAAGTGAGAAACACTGATGAGTATCTAGTGAATCATACCGGCCGGTTGGTTGAAGACATCGTTATCAGCGGGAGGTCTGGGTTCGATTCCGTGGCTTGTCCTATCGAATAGTGTCACCAACGGCTCGCCACCGCTCTGACGTTTTGTCGGAGCTATGTTGGCCACCGTTAAGTATTGGTGAAGTCGCTCGCTTCACGCTTCGGGTGTGATAAAGATTTAATCGTATTTTGTCTAGTGAGCCGACCACATATTTGGTGCCTTCATGTGTTCATCATCATCATCCAGTTTCAGTCTGCTATTCTCTTCGTTCCCGAAGGTGGCCGGATATACCTCATCCCTCCGCGATCGCTCTCACATCTTCCCTCCATCTCGTTCGATCTGCAGCTTCCTTGATCTTTAAGCCGACTTTCTTCACACTCTCTTCCACCTGCCTCCTCCATGTCATTTTTTCCGTCCACGCTATCGGTTCCCATTCACTTCCAGCATCATTGCCTTCTTCAGTATATTGTCATCATTTCTTCTAATCACATGTCCATACCATCTTACTCCATTCGCCTACGCCATTCTATCCAACGTTTCCTTCAAACCCAACATCTCCATCAGCTCCTCCATATTCTTTCCACCAATTTTATTCCACACGTTGACCTTACCATGGCTCTTTCAGTTCTTCTCAAAGTTGCCGTTTCACTTTCCCTCAAACACCTTGTCTCACGCAACTTCGATAAACCATCCCTGTCATTCTCAAAGAAAATCTCCCACGTTACAACTCTACGCATTCTCTAAATTTCATCCATCCGATTCTTACTCTTGAGATCACGGCAGCTTCACAACCACCACAGCATTCAGCCTGTCTGCTAAATAACAAAATCCCTTCACAGTCTCCACTTCATCGCATAACACATCCACTGGTTCTTCCGTGCCACCTCCAACATCTGTGCTGCATCTTCTACGAACAAAATGTTGTGCGGAACTGCAGGTTACCTTTTTTATTTTCGTGCATCTCCCATGTATCCACTTCGTACACTGTGTGCAACACACAGCGTTAGACCCAACCCTGTTTCCACATATTCCACAAGGATATATTTTGCTCAATACAATTTCTCCTTCCGTTCCGCACACCATTACAGTATCTTAGTTTTTCCAACATTCATTTTCAATCCCTTGCCTTCCAATGCACTTCTCCTTTGGAACCTCTCCTAAATCCTCCAAACTTTCACTGATCAGCACCAGATCATCCGCGTATAAAATTTCATTCATTAATCCTTCGCTTGCATGTTCTGTCACAACGACAACCACAATAGCAAATATCAGTGGAGAATTTGGCGATAGCACAGACCCTTGATGCATACCTAGTTACCCACCCGTACCCCAAATTCTCCCAATGTCCCTGATCCTTAAAGATACAAATTATTTCCCAAAACCTTTTTTGGTATAAAGCTGAATTTAGATGTCTGCCACATGGTTAATGACCTCTACATTGTTACGTCGTAATGGGAATGAGATGGTGCGCTACTGGGTTGAAGTCAACGACCATCTGACCAGTGACCGTTCATATGGGCACTATTGAGCTGGTGATGTTCTATTTAGCTCGTTAGTCGATAACCATGGTGGAAGTTGGAGGTTATACAGTAGATTGCATTTCTGTCTCTCAAAAGTAGTAGTGTCCAGGTCGCTCATCTGTTTTGTCTGTCTACTCAATACTAACTTTCTGTGGTTCCCCATTAGGGTGTTCATCTTTTTCACTTTTTGCGAAAAACTGTCAGTTTATTGGATTTACAGCGCGCATATCAACACCAAAGTACAGTACTATAATTCTTTCTCAAAAATTTTATCATCTTCATACTCCGGGGTACAGCTGAAGATTTTCCCCCATCTCGAAAAGTATAAAGCTAGAAAAGAAATTTTTGCACCAAACGATTCAGAAACACAGGTTTCCTATCTGCTTGTAATACATTTACTAGCGCTATCTCAATCAAAAAAAAAGGATATTTTAGAAAAACGATATTTTCATGCATAATCGGCGCTTAGCCAAGCCGTTATGCCACAAATAGATGATGTATAGTATTTATCAAAACATAATCAATTTTCACTTTTTAAACTAAAAATCATTGATTTAAAAATCACTCAACTCCTGTAAGGTCTACTACCTGTAACCAGGGATATATAGAACTACCGGGATTGCCAGCTTGCTCTGTGCGATGACAATAGGAGGGTTACAGCAAAAATTGGTAAAATCGTATTCCTCACAAATACAAGTATAAGAATATAAGCACCACAGGAAAAAACATACAAAAAGCAATGTCAAACGAGTTAACCAGTTTAAGCACCCAAGAAAATCACAAGACAATGTAATATATTAGCTACCTTACATGGTATTACTTAGCATTTTTTGACGTAAGCTTACGAATGGTACGAGACATCTTGGCAGGTGCATCTATTTCGACACGATTGAGTCTTTTTAATTCATTCTTAGCGAAACAGTTAAAAGAGGTTTGTAATATTAGGTTGAAATTGTTATGCCCTTGAAGACAGGTCTTTGTCTGCAAAACGTTGTACGTATCACACTTCTTAGCGACTTCACATGCAGCAGCAATAAAAACATCTCTTTGCTTCGCCATGGATAAAAAATTTTTTTTAACCGATTCATTCGCTGATATGTCAGAATAAAGCTTCATGGCAAAACTACAAACGGCAAAGCAATATTCAGTTGGTGTTGACAGTCCACCGCGATTAGCCATGGCGATAAGTTCGTTTGGACTTTCATTAGAAACATCATTAATTGCGAGATCCTCGTCACTTTTGACTAGTAGCTGTTTGCACGACGTGCATTTACGGCGACGTGAGACGCTTCGGGCAATGTATCCACTTACATAGTAAGTCACACATGCGTCTGACTTTGAAAGGTCATCCAAATTTGCATCGTTTAAAACTTCGGACAGCCATGACACATTCAAGCACTGACTTTCGTCCTCAATTATGGCCATCAGATCATCATGCATGTCCAAATTGGACGCTCGAAATATCACATTTTTTTCAATTAAACTTAAGCACCGAATTTTTTTCTCCGCTTGAAATAGCTGGTTGATAGACATAAAAAAATTCCCTCCGTTAACTTGTCGGTACCAACCGAATCTGCCTTCCAGAGGGTCTGAACAAAATTTGCCCGGAAGAACATATATGAAGCTATGCTTTGAGATAAGATGCTCAGCTAGCAATTTCATCGACGAAATGCTTTGAATGCACGCAGTAAATGTTTCTTTTGTCAGCCCCGATTTTCCGGATTCTCTCCAGGATTTCAAAATATCTGCTGCAATATTTAGAAAAAGAAAATCTTCATTACTGTCACAGTTGTTCGTGAGAGGCTCACAAGCTCCATCCCTTTTTCTGCAACCTGAAGGACAAAAATATACAATGATACAAAATGTGTATGTATAAGTAATGAGTGTTAACAGTAATTTTGACTAAAAGGCTTTATAAACACCACGCAGTTGCTGTCACATGAGAAAATAACATGATATCAGGTGGCTATGCTTGAGTCACTAAATTTCATAAAAATTACTTAAATATTTGTTTCACTGCCTCTGTTTTTTTACTGGATATATAAAGGTCCAAAAAAGTCAAACACGAAACATGTAACACTTTTGTAACTGACCTTTAGAAGGTGTTTTCAGGGACATCAGTTTCCAAATAGCCAACACAAACTTCACAAAGCGAGCAGTTTCCAAAAAATCCGGATATTCTTTGCCATAATACTCTAGTGCTTTAACAGTAGATTCACTAAAAACACCTGAAGCAAGAGTATAAGTAGTGAAAATGAAGTAATAAAAATGCAAAAATGAATACACTAATATCAATGATATGTTGCAATAAGACAATAAATTTATCACGCTCATGTTTAATAATGAAAATTTTTCCACCATGTTTAAAATAAAAAGGCTGATTTGTTTTCTCCATGTGAACCACAAAAAATGAATTGTCCATAGAAATAAACTACAGCGTCATTTTTACTGTAAGGTAATTGCAAAATAACATGATATCAGGTTGATTAAACAATACACATAGGCCTAGTTTAGTAGTTTATTTTTAACCACTTACTTAGAGCATGTAGTGGAGACGTCCTTGCCACGTTACTAGGGTTCAAAGATGCCTTTTTTAAAGCATGAGCAATTTTCAAAGGTTTATGCTCTTCAATAGCGTATAGGCGTTTGATGTGAGCAAAGTTTGCTCGGCATGAATCCCCAAGCACATTTTCAAAGCCTGAGGTAGGAATGTTGAATTGATACTTTGATATAAAGTTATTGAAGATGTTTTTAAAATTATGAGTAAAATCAAAGAGAAGAAAAAGTTTTTCATTCGGTTTAGTTGGATGCTCAATGTACGGCTTTAGAACTCCTCCACACAAATCAATCAGCATCTTCCTGTAATAACCAAAGCCAATCAATAAAGTACAATACAGGTAAATAAAAATGAAATAATGATAAAGAGGAAAATGCAATTATAGCTTACTATCAAAGTGAAATGATACCGGTACTACCGATGACGCTAGCGATAGGTTTAGAAAAGCAGAATTACAAGCTACATCTAATTAGTATATATTTCATTTTTGTTAAGCATACTTTATGACACTTACCAGATAGTATTTATTATTATGGGAAAACTATCAAGTGCAGTTTAAATTAGTAGAAAGGTTTAACAAAGTAGCAGTATTGGTGGTAAAATAGGCCCCTCGCACAAGCACATGTTTAGCACTAAAAATATTCTTGAAAATAATATTAAAGCAAAAATAATCCATCTTACCTGTTGCATACGTGATTGTCCACAGAAACGACAACTACAAACACCAAATCATTTAGTGCTGACATTACTTTATTGAACCAAAAATGGAGGAGGTTTGTGTCCAGTTTGTCAACTGGAATGAGACACACAACATCACGATATTTCGAGCAAGAGGACTGAATCATAAATGTTAATACAGTTTTTGCAGCGGTTCCTTCCTCAGTAATTCCAACAAAAGCTCCATTATTATATTCAATTCTTTTTGCTGTGTAAACTTCATCAATTAGCAAGGTTACTGTTCGCTGTTGGTCTGTCAAATCATTGAGTCGCTGTTTCAAATATGAAACGTCTAAATGTCCAGATTGCACAGAAAGTCCACTACAATAAGAACGAAGCAAGCTCAATGAAGGCAAAATGAAAATATTCCGTAATTTTTTGTACAGCGAGGTAGTGGTAAGCTGCCACAAGAATGCCATTGTTATTAAAGTTGCTGAATACCGCCGACCTTCTTTTGGTTTAAAATATAGTTGCAGTTGCTCAATGATAAAAGTCAGCAAAGCAACATTAGCGATAGTGTCACCATTCTTAGTTTGCGCTAAGATAAAGCTTTGCAATGCACTCACTGCCATGTCAATGTAGCTCATACTCGATGAAGTGCTTTCATCTGATAACGATTTGCAATGAGCAAGCAAATTGCGTAGACCAGAGAATGTCTTCACACAGTTGTTTTGCAAAAGGTGCTGGTATGATTTTTTTGGAATATTCATGGATGAAGAGAATGCTGCAACCGTAAGATTTTCAAACACAACAACAGATGCTAGCAACTTCGGAGCAGTAGCGGTAGTGTCAGGTTCAACATCGTTTTCCACAAAATAAAAAGAAATTTTTTTTTCTTCAACAACAGTATTGCAGCCACTTGGCAATGTTAATTGAGTGAGCTCATTTTTCAATGCACAAAAGTCTTTAATTTCATCTTTCATAAGAAATAGCGAATTTTCTTTTTCTATTTTCTTGTTTTCATTTTCTAATCTTCCTGCCATTGTAGATGATTCTCCTGGATGTGGAATTGGAGCTGTAGACAGATATTTAGGCAGTCCGGGAAATATGTGTGGTATAACACCTGGCTTCAGCCGCAATCGTTGCAGTTGCTGTGTCTTTCGAGATGCCTGTCTTTTCACTCGTTTATCAGTAGATACTGAGTGGAAATCATTTGAGGAAAAATGCTTGGCACAAACTCGGTGGTGTTCACTCAGCTTCCAGTCCTTTCTGGGTATGGCTGCAATCCACTTTTCACGTAGTGCAGAATCTTTGGGAAATTTAAACATAGTTGGTAATTTCTCTTGACATGACTTGTATCCACTTTTGCAATTGGGAATACAGCAAGAATTAACCATAATGAATAAAAATTTACGGTACCGGTATATAAATTAAATCAGTAGGCCTATAAATTAAACTTTCACCAAGAGCTAATCATAATGAATAAAAATTCAACCTGCAGGTAAAATTTCAAACATGAACATATAGTGAAAGAAGCCTATCTATATTCCTTTTAAAAGCTTTTTAGCAGTTACACACTTAACAGCTCAACAAAATTTCAGGAGATCCAATAAAATAAGCCGTGGCTAAGGTATACTAAACCCGAGTCTCGAGCCTACAAACCTTGAACCCTTAGCCTATGAACCCCAAACCTACAATACTCCGAACCTCAAACTTACCGATAAATCCTAACCACGGCTTAATTCAGTGGAGCACCAATTTTGAAAGGTCTCAGCCTATCTAACTGTATATAAGCTTACC
This sequence comes from Trididemnum miniatum, assembly GCA_964006365.1. NCBI lineage: Eukaryota > Metazoa > Chordata > Ascidiacea > Aplousobranchia > Didemnidae > Trididemnum > Trididemnum miniatum. The sequence goes on from OZ023236.1 coordinate 4,600,069, forward strand.
AGGGCTTTAAATGACTAAACGTCTGATGATATACCGGTAAATGACCACATCTTGGAGATACCGGTAACATCAAGATAGGCCTACTAAGTAGCACTGTAGTATCGGGCATCGACAACACATATCACACGATACCGGTACTTTTACAACGATAATAGCATGTCACCAAAGTATGGTATTGTGTATTGATACCGGTATATAAGTATTAATTAAACATATTTTTTGCATTGCTGATACATGCATGATATTGATAGGCTAAATATTTATCATTAGCTTACAAATTAACTGGTACCAGTAAACTTGCTGATTAGCCCACAAATTTGCAGTAGACCTACTCAGGTAGGCTACTGCGTATGCCTTCCATTGTCAATGCTCCTGCAATATCAATGCCGTACGTCAAATCTTCAGAATCCATTTAGGCCTACTTACCGGTAGTATTCCTGTTTTAACACACCGTAGTACTGAGTAGCCTATTCCACCAATCTGTCAATCTAACAAACTGGTACTGGTAGGCAGCTTATTTACCGTAGGCCTATGTATATACCAGTATGTTACCGCTACAGATCAGTTACCATACCGGTATTGCCTAAACAGAGTAGGCCTGGCTGGTTGATATGATAGGCTATAGGCTGGGCTAATTAACTAGGCACTAGGCAATAGAATGCACGCAACAGCCATTCATTCTCAAAGCTCAACAAAAAGGCCAACTAACTTTTCCAGACAGGTTGCTTGTAAGAACTTACCGTAGCTTACTTAGACCCAACTGACTTTTACCAATACCGACCTGTTGTCTTGTTCAATGCTCAGTCGCTCACCCCGTCACCCGCCCTCCTATTGACAATCGGCACCGCGGACAAAAGCGGAGTTGGCAATCCCGGTAGTTCTATATATCCCTGCCTGTAACAATATTGGCTAGGTATGCAAATTTAATCTTTGTAAGCATTGCAAAGGTATCCCTTAAATTTAGCATCCACTTTACCTCTATCCGCTTCCGTTTTGTAGTCTTGCACTTTCCTGTCATTAACGCACCGCGTCATGTGCCCTGTGTATCGTTCAGAAGAATGGTCGTGGTTATCTACAGAATTTCAGAAAGCGCTTTCTACTTTCAAGCATGGGGCATCTTTCTTTGAACTACTAAAGAATGATCTTAATTTTCCAAGCAAGACTTGACGTATTAACGTGAGCTGGAATAAAACTGAGATTCATCCAGCAATGCTTCAGTTGAAATGTAAGACTCTTGGAGTGTACAACTATACATTCAACGCTACGTTTGTTGGATTCATCCATGCGTTAAAGTGTTTCATAAAAATCTTTTTAACATTTTGCTCCATCAAAATTGTGTCTTCGAAGTTAGAATCTAGAAGAAGATCTCGTAAATACATTGATGAGGAGCCTGGGGATTTAAAGGAATTTTAAAAAACGTTGTTGCGTAAACTGCAATAATTTACGAGGTGATGTGAAGCAACTTGGCCTGCTGTGCTTTTGTCATATTCTTTCCAAATAGTAGTAGCCTCAAGTATCCAGTGGCTGTAGTAACCATCTGCATATAAAATTATAAAAATGTGATCAAACAAAACTGTTAAGTTATCTTCAGCACCTCGCAAAATATATAGTTTCTTGCTTGTAAAACAAAAATATTTCGAGTTTGACAAGAATATCTGTGTTTCTGAATCGTTTGGTGCAAAAATTTCTTTTCTAGCTTTTATACTTAACGAGATACAGGATTTTTTCATTTTTTACCCTTCCGAAATATTCAGCCGCCCCCAGAGTATGAAGACGATAAAATTTTTGAGAAAGAATTATAGCACTGTACTTTGGTGTTGATTTGCGCACTGTAAATCCTGTAAACTAAGAGTTTTTCGCAAAAAGTGAAAAAGGTGGACAGTGGACACCCTATTCCCTATCCACAGTGCAATCACTGCATCATCACATCCGAGATTATTACCTTGTCCACATGTCCAATTTTCGTGAGCTTTGAGCCCACGCTCTTGATTCTGCATCATAATCAGTGATTTGTAAAGCCGACCAAAATTGAGCATGTGGACACGCCATTTGTCACATCCACTCACCATAAATTTGTGGATAATTTTCGACGTAGAATTGTGCATTTTTGAAGCGAAATTCAAAAATTAGAAGCTGATGTGGTCCGCTGTGCGTTGCCGGCTCCCAGCCCTTTATTAGATGCAAATAAATAGTGGTAGGTTCAGTGATGGGCACGATAAACCTTTCTGTACTAGAGCGTAAACTTCAAAAAAGCCCTGGGCGATACCGATGATCGATAAATTATCGCTGATAAATTTTTCCGATAAATCTTGCGGTAAAATTTCAATGTGACGAAGTTTTTTTTTTTTTTCAGTCAAATTATTGCAAAAAAGTTTTTGTAGATTTTTCAAGAAAAGAGAGTGGTTTAGGGACTCTGCCGTGGCATTAAACAAAGAAGAGAGAGTTTTAACAGCAACAACACTTAATGCACACCGTGTGATCTTTCCATAGCGCCAACTCTCTAACTTTGAAGTTTTGAACACAGTAGGCATAAACAATCGTTTATCGCGATAATTCAACGGCGATAACAAAATATATTACTAAAGCGATACCGATAGTCGCTAAAATTATCGCCGATAAATTATCTCGATAAATGCCCATCTCTGGGTAGATTACATTTTATTTTTTTGTCTTGTTTCAGTTACGACACAAATTAGATGCCAGCATCGCAATGAGGTTAGCATCTCCCGATGATGATGTAGAAAGAGGAAGGAAGAAAAAAGAAGAGAAACGAAATACAGAATACTTTATTCCCTAATTTCGAGGAAGCAGATGCAGTGGAATTCACGTGCTAGTCTCCCGGGTCAATCCCTCAACTATTTTTTGCAAACATAGTTCTACACTTTTCATATTCGCTCTTTTCACATCGTTTTTTAGTTATTTTTCTACTGTGTACGCCACCGCCGTTATAGCAACTATTACAAGTTTATCGTGCGTACCGTGGTGATGATGTCACGAGTTTGTGGAACTTGTAATCTCATCGTCCATCCTCTCACTAATCAGATTGATCAGAACTCTGCCTTGCTCCTGAAGTCACGCGGTTAACCGAATTAGGTGAGAGCGAATAATTTATTTAAAAACTTACGTTAAAAGTGATTTCAGCTTTCCTAAAAAAAAATGAGTTACCGAGGCGGTTGTAGTCGGTGGGCTAGAGGTTTTGTGGCATGGTTTGGGTCGCAGAAAAGTCAGCCCGTGCTATCTGATCACGCAATCTGAATGGAAACGTTTATCTACTCATTCCAATGTCAATTAATGAAGTCCTAGAATTCAGTAGGCCTGCAAGAACTTTTTTTACGAATGGTGTTTCGCGCAATCGGCACAGTTTCGACCATCTGAAAAGATAGTGGCGCGTACAGTCATTAGGCTATTATTGGTAACAGGCCTACTCTTCGTGACCAGGGTTGGAAATCGATAATGAAAATGTAAAGAATAATTCGATATTTGACGCCTCAAAAAAAAGTAGCGAATTCCTACATTCGATAACAAAAATAAAAAGTCGATACTTTTCTCTGAGTTGTCAGCTGCAGCGTCTACATATGTTAATGCTAATAGGGGGGGGCTTGGCTTCAGGTTAGGCAAATGGAGAATGTAGGTGTCGAAGGCATAGCAATGGGGCGCCGGCTACACTGGGACGTGTCACCGGATATTTCCGACTTATATATCCGTCAAGTTAGCCGTTTGGAAAAACACTACGTTTTGTGACCCATGTTATTCGAGCTTATTTAGACTCAAAAAACATCCTTCACAAAACTTGTATTTTTTTTTCAAACGGCGCTCCATATACATTAGGGTGTTGCAAACGCCCCTCCAAGATGAAAAACTGTGCTAATCACAAATTACTTTTGATATATGGTGACCAGTCCAGAAAAAACTCCAGATATGAAGTTTTACAAAAATTAAACATTGTTTGGGTGTTCCGCTTTTCGTTTAGGTGTTTCGCTTTTCATACAAGATTTCTGATCATTCTCCAATTTTTGCATCTATTACCCATTCTAACCTCAACAAAACTAACTCTAATGCCAAATACTTCTATCGTAACATTTACTCAATAAATGGCCACAACTTCCGTACCGATTTGGTATCTGCTCTCAACCCCATATTATTTGATATAATGAAATCAACTTTGCATTTCACGGTCTGTGCTTTCGAAAACTGTGTTTGAGAAGAAAAGAGTAAGTTCAAAGAGATATGCAACCGAACTTAAAAAGTAAGCATATGACATTATCGCACACTATATACATTTATTATTGACATTCACTACAGCATAAGTTGGCAAAATGGTCAAAGCGTCTGTTTCTGGAGCGGTAGACTCTGACTCCGAGACGAGTCAAACTGATTGTCTAGCCTAAAAATTAGTATTCACAGTTTTCCTGCTATACGTTCGACTTCGACAGTAAAAGAATAGTATCGACGACAAACCGGCAAGTTCGCTAGTTATAACATCCTTGGAAAAAGGACTTCACGTAATTCCTCCATCTTTAAGTGCAAACAGTTAATGAATCCCTACATTCTACCTCTCGTAAAAATATGTTCTCGCCAGTGAAAATATGTTCTTCGTAAAAAGCTTGAACCCCACTCGGCTGCTGGCAGTGTTAAGACCAGGGCTGGCACAACCGTCCCCCGTGCCCTCCGACCGGGGCGCACGCGTTTCTGGGGTCCCATTCCGGTGCTTGGGGGCCCACTTTCGTTACCTGAAGCCCTTTTTTCTGGTCTTCAATTCTGCGAGGAGATGAAAAGTATTCTTATATGTACGAAAACTTTTGCCTGTGGGACCTCGAGTTGAGTTCCAGGAGGAAAGGTGAGGGGCTACGATGGGCTAGCATTGGCACTCGATGAGATTTCATCATGCTTCATGATAACCATATTGCAATTTTCGCTCTTTAATCAGTTGCCTAACAACCGCAGGCTGAATAATGCTCAGGCAAGGAAGGTCGACTGCTTTATAACTTAATTATTTTATTTTATTTCAGACCACAAGGTCCATAGTAACGAAATCATATCAAAAAGAAAGCAGAAAAATTTACATTCACAAAACAGATACCGTAACATTTAGTCATTTGCTATATAGACCATATCGAGATAATGACTATAATAACCAGAGCGAAAAAACACATCAGAAGTCATCAACGCAGATATTAACTTATTCTCAGAATGAAAGCACCGAGAAACAAAGGAAAACAAGGATTTTCTGATTAAAGCAGAAAAAGTAGTTACATGGGCAGAAACTTGGCACTCCCGAGCACTGACGTAACGAGGTAAATTATGCAAAATTCTATACGAGTCATTATAAGCAACACGCAACTTTCTGAAAGTATCAGAATGATAATTACACCATAAGTTACTCGCATAAAAACTAGTACAATACGAACGGAACAAAGTATTTTTAACAACGGAAGAGCATTTTGAAAAGCGATATTTCAATTTGTTGCCAGTACCATACAGAAATCTTACTTGTCTAAGAATGTCGTCGTCATCAAACAAATTGCTGTTAAGTTGTACCCCTAAATACCTTACTGAATTTACAAAACTGATGGTAGCATCACTACCAAGCCTAAGAACAGGCATGCAGGATAAACTAAAATACCTCGGAGCACACAGCATAGCATAAGACTTGTTGCAATTAAAAACAATATCATTAACTTTAGCATATGCACTGCAAACATCGATTAGATCTTGTAGTCCTGCCAAACTAGGACTCATCAAACAAATGTCATCGGCAAAAAAAATGTGATTTATGCAGGAATTGCCCACATAGCAACCAGCTCTGACATTATTGAGCAGCCTAGATAGGTCATCAATATACACTGAAAACAGGAATGGACTAAGGACACCCCCTTGTCGAACACCATTAGAGACAGAAAAAGAAGACGACATTTGACCACCCCAAGACACTTGCATACTTTGTGATTTATACCAGTACCATAACAACCGAACGAAATAAATAGGCACACCTCGCAGTACTAGTTTTTTGAATAAAATTTGGTGATTAATTTTGTCAAAAGCTTTAATGATTTTGTAATTTTAAAAGTGATGATAAAACTAGGCAGCACTGTGTTGCCTATAGATCCAGTCTACACTCAACCAAGGTCTCCCACTCCAAATTCCACAGCCATCGACGAATGACGCATTAAAGCCAAGTTTATTAAGCACTGGCTGCTGTTACTTCTAATAATACCATTGTTACATCTGCCAATGCTGCCACAATGCCCATTGCTGTCTTTGCTTTTTAGTCAGTCAGCAAGTTTATTTTGTAGCAAACACAACGAACAAAATAATCGCACTACGGTACGATTAATCACCATTCACCATACACTGGAAATGCATAAAGCAGCAACAGGTAGCTGCGAAGGGACCTAGTGGTCTTCGAGTCGAGCAGCAACTTTTTGTTACAAACTACAGCTAAATTTGGAAAAGAAAAGAAAATAAAAAGTTGCATCATGGGTAGTTCAAGTCTAGTATAAGTTGACTATATTTATCCAAAAGAAATTTCTTATATTCATGTGTAAATTTTCGAAATGGAAATGATTAGGGATAGAATTCCAGATTTTGACTCCTTTAAATGGAGTTTTGATTGCCATTTGTAGAATAGCGTGTGAGTGTCATAGCTTTGGAAGTTGAATTACGAGTTTCACGAGAATGAATATTATGGGTATACGAAAAATAATTATTGAATTGCGAGTGCTTGCTGATTAGGCTTCAACAAAAAAATTGAAAAAATACCGGTACATGACTAACCAGGCCACAAAAAATTTGAAATGTCGATTTTATTTCGATTAGCCACTACCAAAGACTCGATACGTAAGATTTTGATCTATTTGGTTCTTTATTCCTCTTCACTCATTACTAACTGCTTCTTCGATCTGCACTGACTGCTTAGTGCTTTATGACTTAACCGCTTGTGAAGGCGATTTTACGATTTAGACAGAACTGTGTGATGCAATAAAAGCACTAGTTTATTGAAAAGCGAAGACAAAGACCGAAGCAAATTATGCAAATTTCACATAGCCTAGTAAACCGAAAAGCAAAGACATCGAATGTCTAACTCTGAGGTTGGGCAATCGATTGGTATATTTTCATGCCCTGTCGTAGGCTAAATGAGCTTGTTAAAATTGGGGGGTCAACCTGGGGGCCAAGCAAAAATCTGGGGGGGGGCATGACCCCCTCCCGTACAATCGCCACTGGTGTGGCTTCGTAAAAATAGTACTAACGCTCTTTGTTTTTGAAGCAAACCTGCATATGAAATAAAATGTTCATGAAAATTCAAGCTTAGGCCACAATTTTTATTTGCTACACTGGTCGTACTTTAAGCTATTCCAATCTTCACTGGCCTTATAGTTATTACTCTTAAACGTTATATAAAAAAGTTATAATTCTCAAAACAGGCATATGTTCATGTTCATCATTCTGAGTCTGCAGTCTTTACAGTACCGGTACTCTAGTGGATCTGTTCTATAACATGTAAAAACAGTTACCATGAGCCAGGGGCGGATCCAGAAAAGTTTGGTGGGGGGATGCAGTTTTGAATTAGGTTGAATGTTAACTGAATGTAAAGATGTTAAACCCGAAAAAGAGCGTAAATAAGCCCTTTTTAGATGTGTCCATGTGAGGGGACTATGGTAGTGTATTTAGAACTTCTTAGCACCAAATATTGGCATTTTTTAAGCGTACTTTTTCTGGCAAAGTTAAATTTGAAGCAAATAGGGAAACAAAAATAATTCTTGGGGGTCCGAGGGCATCCTCCCCCGGAAAATTTTTGAACATTTACGTACTGTAATGGGCATTTTAGCGCTTTCCGAACAATTTGTAATGCAAATTTTGTTCTTTTGCCCCTAATTAGTCCTTCACCAAATATATTGAATTTTACAAAGCACTTAGTGCTAAAACCACCACTGGGTTTAACATTATTGTTTAATATTTAACTAAATTAATCGAACGTTTTCGGCGATTCCATAACGCCCTCTTCAGGATCTACAATGAATTAGTAATTATTGAAAAACTACACTGCAAACATTGGCTGCAAGAAAATTACAAAATACGGTACTAATAAGTGCTAAAACTGTCTTAGCTCTAACCTTTAAGGCAGTTTTAGCACTTATTAGTACCATATTTTAAAAGTTTCTTGCAGCCAATGTTTGCAGTGTAGTTTTTCAATAATTACTAATTCATTGTAGATCCTGAAGAGGGCGTTATGGAATCGCCGAAAACGTTTGATTAATTTAGTTAAATATTAAACAATAATGTTAAACCTAGTGGTGTTTTTAGCACTATTGTATTGTTTGTAAAAAGCACCTCTCTACCGAAATTATACAGTATATTGCATTTTGTTCGCACATTTTCGATTTATGCGTGGAAAGGTCTGTTTGCACCAAATACGATTTTAATCCTATTTGCTGTATGAAATTTCATCCATTTTTTGACGTAAAAAGTTGATGGAAATTTCTTCCACACACTTCGAAACCCCAAGAGTTTTGCTTTTCATTAGTTATTTTGTAAAGCACTTTACGATTGTTCTCTAAAATGCCGTGCAAAGTGACGTAGTTTTACGTCGTAACTTCTAACTGTTTCGTGGCCTACGACATCTTACGTACGAAAAGCCGCATCGCATTCTGTGTAAACACACCTTAAACAGTGCTCGAGTTGTAAAAACACTTACGAGGGGATGGCGGTAAGCCAGAGAAGGGCAAGCCAAGTGCAGCACTGATTGGAAAAGCAAAGTACAGTAATAAAGGTCATCACGACCGCAGATGTCCTATTTTCCACTAGAAATCAAGTGAGTAGAAAAAAAAAGAATATGACATTCGCAAACGTCCTATATTTCACGCAATATCAGCAAGGAACAAGGTTTATATTTCTTGTAAGTGCCCGCGGGCCGTATAAAATGATCTCACCGTAGTTTGCCCACCCCTGGTGTAAGCTTTTCACGCACACGCAAAGGAGGGATGGTCATTATTCATAGGGGATGGTTTACGCTAAAATGTTTTATGGGGAGATGGCATCCTCCCGCATCCCCCTCAACTCGAGTATTGACCTTAAGGCGTAAGAAGTATTGTTGAATCGAAGAGGTTCGAAATTATGGAAAATTTTATTCATCAAAAACATTGTTGAAATTGGCTGGTGGGGGGATGCATCCCCCACATCCCCCCTCTCCCCCTGGATCCGCCACTGCCATGAGCATGGCTAGAATGACTTCCCATGATAAAAAGCTTACCGTACTGCCATGCTATACCTCAAGCTTAGTCCACATGCAAGCGCTCTAAACGAAAAATTCAGAGCATCGAGAAACAGCAAAGCAAAAAACTGGACAGCTGCAATTAGCACCTCTAACAAAGATATACTGTAATATCAAATAACATCGCCGGCGCTGCATTCTCTTTTTCAGACTGCTTTACTTCAGACTGCTTTGCATGGCTATTAAGCAAATTATAAAGTAAATAAACAACAGTTGATTGAAACTTTGAAAAAGAGTGAAAATAGCTTTCTCCCATCATTCTACCCGAGTTTTCGAACCTCAAGGCCAAGGAGCCAAGGACAAGGCCAAGAGGCCAAGGCCAAGAGGCCAAGGCCAAGAGGCCAAGGCCAAGAGGCCAAGGCCAAGAGGCCAAGGCCAAGAGGCCAAGGCCAAGAGGCCAAGGCCAAGAGGCCAAGGCCAAGAGGCCAAGGCCAAGAGGCCAAGGCCAAGAGGCCAAGGCCAAGAGGCCAAGGCCAAGAGGCCAAGGACAACACGGTTAAGGCCAAGGACAACACGGTCGAGGCCAAGGACTTCACAAACCTGTCCTCGAGGCCAAGGACATCCTCGAGGACTACATCACTGACAGATACTGATCTCAAGTTCACAAACTTTGTACAAGCCGCATTTAGCATTGAGTACAGGTAACATCACAAAAAAAGGAAGGTAGGAAAAGATGCCAAAATATGTCGTGATGCCCCAATTTTTGGATAACAAATCGAAATTTATTTTCATACCTCAAACCGCTCCTTAATTATGGACAATCAGTGTGGCCCCACGATTTAACAAAGGGGAAGGACATTGCTGGGGGGGGTTGGGGGCGAAGCCCAGCCGCTATAGGCGAGGGGTAGAGATGGCTCGGGCTGACTCTTTTTAGGCCCAGACCGCCCTCGGCCCGGAACCTCTAGCCCAGTAACCGTAAGCGGCCCGGCAACTCATACTAAAAATAAAGCCCAGCCCGCCCAAAGCCCATTCATTTTACGAACCTTTAATAACGTTAGTCAAACTTAAAGGGATTTCAAGAAGCATTAGCGGCTCGTTAGCGGCCCAGTAATAAACAAAGATAGAACCGAGCCGTTAACGGACCAGTAAAAAGACCGGTTAACGGCTCGTTGGCGGGTCTCTTTGCGGCCCATTCCATCTCTAGCAAGGGGGGTGTGGGGGCGGAGCCTTCAGCCGCCAATGGATTATTACGGTTTTCACATAAAGAACACTCGTTTCAGCACACTCTTTCATCGAAAGAAGACATACCGGTGTCCTGCAGTGAGTGCAGTCACTATTATAGTGTTAAACAATACAAAAATGTTTCTGTAGTCCAAGTCTATAAGCAGAAGCTGGGCTAAAATAAATGAAAGGAGGCTGCAATCATTGTTAGTTTTGACGCATTTGATGGGATGACGTGTATAGGTGTGTTCTAGGCCAGGGCTTCCCAAGCCGGGGGTCGCGACCCCGCGAGGGGTCGCGTAACAAACTTTAGGGGTCGCAGGGACTCCCAGGGAGTATATAAATTTTACGCAAAGTATCGCGTATGATGTATAGTATGCTGTTAAGCTTTTTAAACTTTTAAAACTGGTGTAATTGCGCAAACATCATTGTTAACTTAGCTGTAGAAAGGTTCCTATTTCTAGGCGAGTGCAAAATAGTGAGGCAGCAGATGAGTGCTGTAGTTTAATGTATAAACTGTTTTGTTTCGTCACATCGGTATCACGTGACACGGCTGGATGCATCTTTTTATTTCATCGCTTCGGTTTGCGACGCCATGTAGAACTCTGCTGGCGAGAGGCTAGCATTGGTAACTAAAAACTAATTTAAGCAATTAATCAATGGTTAGCATTAAAGCCAAATATCCATTATCACTGGACTCGGCAGTAACCGCACTCCGGCCGTTTGCCTCGACGTGACCATGCAAGTCAGCATGTTCAACGTTGACGGCAAAACATCGTCCTGCATAAGCAACATTGAAACCGTCTTGCTTGAGTCTGGCATTAACAAATATTGAGTCGCGGCTGGATTTGGTTTGTAGGAGAAAGCAATCGCACCCATTACATTACATAAATGCGTTTTCTTTTTTGTTTTTGGTTCTAATAAGCTACGTAAGTGTAAGCTAGTAGGCATCGCAGGCATCATCAGCTCAGATTGCCGAGTTGTAAGAACGTCTGCCTTGGTAGCTGTAGACTTGGGTTTATTCCGAGTCGGGTCAAACCAATGACTTTAAATTTGGTACTCATAGCTTCCCTGCTTGACGCTCAGCATTAAAGCGACATCGTGGAGAGTAAGCCGGCAAGTTTACTTGTTGTGCCGTTGGAAAAGGCACTTGGCGGGATTCCCTCATCTTCTAGTGGTAGACAGATGGCTGGCAATTCCTAAATGAGCTCATATAGCGCACTGATCGCTTTTTGGTGATAGGAGGATAAATATGCTACAAAAATTAATATGAATAAATAGTTGATTAACGGTAGCTTGTTTTTAGTTTTCGTCTTTTAATAATTATCACAAATGCATATTTTGCAAATGCATATTTTTCATTTTAACCGTGAAGGGTCGCGAATTATTTTAGGAGATTAAAAGGGGTCGCGAGCGAAAAAGTTTGGGAAGTCCTGTTCTAGGCTATAATCTTTAACAACGCATGCAAAATGTTTCCTAAGTTCTAACTACAGATCAAGAAACTAACTTTACTCTTGAGTCGAAGTGATTGATTGCAGAAACAGGTAAAAACCCAAAAATGGAATTTATAGTATAAGAAGGGGGGGGGAGGTATGGGGTTAGTTTGAAGGATGAAAACGAAATGGCACTGGCTAAAGTTTTTATATTTTAATTTGCAACTTTTTGAATTATAAAATGCGACACATCTCAGAAAATTTGGGGGGCGCGAGACTCTTTTCCCCAATGGCTCGACGCCACTGTTTACGGATGAAAATGGAGTTAATTATTTACTGTAGACCTGGGCAGGCAATCCTTGTTCGCTAATGGCTTCCCTCATACTAATTAAACTGCTTTCTGCCCGGCATTATATGAGAAAATCCAACGATTTTGTCACCGTATGGTATACACGCAGTAGACACACATAGTACAACAACCACAACGAAAAAGTCCCTATTCTTCTTAAAATAATTTTCAATTGAACATTCTTTCCTTCTGCTACCATATTCGATTGCCTTTTTGCGATACAATCTTGCTTTTCTCTGTACTTACACGTCTTAAATATTTGATCCCATTGCGCTGTTATGATGCAATAATGCTTCACATGCGCTTTTTGTAGAGAAGTTATGTGGAAATTCAAATGGCGCAAAAATTAGTCGTAAATGAAAAAGTGGTAAAGATGAGGAAGCTTTTGTAACAAAGTTAACGGTATTTTATAAGAATGTTTTAATTACACTTCAGATCAAGCATCGTCAAAAAGGGGTGGGGGCAGTGCCCCGGTGGCTCCCCCTGGCTACGCCACTGCCCTAGAGTTCTCTGGTGCGAAGTTATGGAACCAGATACCCACACAATTGAAAAATTTATCTTTTTATAGATTCCAAAACTGTGCCAAAATTAGCGGGGCACAAAAAGAGGGCCCCGTAAATAGTCAGTACGTGGTATCATTTACTCAACGTACGATAAAGGTTTCTTAAATAGGCCCATTCTAAGATTCCATATATTTTTTGTCTTAACTCGCGCAATGTGGGGCCCCCATATCATATTTATGTTTTTGGCCATGGGGGCTCCCACAAATTTTTCTAAAAATAGCAGTCGCAAAACTAGCAAACAAACATTTAGTAGCATATCAAGGGCCCCTCATCCTCAAGTGAAAGGCGCAAAAATAAGCCTTAAAAACGTTTTTTCTTCGCATAGGTAGCGAAATGTTTGAGTGTAGGTAGCGAAATGTTAGGGTTTGCTTGCAGCATTATTTTAGTGGGTTTGGAAGGTACCTAGTAAAACAGACTATTAAACCTTGTTAAAACTGAGACTCTTTAAAGGCTCAAAACGCACAAAAAGCTCCAAAATAAGGTCAAATTCTGCAAAATTTTCTGGGGGGGCATGCCCTCAGACCCCCCTAGCTTGACATCACCCCTTCGGGGCTCGCTCTTTTGTATCACCATCCAAGAAAAAGTTTTTAGGGAACCCCGAAAGATGATTTCGGGGGGGGGGCTGCATTGCCTAGTTTCGGCTCTGTTCAAAAAAGAATACAAATGATTTGGGATAGAAAAAAACAATCATTATGAACATAGAAAGATCTTTAAGTGAAACTGGACGAATGCGATATTAGCAATTGCGCACACGCCACAAGACTAAAGACTAAGGAAGCGTAATATGCGCTTAACTATTATTATTGATATATGTATATACAGTGTATATATATTGTGATAGTACAGACAACTGCAGCCTCTGCAATTGCGAAGACTACAACTGTTTCGAAAAATCTCATCAGTGCAGCATGACAGGAATCAAAAAGATGGACGACCGATTAAAACTGTCTACTTAATTCCACAAACTACGCTATGTTAACAAGGCAACATTGAAAACATGAAGTGATTTACATCACCACGCAAGATGACATCGTGGTCACAATAAGATATCTTGTAGTTTTGAGAACCATAAAAACAACTTACTTTGGCTGAAGTTGAAGATGTACGGTCATAAACTTCTAAAGTTCAGAAAATCAGCTTGATCTGATGGCCTATGGTCAAACTTAGAAGATGAAATTACTGCGCAGGGAAATAGCAACTCCACGCCATGAAAACCCTTTTGACCCAACCTATAGCTAATCTCCCAACCAGTTTCTGTACTTTAACTAACCTGTTTTGCAGCTGCAGACGCGTTTCGACCTTATTAGGTCTCATCAGTGCAGCATAGCATCCCCCACCTCCTAAAAAAACTCAGAATAATCGCTAAATCTCCAGTTTTCACCTCTATAGAGCAACATATCTCAAAACTAACCTTCTCCTTGACATATATATATATATATATATATATATATCTAAATAGTGATTGTTTGCGACACCGAGCAATGCAAGCACGACATGGGCCGGGTGTACACTAACGCTTAGTGCACGAAAAAGGGTAACCGGTTATCATTTTTTTCGTCCTTCCAAACTCATCAGGTGCACAACTTCGAGAACCAAAACTAGCTCTAACTAAACCAACACAAATTGAAGCTGATATACAGTTTGCTAATCAGAAGAGCGCGGCAAGACAGAAAGCGCTCGAGGCCCAGAACTTGATTGATATATATAAATAAAATTTATTCTTGGCTACATTATTTATTTATTCATTTATTTATACTCGCGCGATGTGGGGCCCCCATACCATCTTTGTGCTTTTGGCCAGTGGCGTACGCACGGATGTTTGGGGGTCAAACCTCCCCCCCCGCATTGACGACTGAAAAAAAAGAATACCTCTCTTTTTGAAACGATCCGCCTTTTTATGTTTTTATTTGGCCATTTCTGCACTTTTTGACACTTCCAGCAGCTGTAGCTGCTAAACTACTGTTCCAATTCAAAAGTGACCTAGAGTTCAAATGTGTGTCCCACCTAGGTCTACACCTTGGTCGCCCTAACTTTCCCCGACAGCCCCCCACTTTCTAGATAGAAAATGTTTTGTTTCCGAAAAATTCTTTTTTTTTTTTTTTTTTCAACGCCGAATTTTGTGCAGCCTAAGGCATTTGAACCGCTGATGCTAGCGACTTGAAATGTTCAGGGATGATCGATCTCAATGTGAACTTGTGCCTAACAACTTTTGGGGGGTGGCGGTCGTCAGATTAAAGGTCAAAGGTCAAAAAACCAAATTTACTAAAACCTAATAACTTTTGAATGACATTAGGTAGGATCTTCAAATTTTTACGGTATATGCATATCAATGTGAAGAACAAATATATGCACAACAATGACCTGTTTGTGACGTCACTTAGGGTCAAAAGTCAAATGAACGAATTTTAACAGATTTTTGTGCAGCCTAAGGCTTTTGAACCGCTGATATTAGAGACTTGAAATTCTCAGATATGATAGACCTCCATGTGAACTTGTGCCTAACAGCTTTTGGGGGGTGGCGGTCAACAGGTTAAAAGTCAAACCTCAATTAAGTAAAAAGATAAAAACTTTGATCAAACACTAGTAATTTGTGAATGGCAACTGGTAGGACCTTCAAATTTATGTAGCAGATGCATCTCAACCAGGATACAAAAAGACCAGCAGTGATTAGTTTTGCGTGACGTCACTTGTGGTCAAAGGTCAAATAAACAAATATGCTGTTTGGCGTATAACTATTGATTGCAAGCACATAACAACTTTAAACTTATGAAGTTGGTGTGTCTTGGTATGTTCTTGCAGTGTAGCAACTATAAACGTTTTATGTCATGTGACTCGGGGTCAAAAGTCAAAAAACCGAAAAGTGCTGCCAATCTTGCGCAGCCTAAGGTTTTTGAACCGCTGATGCTAGAGACTTGAATCGTTCAGGGATGGTAGATATCAATGTGCACTTGTGCCTAACCATTTTTGGGGGGTGGCGGTTGTCAGGTTATAAGTCAAAGGTCAAAAAACCAAATTTACCAAAACCTAATAACTTTTGAATGACATTAGGTAGGACCTTCAATAGTTCACAGTATATGCATATCAATCTGGGGAACAACAATTAGCACAACAATGACTTGTTTGTGACGTCACTTAGGGTCAAAAGTCAAATGAACGAATTTTAACAGTTTTTTGTGCAGCCTAAGGCTTTTGAACCGCTGATGCTAAAGACTCGAAACTCTCAGGGATGATAGACCTTCATGTGAACTTGTGCCTAACAGTTTTTAGGGGGTGGCGGGCAACAGGTTAAAGGTCACACGTCAATCAAGTAAAATGATAAAAATTTTGATCAAACGCTATTAACTTGTGAATGGCAACTGGTAGGACCTTCAAGTTTACGGAGCAAATGCATCTCAATCAGGGTACAAAAGGACCAACAGTGATTAGTTTTGCGTGACGTCACTTGAGGTCAAAGGTCAAATAAGCAAATATGTTGTTTGGCGTATAACTAATCCTTGAAAACACATGAGAACTTGAAATTTATGAAGTTGGTGTGTTTTGGTATGCTCTTTCATTGTACCATCTATAAACGTTCTATGTCACGCGACTCGAGATCAAACATCAAAAAACCGAAAAGTGTTGCCAGTATTGCGCAGTCTAAGGCTTTTGAACCGCTGATGCTAGAGGCTTGAATCGTTCACGGATGGTAGATATCAATGTGAACTTGTGCCTAACAACTTTTGGGGGATGGTGGTCATCAGGTTAAAGGTCAAAAAACCAAATTTACCAAAACCTAATAACTTTTGAATGACATTAGGTAGGACCTTCAATAGTTCACAGTATATGCATATTAATCTGGGGAACTGAACTATGCAAACCAATGACCTGTTTGTGACGTCACTTAGGGTCAAAGGTCAAATCAACGAATCTTAACAGAATTTTGTGCAGCCTAAGGCATTTGAACCGCTCATGCTAGAGACTTGAAACTCTCAGGGATGATAGACCTCCATGTGAACTTGTGCCTAACAGCTTTTCGGGGATGGCGGTCAACAGGTTCAAGGTCACACGTCAATCAAATAAAATGATAAAAAATCTGATCAAACGCTAATAACTTGTGAATGGCAACTGGTAGGACCTTCAAGTTTATGAAGCAGATGCATCTCAACCAGGGTACAAAAGGACCAACAGTGATTAGTTTGGCGTGACCTCATTTGGGGTCAAAGGTCAAATAAGCAAGTATGTTGTTTGGCGTATAACTACTGATTGAAAACACATAGGAACTTCAATTTAATAAAGTTGGTGTGTCTTGGTATGCTCTTGCAGTGTACTAACTATAAACGCTCTATGTCACGTGACCCGGGGTCAAAGATCAAAAAACCGAAAAGTGTTGCCAATCTTGCGCAGCCTAAGGTTTTTGAACCGCTGATGCTAGAGGCTTGAAGTGTTCAGGGATGATAGACCTCGACGTAAACTTGTGTCTCACAACGTTCAAGGGGTGACAGTCAAGTGGTTTGGGGTCAAAGGTCAATAATAGGAAAATGTTCACAAGCTCATAACTGTTAAATGGCAACAGCTAGGACCTTCAAATTATCGGAGGATATTAATCTCAATCTGGGTAACAAAAATATCAATATAATGAAGGGTTACTCCAGAGCGCCTGACTTGGAGTCAAACGTAAAAAACGTGAAATTTCGGGAAACCTCATCAAGTTCAAACAAATTTTTTTAATCAGTTGGAGGACAGTAGGGTAACATGTTTTTCAGCTGTTTTCTTTTAAAACTTTTTCATTCGTGAGTGAGCCGTATGAGTTTGTGGTTAAACTGACGTTTTAAGCAGCAATAAGGGGCACATGGGAGTTGGCCAAGTGTTTGGTGCATTGTACTCATGACTTAGCTTTGTGGATTCCTCGCATTGAAACTGTGTTCGCATTGCGGCGTAGAGTTTGTTACAGTAATAGCTAGCATAGTCCGCTATCAGATCATCAGGCTTGTGGTTTTGCGAAGTTCGTTGTAATTAGCACTTGTTTGCTTTATTTCATTCACGCCTTATGCAATTGGGTAACTGGACAAATTCAAAACGGTTTGACTGTACCTTGATGAGTGTCAAAGTTTTCGTTGAAGCAGTCACAGCACTTTTACTTAATGCGAGCAATGTTGGTTTATCAGTCGTTTTACTTTTTAAGTTGCTAAAAAGCTGCCATTCATAAGTAAGTACTAAGTTGTAACTTCTAAGTTTCAACTTATCAACAAGTGTGACTTCAATTGATTTATCTGCAATACCTTGGGCGAAGTGTTATGCGAAATATTGCAGCCTTTTATTTTTGCGCAGATTGTTAAGCACTGTAATCGCTGCTTTAAAAGTGAGTTTTATGCCGCGATTTCTTGGCCCTTAAAAACGAACACAAGCTCGATGATTTAATTTCGTTTTGTGTGAATGCAATCGTTCTTGCAGCTGCACAAATCCTTCAAGAATCATAGCGTTTATTGCTTGAATTTACTGCAAGACTTGCCAGCTTGTTTGAAATGTCAGACAAACAAAATGATTTTGCTGCAGACTTGTGTAGCATTGTGCCGGCCGATTAGCTCAGTTGCTAAGCCCACCCTATCGGTGCGGAAGGTGTGAGGTTCGATTGCCGGGTCGGCCAAATCGTCACAGTGTCGCCAACGGCTCGCCACCGTTGCGACGTTTGTTCAGAGCTGTGTGGCCCAAGCGCTGCGCCGCGTAGGTGGGCTCCGCCACTCGCTACACGCTTGGGCAATATATAGCGAGTATAATAAAGTTTTGAGTTTTTGTGCAGCATTATCACTGTACACGTGAAGAAATTTAAGGATAATAGTTTTATTGAGATTTCGATGACTGTATTACAGAAATGTAAAATGTCGTTACAATATTAAGTTTATGGAGCACAGGCTGCAGGAAATTAAACTTACTTCATGTGTGATAATGCCCACTTATACTTTGCACGGATTTGTTGTTTTTTTAAGTTGTAAAAGCGAAGTCACTGTGCTGTTCCGTTAGACGTTTGGGTCCCTAGTAAGCTTGATCGGGAAGCCATAAGCGGGTGCTTGCAGCTGCCATCTAATTATGGCTTCCCGAAAAGGGAAGCCATATTGTTTTTACTTGGCCATTTCTGCACTTTTTGACACTTCCAGCAGCTGTAGCTGCTAAACTACTGTTCCAATTCAAAAGTGACCTAAAGTTCAAATGTGTGTCCCACCTAGGTCTACACCTTGGTCGCCCTAACTTTCCCCGACAACCCCCCACTTTCTAGATAGAAAATGTTTTGTTTCCGAAAAATTCTTTTTTTATTTTCTTCTTTTTTTTTTTTTTCAACACCAAGTTTTGTGCAGCCTAAGGTTTTTGAACCGCTGATGCTAGCGACTTGAAATGCTCAGGGATGGTAGACCCAGAGGTGGGCATTCCGCAATTTGAAGCGCAAAGCGCTAGTTGCGCAACTTCCGCACGTGCGGAAGTTGCGAAGCGCTTTAACAAATTATTTTTAGCCATTGCGCAAGTTGCGCTGCGCTTCAAGGAAAATAAATCCTTCTTGCGCTTTATTGCGTTGCGAACTGAAAAAATATATAATAGTGTGCGCATTATTGCGCTGCGAACTGAAAAGAATCTGGTTGCTTGCACTTTGTTGCGCTGCGCACTGTCGGAAAATAAAATACTGCGTTGCGCTTTGTCGGATTAATTAAAGCGCAATGTGCTGGAGTCAGCAGTTTTTTGTAACTGTTTTTAATAGAATATAGCAGTTTGTTTCTTGATGCGTACAATAGGCCTATAGGTCAATTTATTGTAGCAGAAATTTTCAGCTCATTAGAAATGTGGTACACTAAAATCTTTTGCTTTTTAAAATAATTGCAAGTGCTTAAAGAGATCATTGAGTGTTGAATAAATCGTATTTACTTGTTGTAGTGGAGAACTTCGCCGCATATGCAAATTATGATCTACCGCGATGAGGTGCTTTTAACGACACGCGACAATGCAACGTGGCGCAGTGGTTTGGAGCGTCGTTTTTACGACGACCATGATCGCAAGGTTGATGGTTCAACTCCCAACCTAGTCTCGTTGTTGCGTCCTGGGATAAGATGCTTCACGTTGATTATCTCTGCTTGGTGAAATCTGGTAAGCGGCAAATTAAATAAGTCAGAAGCAAAATTCAACCGGAAAGCTCGGAAACAAAGGCAACTCCTATGTGAGTCTGGATTCGTCCTAAGCAGCGCCTCCTTCGCTTTCTCGTGATAAGAGAATGAAGATGAAGAAAGCAATCATCAGCAACGCATCTTTTTTCGCTTCTTATCTAATTTTCCTGTTCATTGACCATGCAAAATCCTGTTACCGTCACTTGCATTAAAATCGTTGTCGCGTTGTAGCCCACTGCGTACTGTTAAAAAGCACCTATAAAAATAACTCAAGAAAAAATTGCATTGCTTATGCATCTACTCGTTGCGCTTTATTAAATTTTTCATTGCGAAAGTTGCTTTGCGCTTTTTCTTTTGTATAAACCTCATTGCGGAAGTTGCGTTACGCTTTAACGCAAAAAAATTATTGATTGCGGAAGTTGCGTTGCGCTTTAATGCAAAAAAATGATTGATTGCGGAAGTTGCGTTGCGCTTTAATGCAAAAAAATGATTGATTGCGGAAGTTGCGTTGCGCTTTAATGCGAAAAAATAATTGATTGCGAAAGTTGCGTTGCGCTGCAGTCAATTTAAAAATTAGGTTGCGCTAGTTGCGTTGCGTTTCATGACTTAACAGAACTTTTGCGCTTTGTTGCGCTGCGCTTCAACCAATTTTTAAAAAATGCCCACCTCTGGGTAGACCTTATTGGGAACTTGTGCCTAACAACTTTTGGGGGGTGGCGGTCATCAGGTTATAGGTCAAAGGTCAAAAAACCAAATTTACCAAAACCTAATAACTTTTGAATGACATTAGGTAGGATCTTCAAATCTTCACAGTATATGCATATCAATGTGGGTAACAACAATATGCACAACAATGACCTGTG
The DNA here is from genome assembly GCA_964006365.1 of Trididemnum miniatum. Taxonomy (NCBI): domain Eukaryota; kingdom Metazoa; phylum Chordata; class Ascidiacea; order Aplousobranchia; family Didemnidae; genus Trididemnum; species Trididemnum miniatum. Next base: position 4,620,830 of record OZ023236.1, read on the forward strand.
TGTGACGTCACTTAGGGTCAAAGGTCAAATCAACGAATCTTAACAGAATTTTGTGCAGCCTAAGGCTTTTGAACCGCTGATGCTAGAGACTTGTAACTTTCAGGGATGATAGACCTCCATGTGAACTTGTGCCTAACAGCTTTTGGGGGGTGGTGGTTAACAGGCCAAAGGTCAAACGTCAATCAAATAAAATGATAAAAAATTTGATCAAACGCTAATAACTTGTGAATGGCAACTGGTAGGACCTTCAAGTTTACGGAGCAGATGCATCTCAACCAGGATACAAAAGGACCAACAGTGATTAGTTTTGCGTGATGTCACTTGGGGTCAAAGATCAAATACGCAAATATGTTGTTTGGCGTAAAATTAATGCTTGAAAACACATAAGAACTTGAAATTAATAGGGTTGGTGTGTCTTGATTAGCTCTTGCAGTGTACCAACTATAAACGTTCTATGTCACGTGACTCGGGGTCAAAGGTCAAAACACCGAAAAGTGCTGCCAATCTTGCACAGCCTAAGGCTTTTGAACCGCTGATGCTAGAGACTTGAAATGTTCAGAAATGGTAGATTTTATTAGGAACTTGTGCCTAACAACTTTTGGAGGGTGGCGATTGTCAGGTTAAAGGTCAAGGGTCAAAAAACCAAATTTACCAAAACCTAATAACTTTTGAATGACTACAGGTAGGACCTTTACATTTTCACAGTATATGCATATCAATGTGGGTAACAACAATATGCACAACAATGATATTTTTGTGACGTCACTTAGGGTCAAAGGTCAATTGAACGAACCTCAGCAGTTTTTTGTGCAGCCTAAGGCTTTTGAACCGCTGATGCTAGAGACTTGAAACTCTCAGGGATGATAGACCTCCATGTGAACTTGCGCCTAACAGCTTTTGGGGGGTGGCGGTCAACAGGTTAAAGGTCACACGTCAATCAAATAAATTGACAAAAAGTTTGATCAAACGCTAATAACTTGTGAATGGCAACTGGTAGGACCTTCAAGTTTACGGAGCAGATGCATCTCAACCAGGGTACAAAAGCACCAGCAATGATTGGTTTTGCGTGACGTCACTTGGGGTCAAAGGTCAAACAAGCAAATATGTCGTTTGGCGTATAACTATTGATTGAAAACACATAGGAACTGGAAATGTATAGGGTTGGTGTGTCTTGATATGTCCTTGCAGTGTACCAACTATGAACGTTCTATGTCACGTGACTCGGGATCAAAGGTCAAAAAACCGATAAATGATGCCAATCTTGCGCAGTCTAGGGCATTTGAACCGCTGATGCTAGAGACTTGAAGTGTTCAGGGATGATAGACCTCGACGTAAACTTGCGTCTCACAAAATTTGAGGGGTGGCAGTCATGTGGTTTGGGGTCAAAGGTCAATAATAGGAAAGTATTCACAAGCTCATAACTGTTAAATGGAAACAGCTAGGACCTTCAAATTATCGGAGGATATTAATCTCAATGTGAGTAACAAAAATATCAATACAGTCAAGGGTTACTCCAGAGCACCTGACTTGGAGTCAAACGTAAAAAACGTGAAATTTCGGGAAACCTCATAAACTTCAAGCAAATTTTTTTTAACCGTTAAAGGGCAGTAGGGTAACATGTTTTTCAGTTAATTTAGTTTCAAACTTTTTCATTCGTGAGTGAGCCGTATGAGTTTGTGTTTAAACTGATGTTTTAAGCGGCAATAAGGGGCACATGGAAATTAGCCAGGTGGTTGGTGCATTGGACTCATGACTTAGCTTCGCGGATTCCTCGCATTGAAACTGTGTTCACATAGGGCGAAAAGTTTGTTAAAGTAATTGCTAGCATAGTCCGCTATCACATCATCAAGCTTGTGGTTTTGCGAAGTTGGTTGTAATTAGCACTTGTTTGCTTTATTTCATTCACGCCTTACGTATATGTGTAACTGGACAAAATCAACACTGTTTGGCTGTACCTTGATGAGTGTCAAAGTTTTCGTTGAAGCAGTCACAGCACTTTTACTTAATGCGAGCAATGTTGGTCTATCAGTCGTTTTACTTTTTAAGTTGCTAGAAAGTTGCCATTAATAAGTATGTATTGAAATGTAACTTCTAAGTTTCAACTTATCAGCAAGTGGTCCCTTATTGACTTCAATTGATTTATCTGCAATACCTTGAGCGAAGTCTTATGCGACATATTGCAGCCTTTTATTTTTGCGCAGATTGTTAAGCACTGTAATCGATGCTTTTAAAGCGAGTTTTATGCCGCGATTTCTTGCACTTAGAATCAAACACAAGCTCGATGATTTAATTTGATTTTGTGTGAGTGCAGTCGTTCTTGCAGCTGCACAAATCCTTCAAGAATCATGGCGTTTTTTGTTTGAATTTGCCAGCTTGTTTGAAATGTCAGACAAACAAAATGATTTTGCTGCAGACTTGTGTAGCATTGTGCCGGCCGATTAGCTCAGTTGCTAAGCCCACCCTATCGGTGCGGGAGGTGTGAGGTTTGAATGCCTGGTCGGCCAAATCGTCACAGTGTCGCCAACGGCTCGCCACCGTTGCGACGTTTGTTCGGAGCTGTGTGGCCCAAGCGCTGCGCCGCGTAGGTGGGCTCCGCCACTCGTTACACGCTTGGGCGTAATATGGCGAGTATAATGAAGTTTTGAGTTTTTGTGCAGCATTATCACTGTACACGTGAAGAAATTTAAGGATAATAGTTTTATTGAGATTTCGATGATTATATTACAGAAATGTAAAAAGTCGTTACAATATTATTAAGTTTCTGGAGCACAGGCGGCAGGAAATTAAACTTACTTCATGTGTGATAATGCCCACCTATACTTTGCACGGATTTGTTGTTTTTTTAAGTTGCAAAAGCGAAGTCACTGTGCTGTTCCGTTAGACGTTTGGGTCCCTAGTAAGCTTGATCGGGAAGCCATAAGCGGGTGCTTGCAGCTGCCATCTAGTTTTTTTTTTTTTCTTTCTTTTTTTTTTCAACGCCGAATTTTGTGCAGCCTAAGGCTTTTGAACCGCTGATGCTAGAGACTTGAAATTTTCAAGGATGGTAGATCTTATTGGGAACTTGTGCCTAACAACTTTTGGGGGGTGGCGGTCGTGAGGTTATAAGTCAAAGGTCAAAAAACCAAATTTACCAAAACCTAATAACTTTTGAATGACATTAGGTAGGATCTTCAAATCTTCACAGTATATGCATATCAATGTGGGTAACAACAATATGCACAACAATGACCTGTTTGTGACGTCACTTAGGGTCAAAGGTTAAATCAACGAATCTAAACAGAATTTTGTGCAGCCTAAGGCTTTTGAACCGTTGTTGCTAAAGACTCGAAACTCTCAGGGATGATAGACCTCCATGTGAACTTGTGCCTAACAGCTTTTGGGGGTGGCGGTCAACAGGTTAAAGGTCACACGTCAATCAAGTAAAATGATAAAAATTTTGATCAAACGCTAATAACTTGTGAATGGCAACTGGTAGGACCTTCAAGTTTACGGAGCAGATGCATCTCAACCAGGGTACAAAAGCACCAACAGTGATTAGTTTTGCGTGACGTCACTTGGGGTCAAAGATCAAATACGCAAATATGTCGTTTGGCGTATAACTATTGATTCAAATTACATAGGAATTTGAAATGTATAGGGTTGGTGTGTCTTGGTATGTCCTTGCAGTGTAGCAACTATAAACGTTCTATGTCACATGACTCGGGGTCAAAGGTCAAAAAAATCGAAAAGTGTTGCCAATCTTGCGCAGCCTAAGGTTTTTGAACCGCTGATGCTAGAGGCTTGAATCGTTCAGGGATGGTAGATCTTATTGGGAATTTGTGCCTAACAACTTTTGGGGGTGGCGGTCGTCAGGTTAAAGGTCAAGGGTCAAAAAACCAAATTTACCAAAACCTAATAACTTTTGAATGACTACAGGCAGGACCTTTACATGTTCACAGTATATGCATATCAATGTGGGGAACAACAATATGCACAACAATGATCTGTTTGTGACGTCACTTAGGGTCAAAAGTCAATTCAACGAACCTCAGCAGTTTCTTGTGCAGCCTAAGGCTTTTGAACCGCTGATGCTAGAGACTTGAAACTCTCAGGGATGATAGACCTCCATGTGAACTTGCGCCTAACAGCTTTTGGGGGTGGCGATCAACAGGTTAAAGGTCCCACGTCAATCAATCAAAATTGACAAAAAGTTTGATCAAACGCTAATAACTTGTGAATGGCAGCTGGTAGGACCTTCAAGTTTACGGAGCAGATGCATCTCAACCAGGGTACAAAAGCACCAGCAATGACTGGTTTTGCGTGACGTCACTTGGGGTCAAAGGTCAAACAAGCAAATATGTCGTTTGGCGTATAACTATTGATTGAAAACACATAGGAACTGGAAATGTATAGGGTTGGTGTGTCTTGATATGTCCTTGCAGTGTACCAACTATGAACGTTCTACATCACGTGACTCGGGATCAAAGGTCAAAAAACCGATAAATGATGCCAATCTTGCGCAGTCTAGGGCATTTGAACCGCTGATGCTAGAGACTTGAAGTGTTCAGGGATGATAGACTTCGACGTAAACTTGTGTCTCACAACTTTTGGGGGGTGGCAGTCATGTGGTTTGGGGTCAAAGGTCAATAATAGGAAAGTATTCACAAGCTCATAACTGTTAAATGACAACAGCTAGGACCTTCAAATTATCGGAGGATATTAATCTCAATGTGGGTAACAAAAATATCAATAAAATGAAGGGTTACTCCAAACCGCCTGACTTGGAGTCAAAGGTAAAAAACGCGAAATTTCGGGAAACCTCATAAATTACAAGCAAATTTATGTAATCCGTTAGAGGGCAGTATGGTAACATGTTTTGGAGCTATTTTTCTTTAAAACTTTTTCATTCGTGAGTGAGCCGTATGAGTTTGTGGTTAAACTGACGTTTTAAACAGCAATAAGGGGCACATGGGAGTTGGCCAAGTGGTTGGTGCATTGGACTCATGACTTAGCTTTGTGGATTCCTCGCATTGAAACTGTGTTCGCATTGCGGCGAAGAGTTTGTTAAAGTAATAGCTAGCATAGTCCGCTATCAGATCATCAGGCTTGTGGTTTCGCGAATATGGTTGTAATTAGCACTTGTTTGCTTTATTTCATTCACGCCTTATGCAATTGGGTAACTGGACAAATTTAAAACGGTTTGGCTGTACCTTGATCAGTGTCAAAGTTTTCGTTGAAATAGTCACAGCTGTAGTCACAATTGAAGCAGTAGTCAATGAGAGCAATGTTGGTCTATCAGTCGTTTTACTTTTCAAGTTGCTAGAAAGTTGCCATTTATAAGTAAGTACTAAGTTGTAACTTCTAAGTTTCAACTTATCAACAAGTGTGACTTCAATTGATTTATCTGCAATACCTTGGGCGAAGTGTTATGCGAAATATTGCAGCCTTTACATTTTGCGCAGATTGTTAAGCACTGTAAACGCTGCTTCAAAAGTGAGTTTTATGCCGCGATTTCTTGCCCTTAGAATCGAGCACAAGCTCAATGATTTAATTTCGTTTTGTGTGAGTGCAGTCGTTCTTGCAGCTGCACAAATCCTTCAAGAATCATGGCGCTTTTTGTTTGAATTTACTGCAAGACTTGCCAGCTTGTTTGAAATGTCAGACAAACAAAATGATTTTGCTGCAGACTTGTGTAGCATTGTGCCGGCCGATTAGCTCAGCTGCTAAGCCCATGTTGTGGGTGCGGGAGGTGTGAGGTTCGATTGCCGGGTCGGCCAAATCGTCACAGTGTCGCCAACGGCTTTCCACCGTTGCGACGTTTGTTCAGAGCTGTGTGGCCCAAGCGCTGCGCCGCAGAGATGGGCTCCGCCACTCGTTACACGCTTGGGCGTAATATGGCGAGTATAATGAAGTTTTGAGTTTTTGTGCAGCATTATCACTGTACACGTGAAGAAATTTAAGGATAATAGTTTTATTGAGATTTCGACGATTGTACTACAGAAATGTAAAAAGTCGTTACAATGTTTTTTATGTTTATGGAGCACAGGCGGCAGGAAATTAAACTTACTTCATGTGTGATAATGCCCACTTATACTTTGCACGGATTTGTTGTTTTTTTAAGTTGTAAAAGCGAAGTCACTGTGCTGTTCCGTTAGACGTTTGGGTCCCTAGTAAGCTTGATCGGGAAGCCATAAGCGGGTGCTTGCAGCTGCCCTCTAGTTTTTATGGCTTCCCGAAAAGGGAAGCCATATTGTTTTTACTTGGCCATTTCTGCACTTTTTGACACTTCCAGCAGCTGTAGCTGCTAAACTACTGTTCCAATTCAAAAGTGACCTAAAGTTCAAATGTGTGTCCCACCTAGGTCTACACCTTGGTCGCCCTAACTTTCCCCGACAGCCCCCCACTTTCTAGATAGAAAATGTTTTGTTTCCGAAAAATTCTTTTTTTTTTTCTTTCTTTTTTTTTTTCAACACCAAATTTTGTGCAGCCTAAGGTTTTTGAACCGCTGATGCTAGCGACTTGAAATGTTCAGGGATGGTAGATCTTATTGGGAACTTGTGCCTAACAACTTTTGGGGGGTGGCGGTTGTCAGGTTATAGGTCAAAGGTCAAAAAACCAAATTTACCAAAACCTAATAACTTTTGAATGACATTAGGTAGGATCTTCAAATCTTCACAGTATATGCATATCAATGTGGGTAACAACAATATGCACAACAATGACCTGTTTGTGACGTCACTTAGGGTCAAAGGTCAAATCAACGAATCTTAACAGAATTTTGTGCAGCCTAAGGCTTTTGAACCGCTGATGCTAAAGACTCGAAACTCTCAGGGATGATAGACCTCCATGTGAACTTGTGCCTAACAGCTTTTGGGGGTGGCGGTCAACAGGTTAAAGGTCACACGTCAATCAAGTAAAATGATAAAAATTTTGATTAAACACTAATAACTTGTGAATGGCAACTGGTAGGACCTTCAAGTTTACGGAGCAGATGCATCTCAACCAGGATACAAAAGGACCAACAGTGATTAGTTTTGCGTGACGTCACTTGGGGTCAAAGATCAAATACGCAAATATGTCGTTTGGCGTATAACTATTGATGGAAAGCACATAGGAACTTGGAATGTATAGGGTTGGTGTGTCTTGATATGTCCTCACAGTGTAGCAACTATAAACGTTCTATGTCACGTGACTCGGGGTCAAAGGTCAAAACACCGAAAAGTGCTGCCAATATTGCGCAGCCTAAGGTTTTTGAACCGCTGATGCTAGAGGCTTGAAATGTTCAGGAATGGTAGATCTTATTGGGAATTTGTGCCTAACAACTTTTTGGGGGTGGCGGTCGTCAGGCTAAAGGTCAAAGGTCAAAAAACCAAATTTACCAAAACCTAATAACTTTTGAATGACTACAGGTAGGACCTTTACATGTTCACAGTATAAGCATATCAATGTGGGGAACAACAATATGCACAACAATGATATTTTTGTGATGTTACTTAGGGTCAAAGGTCAATTCAACGAACCTCAGGATTTTTTTGTGCAGCCTAAGGCTTTTGAACCGCTGATGCTAGAGACTTGAAATTCCCAGGGATGATAGACCTCCATGTGAACTTGTGCTTAACAATTCTTGGGGGGTGGCGGTCAACAGGTTAAAGGTCCCACGTCAATCAATCAAAATTGACAAAAAGTTTGATCAAACGCTAATAACTTGTGAATGGCAGCTGGTAGGACCTTCAAGTTTATGAAGCAGATGCATCTCAACCAGGGTACAAAAGCACCAGCAATGACTGGTTTTGCGTGACGTCACTTGGGGTCAAAGGTCAAACAAGCAAATATGTCGTTTGGCGTATAACTATTGATTGAAAACACATAGGAACTGGAAATGTATAGGGTTGGTGTGTCTTGATATGTTCTTGCAGTGTGCCACTATGAACGCTCTGTGTCACGTGACTCGGGATCAAAGGTCAAAAAACCGATAAATGATGCTAATCTTGCGCAGTCTAGGGCATTTGAACCGCTGATGCTAGAGACTTGAAATTCTCAGGGATGATAAACCTCGACGTAAACTTGTGTCTCACAACTTGCGGGGGGTGGCAGTCATGTGGTTTGGGGTCAAAGGTCAATAATAGGAAAATGTTCACAAGCTCATAACTGTTAAATGACAACAGCTAGGACCTTCAAATTATCGGAGGATATTAATCTCAATGTGGGTAACAAAAATATCAATAAAATGAAGGGTTACTCCAAACCGCCTGACTTAGAGTCAAAGGTAAAAAACGTGAAATTTCAGGAAACTTCATAAACTTCAAGCAAATTTATGTAATCCGTTAGAGGACAGTAGGGTAACATGTTTTGGAGCTATTTTTCTTTAAAACTTTTTCATTCGTGAGTGAGCCGTATGAGTTTGTGTTTAAACTGACGTTTTAAACAGCAATAAGGGGCACATGGGAGTTGGCCAAGTGTTTGGTGCATTGGACTCATGACTTAGCTTCGCGGATTCCTCGCATTGAAACTGTGTTCGCATTGCGGCGAAGAGTTTGTTAAAGTAATAGCTAGCATAGTCCGCTATCAGATCATCAGGCTTGTGGTTTCGCGAATATGGTTGTAATTAGCACTTGTTTGCTTTATTTCATTCACGCCTTGTGTAATTGGGTAACTGGACAAATTTAAAACGGTTTGGCTGTACCTTGATGAGTGTCAAAGTTTTCGTTGAAGCAGTCACAGCACTTTCAATTAAAGCGAGCAATGTTGGTTTATCAGTCGTTTTACTTTTCAAGTTGCTAAAAAGCTGCTATTCATAAGTAAGTACTAAGTTGTAACTTCTAAGTTTCAACTTATCAACAAGTGTGACTTCAATTGATTTATCTGCAATACCTTGGGCGAAGTGTTATGCGAAATATTGCAGCCTTTACATTTTGCGCAGATTGTTAAGCACTGTAAACGCTGCTTCAAAAGTGAGTTTTATGCCGCGATTTCTTGCCCTTACAAACGAGCACAAGCTCAATGATTTAATTTCGTTTTGTGTGAATGCAATCGTTCTTGCAGCTGCACAAATCCTTCAAGAATCATGGCGCTTTTTGTTTGAATTTACTGCAAGACTTGCCAGCTTGTTTGAAATGTCAGACAAACAAAATGATTTTGCTGCAGACTTGTGTAGCATTGTGCCGGCCGATTAGCTCAGTTGCGAAACCCACCCTATCGGTGCGGAAGGTGTGAGGTTCGATTGCCGGGTCGGCCAAATCGTCACAGTGTCGCCAACGGCTCGCCACCGTTGCGACGTTTGTTCGGAGCTGTGTGGCCCAAGCGCTGTGCCGCAGAGATGGGCTCCGCCACTCGTTACACGCTTGGGCGTAATATGGCGAGTATAATGAAGTTTTGAGTTTTTGTGCAGCATTATCACTGTACACGTGAAGAAATTTAAGGATAATAGTTTTATTGAGATTTCGACGATTGTACTACAGAAATGTAACATGTCGTTGCAATATTATTAAGTTTCTGGAGCACAGGCGGCAGGAAATTAAACTTACTTCATGTGTGATAATGCCCACCTATACTTTGCACGGATTTGTTGTTTTTTTAAGTTGTAAAAGGGAAGTCACTGAGCTGTTCCGTTAGACGTTTGGGTCCCTAGTAAGCTTGATCGGGAAGCCATAAGCGGGTGCTTGCAGCTGCCATCTATTTTCATGCAGAGATTGCCGAAATTGTTATCAGTTATCATGTTTTTTTGTGCTATCCAACTTCCTTATGTTGCATAATCTTAAAAAACTTTCATTGTGTTGCAATAATACTGGTAGTCAAACTTTTTTGGTGCGTTGCACTTGACGTTGACGATTGCAGAAAAAGTAAAAGCTTTCTTTTTTGAGACGAACCGACTTTTCTTCGCGCGGAGCTTGCCGAAATTGCTGTCATGTTTTTTTTCTGTTGTGTCCAACTGTCTAATTTAATTTCGAGAAACTTTTATTATGATACGATGCAACAATACCGGTATTGCAACTTTTCTGATGTGTTTTGCTTGAACTGCAGTTTTGTCATTGATGCTGCTGCGAGGCAATTGGTAAGTGGGAGTTCCCTTAAATACGAAAAATCTGCAGTAACTATGGCTGCACACAAAATTTAAAAAAAAATCAAATCTTTGGTGCACTCGCTTCATTAAACTCGCTGTAGTAGTATTACAGCGTCGTACCGAGTGGCGGGGCCCGACCCCGCGGCTTAACGCCTGGACAACGCAGCTCCGAAGAAACGTTGCAGCGGTAGCGAGCCGTTGGCTACTCTGTGCCCGATTTGACCGGCCTGGGAATTGAACCTGAGACCTTCCACATCGATGGCGACAACTTTTATTCTGTGCAATAACCGGGCGGTTTGTTAAAAAATTATTAAAATATAAAAATCTGAATTGAGACTGCCCTAAATGCTAAAAATAAAATTAAGATACTGCCAAGGAAGACCACACCAACGAAAGAATTAAAGAGGCCCAGGGGCGGAACGGGGAGGAGGGTGGCAAAATTGTTTTCACGCACCGCTACTGTTTTAGGAGCTGGAGTGCTCCGTTTCCCAGACACCCTGATTTTGTGCTTGAGAGTATCTGATGATATCGACGCTGTGATTTGGGTGAAAAATGCTTAGATAATATCGACGCTGTTTTTGATTTTAATCGCATGATCAGGGATTCCTCTCGCGCGTAATTTATTGTAGAGTAAAAATGTTTCGGTGGGGAGGGCAGTTTGTTCTCATGCTTCACTGTCTTCACTATTCAAGACAGGAGATACTGGATACTGCTCCTTTCATAATGAGTGCATATTAAATGTTTACATCAAGGTTTATATGCATTGTTTATATCAATATTGGTTCTTGAAAAAAGATATTTTGGAGGGAAGCAATAACTTGTTTTGCCCTCCTGGCTACACCCTGTTTATGACGTTGCGAAATCTAGCTTACTGTATTCTGAGGTCAACTAAAATTTTTTTAGTAAATTTTTAACCACGAATTGACAGCTTGAGTTTCGGTAAAACCTTTTTGCTTCTTAAATGAAGCCCAAAGAATCAAGCAAAAGTGTGAATGAAGTATCTGGATTGTTTCCTTTGTTATGGCGTTATACAGCTGCCATAATATGGCATCGAACCCTGGTTCTTGTTTTGTTGTAGACGTGTTGTGTAAACCTGTTGGAAATGCGTCTTGCTCGTTTTAAGTGTTATAACTGCCTGCAAGGCATTGTGCTTTGTATGAAGTTAATTGCTGCTATTGCGAAACCTTACTGCCATGCTGTTCACAGTAGACTTATGTCACAGTGTTCAGATTCAGACATATAGCTGCAGCAGTACGGCAATAGTGGTGTAAATGTTAGTGTGTCCTTATTTAATGTATCTAATCTTTTGTTGCAATTTAGAATGCTGTAAACTTAGTTAATTAAAGCCAATGTTTTGAGCTATTTGGTTTATGACAATTTAATTAACTAAAGAAAATGGATAAACTGCTACGGCCTGCTAAACTCGACGTAGATCCTAACGCGCCAGAATCGCATCAGGTATACAAGCATTGGTTTTGCAAATTTGAAAGATTTCTTCAAGCAGTTGAGGCAGCTCGAGCAGAAGGTGCTCCAGAAACTGACAAATACGGACTCTTAGTCAATTACGTCAGTTCGGAAGTATATGCATACATTGAGGAAACGACAGATTATCAACAAGCTATAACCATTCTCAGAAGAGCTTATGTCAAACCTAAAAATAACATAATGGCTCGCCATTTGCTTTCTACGCGACTACAGCAGCCTGGTGAAAGTCTAGAAGAAGTCCTCAAGCAACTTCGACAATTAGCGAAAGATTGCAACTTTGAAGCTGTAGATGCTAAAACTTACGAAGAGCAAATGATTCGTGATGCGTTCATAAAAGGTTTGGAATCGAACAACATGCGACAACGAATTTTGGAACAGGAAGATATTACACTACAGCGAGCATTTGATCTCGCTCGATCACTGAACCAAGCACAAGAGCATGCCAATCAACTCTGTCATGTAGGGAATTTAGCAGCTACACAAGAACTTACCTCCAAGGAAGAACAAACCGATGAAAACAGTACAGCAGCATCTGCTACGAAAACTGTTGCAACCAAAAGTAATTGTTTCTTTTGTGGTGGACCATACCATTCTCGAGGAAGATGCCCTGCTAAAGAAGCGGAATGCTTTAATTGTCAAAAAAAGGGACATTTTTCAAGAGTTTGTCGTTCAAGAAAAACTAAAAGAAACTCAGCGTCAACGAGTGATCCAGTCCTGTCGGCGGTTACTGCCAACCTACCTACTTGTTTGCAAACTTCTACTGTGTCCGCTTGTGTCAATGAACTACCTGTTAATGCGTTAATGGACACAGGTTCATCCGATAGTTACATTGACGCCAGTCTCTGCAAGAAACTCGATTTGATTGTACGAGGAAACCCTTCAACTATATCAATGGCATCGAAGTCTCATTCAGTAAAAGTAAACGGCAATGTTAATGTTGATCTTAATGTTTTCAACAATCAATACCCAGATTTCAAATTGGGAGTGATGAAAAATCTATGCTGAGATGTGATACTAGGACTAGACTTCATGAAACTGCACAGCAAAGTAAATTTCGAAATGAATGGGTCTAAAAGCGCTATCTCAATTGACAACCACCATTCAAATCTCTGCAATGTGCTGGCTGCAAATATAGAACCACCAAGAATTTTTCGTAGTATTTCAAGCAACTGTGTTCCGGTGGCAACAAAAAGCAGAAGTTATAGTAAATCTGATAAGAAGTTCATCGAAGAAGAAGTCGCAAAACTCCTAGAAGATGGCGTTATCGAACCTTCTCAATCATCGTGGAGAGCACAGGCACTAATAACAAAAGACGAACGCCATAAAAAGCGCATGGTTATTGACTACTCGCAAACAGTAAATCGCTTTACTCACTTGGACGCTTACCCTGTACCTTGTTTTGACGAGCAGATTAACGATATCGCGAAAGCGAAATATTATAGCTCTATTGATTTAAAATCTGCGTATTATCAAGTACCTCTCGCTAAAGAGGACCGTGAGTTTACGGCCTTCGAAGCAAATGGCAAATTGTATCATTATTGTCGTATGCCTTTCGGTGTGAAAAATGGAGTTTCTGCTTTTCAGCGTATTATTAATAACACGATAGAGAAGTATAGTTTAAAACGTACTAACGCTTACCTTGATAATGTCACTGTCACTGGCGTTGATAAAAATGAGCATGATCGTAATTGAACGGCATTATTAGACGCTGCAAAAGGCGAGGGTTTTGCATTTAACGAGAATAAGTCTGTGTATGCTGTTACCGAATTAGACCTGCTAGGCTACCGAGTCTCTCAAAACACTATCAAACCTGATCCTAACCGACTTCAACCTCTCATTAACCTTCCTATTCCCTGCACAAAAAAAAGAACTGAAACGGTGCATTGGCATGTTTGCGTATTACGCTCGCTGGATTGAAGATTTTTCTAACAAAATGGCTCCACTCATAGCAGCTGATTCGTTTCCCTTAAGTGAAGAAGTAGTTGAACGTTTTGAAATGCTTCGAAATTGTTTACTCTCAACATGTTTACACTGCATTAGCGACGATCAACCCTTCACGGTTGAGTGTGATGCTTCAGATCAGGCAATTGATGCAACGCTTAACCAAAATGGGCGCCCGGTAGCATTTATGTCTCGAACTCTCTCCAAAAGTGAAAGGCGCTATCCATCCATCGAAAAGGAAGCTACAGCCATAATAGAGGCTGTTCGAAAGTGGTCACATTTTCTCCATGCACGGCCTTTCACATTAATAACTGACCAAAGATCAATCGCGTTTATGCTTAATCAAAGGAAGATGAGTAAAATCAAAAATGCGAAGATACAACAATGGCGTTTTGAATTAGGATCTTTTGAATACAATATTCGTTACAGGCCAGGAGTTAACAACTCCGCTACTGATGCTTTATCTCGCATATGCAGCTCACTAAATCCTCTTTTTTCTAGTAATCTACCTCAGATTCATGACACCTTTGGTCATCCTGGTATAACAAGGTTGTGGCATTTCGTAAGAAGTAAAAACCTGCCTTATTCTCTCGCTGATGTCAAGAAAACATGCCTAGACTGCAAAACTTGTGCTGAAGTTAAGCCCCGTTTTTTTCGTAAGCAAACTCAAACTCTAATTAATGCCACACAACCGTGGCAGAAGATCAGTCTTGATTTTAAAGGTCCTGTTAAAGGAAAAAACAAATACCTCTTGATGGTCATTGATGAGTTCAGTCGCTTCCTTTTTGTGTTTCCTTGCCAAACAATGACTACGCAGACAGTTATTCAATGCCTCACTACGTTGTTTTGTATGTTTGGTCTTCCCGGTTACGTTCATACTGACCGTGCTTCGTATTTTTTATCTAAAGATTTCAAGGATTACCTCTACAACAGAGGAATTGTCACAAGCCGCACCACTCCGTATCATCCAACCAAAAAATTCACAAAATGAGAGGTGAAATCAAACCAATCAAACCATTTGGAGAACTGTGAAGCTGATGCTGCATAGCAGACAACTACCTGAGGAAGCTTGGGAAAGTGTGTTACAAGATGCTCTTCATTCAACAAGGTCCCTATTATGTACCTCAACAAACTCGACGCCACATGATAGATTTTTTTCTTTTCAACGCAAGTCAATGCTCGGACAATCACCACCTCATTGGTTGATCACCCCTGGCCCTGTTCTTCTTCGAAACCATGTCCGAAACAAAGGAGATCCATTGTGTTACGAAGTTGATCTTCTTGAAAGCAATCAGCAGTTTGCTCAAGTCAGGTTTCCAAATGGCCGAGAATCGACTGTTTCAACTAAAGACCTGGCTCCTTACCCATCAACGAAAGATCCAACTCGTATTTCTCATGAGGAACAACCTTCATCTCCTAACAGTCTTGACCCTCCTGACCAATCGTTGGATAATATAAATCTTACTCCACCTGATAACCCACATCCGTCTTCTCCTCTACCTCTGCCTTGCCCTCAATCTTCCCAGACATCACCAACACCTTTGTCTCTGCCTTCTCCCCAACCTTCTGAAACACCAACATTACCTGTACCAAGTCCTAGACGTTCTACGAGAGCTCGCAAAGCACCTAACCGTTATGGTGACCCAGTGTGTTATTAAAATGTATCGTGTATTATAGGCCTAGAATAATTTCATTTACCGGTACTTTAAATTAAAATCAGGGGGGAAGAATGTCATAATATGGCATCGAACCCTGGTTTTTGTTTTGTTGTAGACGTGTTGGTAAACCTGTTGGAAATGCGTCTTGCTCGTTTTAAGTGTTATAACTGCCTGCAAGGCATTGTGCTTTGTATGAAGTTAATTGCTGCTATTGCGAAACCTTACTGCCATGCTGTTCACAGTAGACTTATGTCACAGTGTTCAGATTCAGACATATAGCTGCAGCAGTACGGCAATAGTGGTGTAAATGTTAGTGTGTCCTTATTTAATGTATCTAATCTTTTGTTGCAATTTAGAATGTTGTAAACTTAGTTAATTAAAGCCAATGTTTTGAGCTATTTGGTTTATGACAATAGCTTAATCATGGTAGTTGCAATTGCGCAGTAATTTAGACTAGAAACATTACAGTCCGATGCACTTTAATATCTCTATACTATTATAAGCTAATTGTAGTATTTTTACGTCATCACGATGTGACGTCACTGAAACCCCCCATTGAAAAATCCTGCGTACGCCACTGCTTTTGGCCATGGGGGGGGCCTACAAATTTTTCGAAAAATAGCAGTCGCAAAACTAGCAAACAAACGTTTAGTGACATGCCAAGAGCCCTTCATCTTCAAGTGAAAGGCGCAAAAATAAGCCTTAAAAACGTTTTTTCTTCGCATTGGTAGCGAAATGTTAGAGTATAAGGTTTGCTTGCAACATTATTTTAGTGGGTTTGGAAGGTACCTAATAAAACAGACTATTAAACTTTGTTAAAACTGAGGAACTTTAAAGGCCCAAAACGCACAAAAAGCCTCCAAAATAAGGTCAAGTTCTGCAAAATTTTCTGGGGGGGCATGCCCCCAGACCCCCCTAGCTTGGCATCGCCCCTTCGGGGCTTGCTCTTTTGTATTACCATTCAAGAAAAAATTTTTAGGGAGCCCCGAAAGATGATTTCAGCGGGGGGGGGGCCTGCATTGCCTAGTTCCGTCCCTGTATATATATGCATGAATAAATTTATTCAACGCTAATTTACATACACTACACAGTGTTTCATGCCACATGCAAATGCGTGGCAATCTTCAGGTGTTAACTTGATTCTATTTGAACATCAGTTTTATTTCATATACTCAATTATACATATTTACGTACCGGTATTCAATCTCCTGGCAGCCACTGTCTTGACCTTATTAGGTCTTATTAGAGGAGCTCAGAGTAGTCTGGGGTAATGATCTTCAAAATCGAATTTAAAGAACTTCAGAAATTTCTTGTTTGTGGTACCTCAAAATAAAAAACTTCCACCCCTGCCAAAGTGCTCAAATCGCATAAGCGATGAGCTATATGCGCAATGCTAGGACAGGGGGCCCCAGTTGAGAGTGTTTAACCAAGCACAAGGCAAGGGAGCGTAATACTCAATCTCTATTGCTTTTACAGTTATTCCAAATTATATTTTCAAATTATATTGAACTGAAAATTCAACGGTAATTGAGGGAGTCTGCGAAGTGAGCTTGCGCTCTTTGAATCAGCAGCCACCCGTTGCATATGTCGAATGCGATCGCCTCCAGCCGCAAATCGAATTCGTCATGTAGGATCTGCCCCCTGCGCGCGGTACCACTAGGCCATGTCGCTGACCATATGTGTCCTTCTTGCCTTCCGTGTAGTTGCGATGCTGACTGCCTGTTGTTTAAAATCTGAATCCGTTTGCATTTGTTTGTGTGTTATTGATTTTCGTTTTACCTTCAAGACTTTGTCATTTATTCTAAACTAAGAAGTGAATGCAGTAGACTCGGTGAGCTATGCTCTTTCACTGCATTTCACGGTGCGTGGCAAAATGATGATTGTGTTTGTTTCATCTCGTACCAAGAAAAAAAATTGATTTGACTTGACTATTATTCGGATAGTTAAAACGGATTAAAAGGAATCGATTTTGATCCGCAAGTTGCAGCTGCTTGTTCGCGAGTGCCACTCCTTAGGAAATTTCGTAAGTTTTTTTTGTAGTCCGATTTTAATGTACAATTATTGGTTTGCCAACTTAGTTTCAGGATGAAATTAAATTACTATACCGGTAACATGAAAAGACTTAGATTAGGCAGAGAAAAACTAAATTATGATCTAGGTAAAATGAATTATGCCTGGTCATGATTGCCCAGTCTACGTGCTTGGTTTGCAGTACTGAGTTTTGCTAAGGGTTAATCTTGACCAACTGTTACCCGTCACAGTTCCCTCAAAGGTGCAAAATTTGGGAAAAATGAGAAATATATCGCAAATATTTTTAATTTTTCTTCAAGCTCGCCAATTCGAATGGTAATTTTTGACAAATTCTAATCCGAAGTGTTCAATATGTTGGAGCGAAACAAAAAATTTATATGGTACCCTGCCATCCTGCATCTAAACCCAACTTTGAGGCAAAAATTGGATCAAACTTTCTTGAACCCTTTAATTCTTTTAACAATTTCTTTAATAAAATTAATATTTGGGCAAATTCGCACTTGCCAAGGTGTAAGAGGGACAGAGGAACAGTGTTAGGCTACCACAGTACCAGTACAACGTTGCAATACAGTAGACACAGGTACTGGTAGGCAGTGATAGGCATGATAAACCTTTCTGCACTAAAGCAATAACGATGATCAATAACTTCAAAAAAACCCTGGGCAATACCGATAATTGATAAATCTCAATTTCTTGAAGCGATATTGATAATCGATAAAATATCGCCAATAAAATTTTCCGATTTATGTTGCGGCAAATTTTCAATGTGTTTGACGAAGTTTTTTTTTTGTAAGTCGAGTTGCAAAAATGTTTTTTCTAGATTTTTCAAGAAAAGAGAGCAGTTCACGGACTCTGCTCTGAAATTAAGCCAAACAAAGAAATAGTTTTTAAAAATTCCAACAAGTCTTAAAGGACATGTTTTTTTCCATAGCGCCAACTCACTAACTTTGAAGTTTGAACACTGCGCGCATAAAAAATTGTTTATGGCGATAACAAAATATATAGCAAAAGCGATAACGATATTCGATAAATCCAAACTATTCTGAGCGATAACGATAATCGATAAAAAGTTATCGCCGAAAAATTATCGCGATAAATGCCCATCTCTGCCAGTAGGTTAAGTTTTTATGCTAAAGTTACATCAAACAAACTTTTCAACAGGGTTGGGAAAAATTGATTGTAATCGATATTTGATGGCAATATTCTTTACATTTTGTTCATCGAATGCTCTGGAGCCTTTGAGCATCGAATATGGCCTTGTCTTTACTTTTTTTTCGGCGCAATTCGATATTCCATATTCAATTCTTTTTGTCCAGGTTGCTTTATCTCAATTTAGTAAATTTAAAATAATCATCGGTAGGCCTATGTTATTATTTTGTTTTTGCTGATAAATTTTTTTTGTGCAAAAAAAAAAACAGTTTTTTGTGTTCAAAAAAACCTCAAACAGTTTTACTTGCATAATGCTGCTAACTTAATATTTTGATTTAGCCAGAACTATTTCTTTGCTTATGTCAGCTGTTGAACACTGCTCCCTGTGTTTGCTTTGCTCGGAATCGCTGTTTATGTTTGTATATTTTCTATGTCTGCTAGGCTTCCAGCCTTTATGTGTTTAAAAAAAAAAACTCAAACAGTTTGCTTTGGATAATGATGCTAGGCTAACTTAATGTTTTGAATGAGCCGAAAATATTTCTTTGTTTATGTCGGCTGTTGAAGACTGCTCCCTGTACCGTATATTTGCCTTGCTCAGTCTTGCTGTTATGTTTGTATTTTTGTTTGCTTTCTTTTTGCTTTGTCTAGAACCAAGACTTTTTGTCTAGAACCAAATGATTTTTTAGCCTGGTATATTGTTGTGGAGTGCGTGAGCATTTGGCATGGACAGCTCCACATGACTGATTAATTTCGTTCCATTACAAGCACATAAAAATGTTTGATTTATAATGAAAATATTAGGTTGCTTTTTCTGAATATAAATATCATACTGGTACATGTATATTTGTGAGTGTCTTAATTATACAGCAGATCACCACTTTTAGGCGCGGACAATTGCAAGACAGTCGCAAGCGGTTAGTTTAGGCAGCCAGCTTTTTTTATATCTCTATGCATAACGTGCTAAACTCAACACATGCAGTTTTTGTTTATGGGGGGGAATTTTTTTGTTGAAATTTATAGGTTTAGTTTGAAGGAAGCTAAGTAAAAATGCAGCAGAGCTCGGTAAATGGTGCGTGTTTACTGTAGAATGTGGTGATGAGATACGTTTGTAACATAATTTATGAACATGACATTTTGTAGCAGAAGTAAAACAAATTTCTATTTCAAATCAAAGCTATTTTAAACAAATTTAGAGACATTTCATGCAAAAAACTAATTTTATGAATGTGCAAAATCATGATAGAATTAACACGATCTAGCGTCATTAGGAAGCATGAATAAGTTTTCAAAAAAAATCTTCATTATTATCGCGTACTACGTCAGACTATGTAACGAGTGGCGGGGCTCATGTCCGCGGCTAAGTGCCTGGCGTGCACAGCTTCAAACCATGTAGGAGAAACGTTGCAGAGGTGGCGAGCCATAGGCAACACTGTGTCCAATTTGAATAGCCTGGGAATCAAACCCCAGACCTCCCATACCGAAGGCAATGCTAATATGGAAAAAATTTTAAGCTTAATGCATCAAATAATTGCTCTCAGCAATTCCATATTTAGCATTACATAGGTGGTAGAAAGTGATCCCCATAAGCTACGTGTGTTTAAAATTACAAACAGTTATATATGTAAGATAAAGTGATTTTTCAGTGAATGTTTTTGCGCATTTGACAGTTCTCTTATTATCTACAGCACAATTACATGCATCCTCAAATCAAATCTTCATTATACTCGTGATATTATGCCAAAGCATGTAACGAGTGGCGGGGCCCATCTCCGCAGCTTAGCGCCTGAGCTACACAGCTCTGAAGAAACGTTGCAATTGGATCAGTCCAGGAACCGAACCCCAGACCTCCCGCATCAATAGCGTGCCCTTAGCAACTGAGCTAACTACCGGTCCTACATGCATTGTAATCAGCGTAAATAAAAAGACAATTGTTAATTATGAATTTCAGAATATAAATCAATGCATGGATCTTATTATCAAGTGCGAAAATTTCGGCTTTTGAGCAGTAGTAGCCACGAATGTAATTTTTACTCTTATAAAGATTGCCCTGCTTGCCAGACCAATACAGTATAACATCCATGACCAAGGACACAAACTTAGCTTACTCATATGAGTTAGATTAATCCCTGCAAATAATAATGCACCCTATCACCAAATTTTAACTGAGATGTTAATTTCAAAGAACATCCAAAAAAGAAACAACACTCAAAAAAAGAAAATAAAAAACATTATGGGCCCATCACAAAATTGTGAGCAATACCTTTTAAAAACTCCTACATGGTTTGCGGTGGATGGGAGACATTTGTGTTGACAAAGTGGTGGATGGGAGGCGATTTGAAATAGAAAAATTGTTTTATATCTGCTATAAAATGTCATGTTCTTAACTTAATGTTACAAACGTATCTCATCTCCACGTTGCTACAGTAAACACGTAGGCCTACCATTTACAGAGCTTTGCTGTATTTTTCTTAGCTTCCTTCAAACTAAACTTGCAAAGTTCAACATACAAAAAAATTCCCCTAAAAAATCGAAAAATTGCATGTGTTGAGTTTAAAACGTTATGCGTAGAGATATAAATAGAGCTGGTGCCTAACTGTCTTGGAGCCTAAACGTTCTGGCGACTAATCGCTCGCAACTAACAGTCCCGCCACTAATCGTCCGCACTTAAAAGTCATGGACCGATTATGCTGTACACTTCATTGGATTGTAAATTTGTAATTATTAATATTCTGGAGAGCACCACTCTCATCAACTGGTGATGCAAATCTTCTCCACAGAGTGCTTGGCTGTAAAACCATAGCTGCCAAAATTTTTACTGTGGTTAATACTGCACTTTCTTAAACTGAAGATAACCAAAGTCTCTAGAGTGTACATATTTAGGCATATTTATACTGTTTATACATCTTGTATCGATTTTTTAATTAATTTGGAAATCAGTAATGAAGGAATACAAATTGGTTGTGTTGGGATCTGGAGGTGTGGGAAAGAGTGCATTGGTAAGAAACTTAATTGTTTGGTCAAACTACAAGGAAGTCACTGCACATGCATAATTGCATATATACTTGCAGTCAAGTTTCAAGCCTGAAACTATTTAATTTTTGATACGTAAGACTACGAATATAATAGCTTTTGCTTGTAAACGCAATAATCTGGAAGGCATTTTCATGCTCATCTTTTTATGTGAGTCAGGAACATAAAATTTACAATTTTCTATTTTTTGTGGCTTATTCTTAATAAATTGGGGGGCATGAGGTTAGCAGCTTAATTTGCAGTTTCGAAGATTCTCTTATCTTCAGTTAGCAGCTTGGTCGAGTGGTTCAGAGCATTGTTTTTAAGACGGCCATGATCGTAATCCTGATGGTTCAACTCCTGCTCAAGCCTCGTTGTTGCGTTCTTGGATAAGATGCTTTACAATAATTATACCTGATTGGTGGAATCTGAGAAGCTGCAAATTAAAGAAGTCAGAAGCAAAACTCAACCGGAAAATTTAGAAACAAAGATAACTCCAAAGCGAGTCTGGATTCGTCCTATGTATAGCGCCTCCATCGCTTTTTCGTGACAGGAAGATGACAATGAAATCAGTCAATCAATTTGTAATTAGTATCGATAATAATAGATGCCTTGATGAAAATCAAAGCATTAAAGCAAGACCAACCATTATTTTCAACTTTATCTGGGTCTTCCTCTAGACCTTTGATCAACGGCTGTTATATGCAGCTGTCGTTTAGCTTCTTTTTTCTGGCCCGTTGGTGTGACATACTAGTACTGGAATTCATTCCCGCACAGTTATGTTCTTTCTGGTTGGAGAAGCAGTGATTAATGTTCAAAGATTCACGAATATCTACAATTTAATACTGTCCTACAGGCAAGAATCTCATTTCGCCTTCTGATAGTAGTACTGAGATTTAACTTTTTTATTCATAGTGCCATTGATTTACAATCTGATATTATAGAATTTATATAGCTAAAACCATTTTTCATTGTTGGTAAAATGCAAAGCTGTTGAGTTTACTTGTGTTTATGATCTTGTGTATTTTTTTACAGACTGTCCAGTTTGTCCAGGGAATATTTGTTGAAAGATATGATCCTACAATTGAAGACAGCTACAGGAAGGTGTAGTGATATTTCAACAAAGTTGTTTTATTAACAAGTTGCAGCTCTTACTTGTTTCGTTGGAAGCGTATTTGTTGATTGGTTTTGTAATTAATTTGCATTAATATCAGCAAAAAGACTCAAACCCACAACATGAATAAACTGTGCTAGAATTCCTTGGGTTTTCTTCAATAGTTTTTATGCAGATTAATTGTCTTATCATGTTGTTGTAAAGTGGAAATGTAAATACATGTGAGTGGGACTTGGCATTCTAGACTACCTTAATACAACTCATTTTGTCACAACTCTAATGTGATGATTGATCAAAGTATATATGCAGCGGAAACACTGGATAATCCAACTGCTTTTTATCATTTCAGCAAGTCGAGGTTGAAAATCAACAATGCATGTTGGAAATTCTTGACACCGCTGGAACCGTAAGCTACTAACGAAATATAACAATCATTTTTCTATTGGTGGAAAGATTTGAATTATATACTATTGTATAATATCTTGTTCACAAAAGTCGAAAGATTTTGTCGAATTTGTATGTTTTCCATTTTAGAATTTCAGTGATTTTTATTTAAGTTCTGACTATACGAGCGTAGTATTTTTAAAAGTTTGTTGGGATACCTGTTGAATATTTTCTTGGCGCGTTTAGTGTGGCCAATATTGCAGATATTTAACATTTTTACTTAATCTTACAAGTCAAAGTGAGATTCTCTCTTACCGCAGAGTGCTCGATAACTAGCGATAACTAGTTAGAGCTGGTATTGTGGTTGAATAATGGGTTAAAATGTTCATAGCTCAAACTTTAGCCTACACAATTGGTTCTCAACTATAGTCCTCGTCCCCCTCCCGCCAAAAAACCCACAGAGTGTTCTCTGCGGGGCCACGAGCGTGGGCAAAATGCGTATTTATTTCCAGACCGGGGACTTTTAGAATTTACTCAAGAGGCCACGTTAGAAAAGGCTGAGAACCACTGGCCCATACTTTAACAGCTGGGAAGTCTGTTTCCATTTTGTCCTAGGTCCTCGTTAATTTTTGAACTTTAGCTGGCTATATTGTTATGAGCTTCAGCTGATTTTGTCCAGTTCTCAAACAATTGTGTTAATGAGCTCTTGATGTGTGAAACTAATAAAAAACAGAATTTAACTGAAGTCTTATTTTTTTCATTGTAACTTTTAGGAGCAATTCACTGCAATGAGAGATCTTTACATGAAGAATGGCCAAGGATTTATTCTTGTATATAGCATCACCTCGCAAGCTTCTTTCAACGATTTAGCTGATCTTCGTGACCAGATTCTCAGAGTAAAAGATCAGGATGATGTATGAAGTGTATTTTTACTTCACTGTCGTTGCTTTATTTGTCTCATACAATAATCCAAAACTATTTCAATATTACTACCCTAAAGCCATTTATTAATATTAATATCAGGTTCTCCACTCCATTTGTTTTCGTTTTTTCGTGCTTCATTTTTTTAGTCAGTTGTCATTTTTTTGCGGGTGTGATGACTTTTTTTCTCTATGCTTGCTTTTGCGTGGAAAATTGGACATCTGTGGACTTGATGATCTCTCTTTGCTCCTCACTTGATTTTGCGTGGAAAATTGGACATCAGCGAACGTGATGACCTTTTTTTTTTGCTCTTCACTTGATTTTGCATGGAAAATTGGGCATTTCTGGTTTTTTAGTAAATATGTCACTTTTTTTTTCATTTTTTCCAGATAATTGCCATAATTTTTTTTCATTTTTTTTGCTGATAGCTAGCTGGACAGCTTGTAATATGAAAACCCATGATCATCTGTGAACAGAATAAAACACACTTGCATATTTTTTGCGAGATATTCATATTTAACTTTCACAAGAGTTAATGAGCCTCGATTGCTGCCTCTTTTCAGATACTACGATAAAATTTTCTAAACCGGCCAGTTGCTGTAATGGTTAAAGACACTGCTAACAGTGCAGGAGGCCTGGGTTTCGATTTTGTCACAGTGTCGCTAACGACTCGCCACCGTGCGATGTTTCTTCGGGGCTGTGTTGCCCAGCCACTAACCCCCGGAGATTGGCCTCAGCGTAATACTGCGAGTATAATGAAGGTAGAATTTTTTGATGCTGTCAGGAATTCCTTTGCATTGCAAAAAATTTCGTGTTTTGTTTCTGCAGCAATATGCAATTGTCCGATAGTTTTGGCGTGAAAGCGCTGCCAGCAATATACTTTGTGGACGATATGAGTGCAAATTTCTGTTGTAAATAATACAATTTCTGCATATCAAAGTCTGTTCATGCTTTCAGGTTCCAATTATTCTTGTTGGAAATAAATGTGACTTGGAGGATGAAAGGATAGTCACAAAAGAGCAGGGAGAGCAGCTTTCCAGTAGATGGAGATGGTAAGTGGTTGACATCTCTGTTTCATTAAAACCAGCTAGACCAGTCGCTTGGATTGAAATCAGTCTCAAGCAGTGCTGTGGATTGTTTCATGTATTTTGAATGGACTGATTTCCTTTGTGTTAGAGTGTTAATAAGAATCACCATGTTTCTGTGGAATATGGATAAACATGTCGTATTCAGCGGTTGCATTGATAACTTTTTAGTGACATTGCAGTGCAATAGCTGTACCGCACCACCACAGCTAAAAGTAGTCTAGTACCATTTTCTTATTGCACGAGGACCAATCAAGGTAAAGAAGTCTTGCAGGAGGCCTACGAGACTACATTTCGCCCAATTAAGAAGTTGTCATAAAGATGTTTCTAAGGCAGACTGAAGAACCAACATTTGATTGAACTGCCTGTGCTTCGCCCATTCTTCATCTTCGAGCAAGTATGCGTGACAGCTCTGATGGTTAAGTGATGAGAGCGTCTGCCTCCGGAGCTGTAGCCTTGGGTTTGATTCCGAGTCGGGTCAAAGCAATGACTTCAAATCGGTATCCATAGCTTCCCTGCTTGACCCTCAGCGTTAAAGGAACTTGTGTGGAGAACAAGCTGGCAAGATTACTTTTTGTGCCTTTGGAAAAGGCACTTAACGGGATTCCCCATCTTCGAGTGGTTGGCAGGTGGCCGGCAATTCCTAAGCGAGCTGATCATAGCGCTTGGATGGCAATGTTGTAAAAGGAGGATAAATATGTAAATAAATACATGCCTTCTTCATCTTATTCTCTTCTTGTTTTGCTTTTTTGCATGGTCTAATGGCCTACCCCGAACCTGCAAACCGCCTTCAAATCTCACTCGCCTTCTTTTGAAGTTATCAGCCATTGGTGAACTGATGTGACGTCACGTAAACGTAAATGTCTATCCGTCCCTGTTTATTTGAGGAGGTTATGCGCAGCACTCCGTAACCTCGTGCTTGTCACCTCGGTAGTTCGGCAAACTACCAGGTAACTTACATTCGGTTTATTTCTTCCGCTCGTACCAACAACCAGTGTCAAAGTGCTGTAGGAAGTTCGAATAAATTTTTCAGCTCGACAATTTCTTGTCGATTTTCACCAAGCTGCTCGCTTGTTTTAATGCGGACTGGCCTGTGCTGCTGCTGGCAAACTTTTTTTTACATTATTATTGAAGAACAATAACTCCGTAGCGATCTTGTCTCTGCAGTTCATTCAAATAGAAAAATAAACTTGAATATGCGAGATAATTTGCGTTGAATTTTTATGTAGTTCGAAATGCGGAGTTAAATTTAAGTTTCTACTCAATTTGGCATTTTTGAATTCTGACAAGTCGGTTTGGTAAACTCAAAGTCTGCTCTTCCGCTGTAATGAGTAGCTATCACCAAACGATGTTAGTATTGTTTTCTGTATTTTCTTTAGCTTTGTAGGGTGGCTATGCCAACCATATAAGCATAAAGCATATCTAAAACAGCATAGGCCTACAGTGTCCATATCTACTCGTAGAATGATCGCGATTTTTGTAAAATTTCTCAAATATGCACAAGATTGAGATGTTAACGCAGCATTCGCTCAAAAACTGTGAAACGTTTTATCAAAAAGTGAACGGACGCACGCTTGGCATTAGCTCGGAAAGCAAACGAATTTAAGAGCGCATCAGTAGCGAACACGTTAATGTAAACATGCACAATGACGTCACCGTCATGCAGTGGGTATTGCATCACTGCTTAAAGGGCGATGTATAGTTGTTGGCCATTCACATTCAAATATCAAAGTTTATACATGAAAATAATCAGTTTAGCTCGTAATTTTGTAATTATTTCTTTCGTGTGCAGCCCCTATGCATCAGTGAAAGATTGAGTGTTTGCGGTAAGAGCAAAGTGAATTTCGGAAGAAGGCTCTGGAGTCGAACCGCAAACCTCCCGCACTGGAAACGATGCGTTTAGCGCTGAGCTAACCGGCTTGTTATTGCTTAACTTTGTGTGGTTGGTTACTACCATGATTCTGATGAGCTTATTTTTTGCTGCTAACATCTCGTTTTCACGAAATGGCAGTTTACATTGTTGAAGTTGTCTTATCCTTTTTTCGCGGGCCAAAAGCCTCTTGTCATTTTTCTTCATAATCGAATTTTTAACAATGTGGCATTGAAAAGCTGCTGTTTTTTGTTGATTGAAGGATGGACTTGCAGACAGGGTATACGAATTGGTCTCGACAAAAGCTAAATAACCGATCACATGGCCGAGTGGATAGAGGAGCCGTTGTATCAAACCAATCAATTCAAGGTTACCATTCACAGCTTCCCTGCTTAACGTTCAGCATCACAGGCACAGTGTTCGAGACAAGCCAGCAAGGTTACTTGTTATGCCGTAGGGAAAGACACTTAACGGGATTTCCCCATCTTAGAGTGGTGTGCACTGATCAGGTGGCTGGGACTAATGGGTCCCTGACAATTATTTCCCTGACCTAACCCTAACCCTGGCCCATTTGTCCGGGATCCAAATGTCCGAAAACCGGTGGCTGGCAACTATTGCCAAGTGCGGTGAGGCACAGCAGGGTTTCTTAACCTTATTTTGTCTCGTTTACCCCTTGCCGAAAGAAAAAAGTATAATTTACCCCCAGTGCACCACTACTGCTTTTACAATACTGAAAATTAAAGTTATCTTTAGTCTTTAATTTAGAAAATTTACCCCCTCGGTGGGTAAAATTTACTCCCAGGGGGTAAAATTTACCCCCGGTTAAGAACCCCTGGTTTACAGTGACACTGCGACATGTAAAACCTCAATTCAATTTTGAAAAATGCGTTGTACAATTGTATGTTTATGGGTTTGTATTTACGATATTGTGAAGTTTTTAATTTCTTTGCGTATATAGTGGATAAAGACATCGGCGCGGGAGGTTTTGGGTTCGATTCTCGGCCGGTCAAATCGGACATTGTCGTCACCGCTGCGCAGTTCTGTGTTTTACTTTGTTGGCCACGCAGCGGAGATCGCCTCGCCATTTCTTACACGCTTCGGCGTAACCCTGCGAGTATAGTGAAGATTTGACTTTATTTTGTTAAACATCGCCTATCCTGAACTTGCGTTTCTACTGTATGTACAAGGAGAAATGAGAGGTATCGTAGCCCGGGCAAAGTGATGTTTTATCGTCGAGGTCACGGTCTAACAATCACCTTGAGAACAATGAAGCAAAGCTTTTTGTGACGTTTTTTATGAAGACACGGCCAGTTCAGTTTACGCAATGAGGGTTGTGGTCTTGTGTGTCGAAAGCTGTTTGGACCTTGACCCAGCGGTTTTGAGCAACTGTTCTTGTTCCATCTAATTGTATGTTATTTTGTTTTGCAAATGCTTGTTCGTTTTTAACTCTACTCTCAAACAGTCGTAAAAAGCAGTGAAGTTGTGAGCATTGAATTTTAGATATTTTACTTGTGTTAAATATATTTGACAATATTTTGCCCGAATTGTTACAGCTAAAGAATAAACAACAGAGTAAGCGTAAAAGCAGAAAATTGTATAATTCTGATTTAAAGTCGTTAAAAGTAGAAGAATATGCCGCGAAAAGTCGAATGAACGGTTAGTATAAAAGGAATAATCACAAATAGTGAGAATTAAGATTTTTATTTATAGAATTTTAAAAGATATTCCTGCTGCTAAGTTGTCGCTTTCAATCACTTTCTCTTACCTGATGCTATCTTAATCAAATAAAGTTTTAATATTGTTTGTGTTTATGGATGTGACATTGAAACCATTATGATATTCGATCGATCCTAACTAATATTTAGATCGATTATTTTCGTAAACCAAATATGAAAGCGAAATTATTCATAGCTGTTTATTAAGCTAAAAAGTTGTTGCTTATGAATTGAATACTGCGAATTATAGCATATGAATGTTGCAAGTCTTGAAGATTGATTGTGTTAACAACCATTACTAATGCGCCCACGCTCTAAGTGCTTATCACTCTTATCATACCTTGTATTTCCTACTAGCATTCCGGTTGCTTACTACGTGTTTCTAGTGAGCTGCGTAATGCTTGTATAACGCAGCGAAGCAATTCGTTCAACCATTTCCTTCTCTGCCCTCTTGTACCTGCAATTCCAGCATGTAGAGCTTATTCGTTCTAACCTTGCAGTATTTGCTTTTAGGCAAGTCGACATCATTGAACGAGCGCACCTTACCTAATCCATTGTTAATTATAACAATGCAAATCTACCATAGTTTTGTTACGCCCATGCTTAGCAAATGGCTGCTGCGACATGATTCAACTATCTTTTGTGTGTCGCTATGAAGATTTATGAAGTTGTATCAGTACTTCAAACTATTTTATAACGTTTTGAAAACCAAATTATTGTTTGCGAAGAAAAATATTGTTCGAGATTGCGAACGTTTTGACAACAAAGCAGTAAAGTTGTCATTATCAAGATGTGTAGTTTCACAAATAAAAAGTAGTTGAGCAAAGAGTGCTAGGTGCTTCTGCTCGTGCGTGGTTAACACTGCCATTTTCAAACAATATTATTGATAAAGCTTTGTTGATTTTTTTTTTTTCTTTCTCTTTTAAGTTTTGTGTCATCTAAATGATTCGAACCAAATTTGTGTTTCACACAAAGTGTATCAAAACTTATTGATACTAAAGCTTCAGCATTTTAGACTAAGTAGCAAGTTCAGTTTTGCAGCAAATTAATTGATGTTATTCTTTCATATTATGAGTGTACAAGTACATGGCGTCTCTAGTAAAAAGCCAGCTATATGAGCCGGTTTGTGACGTCGTGCGCTTGCGTAGTCACTGCTGGTGGATTCGGGAAAACGTTTTCAGACATATAAAGCCATCGCTGCACTGTATGCCTGCGTTCAATTCGAATTACGTCATTTTTTGGTCATTTTATGCTGTTTAGCAAGGAGCTCGTGATGACGCTTGCTTCAACTACGAATATAGTATTACGATTGTAAGAATTTGTGTCCTTAATCGATCACAGTAATCGTTTTATACTACTGGAAATGCCGTTTAACAGTTCAGATGGCCAAATGGTGAGAGCGTCTGCCTATGGAGCTGTAGACTTCGGGTTTGATTCCTAGTTAGGTCAAACCAATGACAATAAAATTGGTATTCACAGTTTCCCTGCTTCACGCTCAGCGTTGAAGGGACAGACAGTGTGGAGAACAAGCCAGCAAGTTCGCTTGTTGTGCCGTTGGGAAAGGCTGTTAACGGGATCGCCCCATCTTGGTGTGATAGACAGATGGCCGGTAACACGCTAAGCGAGCTCGTTATAGCGCTTTGATCGCTTTCTCGTGATAGCAAGATAAATGTGCAATTAAATGCAATACTTCGTTAGCACTTTGCGGTTACTCAAAAGAGGATAGGTTCGGCTTGCTGTGCTACCAATAAATTTCTCTTACTTTGTGTGAGGTTGTTCTTGAACTGTGGTTTAAGCATAAAAGTTGCTTCACACGCTGCTTGCTTAGACAACTCGGATCACTATGTCTTGTATTAATAACTGGGTAATTATGATGAATGATTCTTTTTCAAATGGTTATCCACGTCTTCGTAAGGTTGAGCGGACGACAGATATCTGCCAGTCGATTCCTTGATACACAATCATTCGTACGACATTGAAACTGAGTTTTAATTCAGACTTTTTTCAGTGCTTGGATGGAGACATCTGCCAAAGCAAAGATCAACGTTGAACATGTGAGTTATGACGTGAGCGATTCCCGCGATAATGTAATAGATTCAAGCAAAGTGATAAAAAATCAATTTACTCACTGCAATGTTCATCTTTTCTGTTAAAAAACCGTTTTGTTTAAATTTGACCTGATATTGCAATTCGGTTGCGCTTATGTTAGTATTTATCTATGCATCAAGAACTAAAATGGAAACAAATATATGTGAATTGCACTGAGGAAAACGAATGTGAAATGGCGATTGCGCGATTAAATGAGATGCATGTTTCAACGAAAATTAAATCGTCATTTCACTCGCGGTATTACGCCGAAGCGGGGCACTAGTGTCGGAGCCCATTTCCGAGCTTAGCGTATGGATGGGCTACATAAAAATGCCGAAGCGGTGGCGACAGTGTCCGATTCGCGCGGCTCGGGAATCCAACCCAATGCCTCCCACGCCGATGGTGATGTGCTTAGCAAGTGCGCCGACCCGGCCTGAAATACTTTGATTTACTAGTTTGAAGCAAGTCGTGCACCTGTATTGATGAAATGGTTGCATAACTCGTCAATTGTTTTTTCCTCTCTATTGTTTAGTATAAATGGAAATTAAGGGAAGTGATAGTAACTTCTCGCTTGATCCCGATTAGATGCTTCTTTTTTCACTTCTTTTTATTTTCTTGCGCAAGTAGTGCAAGGGGGTCCGCTTTATAGTAACATTACCGGGTATTGCTTTTTATAGTGTGCTTAAACTGATGTGTTATTTTTGTAGAGACAAGTCCAGGCAAATTATTGTCACCTATTGTTCGTTATTTACGATACGATTTATATGTACAGTATATCATGACGTCACTTTCATAGCTAAATTCACCGTGCCGGAGATGAGATAACAATTCATAATGTGAAAAATATGTCGGTGCTAAAATATATTACATAATTAATGCATACAAGATAAGACCTGAGCGATCCTGTTTCGGGATTACGTCTCTTATCAGTGATAACAGTCAGGGAGGGCCATATCGAAAACCACACAATAAAATTACTCAGTGTGGTGTTTCGGCATTCAGTACAGTGAAAAGGATAGCAGATGCAAAAAAGAAAAAGTAAAGAACAGACAAATGGAGTTTGTTAGACTAATTCCAAGCGAAGCAAAGACAACGTCATAAATAATGTTGCTGCGGATAGAAATAGCAATCCATGATCGGTTTCGCTCTCATTATGAGCTCGTCTGGTGAATATAGAGAGCTAACGGAAAGTTAAGCAAAGATACAGAAACATAGTGAAGAAACACAAAAGAAATAGACGAATAGTGCAGGATAGGAATTGTCAGATGGCTAAGATAACAACTAACGGCATTTAGGATGCAATCAATGCATATATGGCAGTTATATTTACTACAATTTGCCATTATAACGTTCGTAAAAAATGTCTTTACTGAATCCATAAAAAATGGTTTTATTCGCTGAAATGTAGCTGCAAATGTTTTTTGCGGGTTATGTAGCATTGTGGGTTTAGGTTGATGTAGCTTTTCATTCGCGAACATGAAGTATTCTTTAGGTATTCGAAGTCATTGATGCACGAAACCAGTATAAAAAACATCTTATTTAAAAGTGTTTGTGGGTATTGCAATACATTTGCAAATTTGATATTGCTATATATGATTTACCTGGACTTGTGTAGAAAACTTCGGGATGGCTTGGGTTCAAGAGACTTGACTTGTGACAATTTTCTTTTTCTACTCAGAATAATTCAAAAGTAATTTAATTATTTCAGTCACTTTTTGACAAAATTTTGAGCACTTTATTTCTATTGATCTACACATGATCTGTGCTAGTAGCAACGAGTAACCAAATTAGTAGTTTTTGATGATGAATTTCAGTCTTGGCGTCATATAAGTTCGCCTGTTCTTCATTATTCCCCTGCATGTAGTACACTGATCGATTTCAAGGCTAGATGATAAAATTGAAGTTCTGCTCAGTGCTCTTACAAAGTATAACTTTGCTGGATACCTGCAGCATATTTTCGAATAGTTTCATCTTACCAAATTGTAACTATACAAGAAGCTGGTTGTGATTAGCGTCAGGGCAATATTGAATGCTCCTGTATGAAGCGAGTCTCGTGGTGGCCACGATCTTGCTGCCAGGTCACACTCCATGCTACTTTATAACAAACATACTGCTTTATAACAACTCGACCTTACTTTGATTTTAAGGAACCATTTTGAAATATGCTGCATTGTCGAGTTGCTTGAAAATTAAGAGTCTCAAGTTTTTAGATGCTTCTGTTTTTATGTGTTGTTTATTATTATATGCGTAAGCTATGAAATAATGTATGGCATTTGCGTTTATTGCGCTTTACTTTCATCTATGTAGATATTTTTCGACTTAGTGAAACAAATCAATAAAAAAGCCCCTGAACCTTATAAGAAGAAAAAGAAGTCGTCTGGCTGTGCGCTCCTGTAATCCTTGGGTAAGTTTGCCCCATCTGGTGGTATTGCTTCATCATGTCCCTACTCAACCCCAACCTCACACGGCGATATGAAAGCGCTTGATTTTATCAAGTTAATTAAACATTATTGTGCAATTTGGCAGATATTCTTTGACATAGTCAAACAAATCAACAAGAGGGAACCAGACACGACTGTTGGTGGTGGGGGATGCTGCAACATTATTTAGGGCTTTTAGTTAATATAGATCGTCGGTAAGTTGCACCAAGCGCCTGCCTCCTGACGCCTACTTGGCATTATTTCATGAACGGAATGTTCGCTTTTTATTTGCGATGCATGGGGGATAACTCTTGTTGGTACAGTGTGTGTGATTACGAAACGATTACGTCACAAACTTGAATGAACACCGGCGATAACGCTCGTCCTACTACATTACACCAGATGACATGTGTCTAGACTTCTACTAAATTTACTTTTGCGCTCAAAGTTACTATTTGCAACGTTTTCCGTTGTAAATGAAAACTGAATTGATAATGTAAATTGCGATGTCACGGTATATGCACGCACTATATTACAACTATTTACAAACTTGCTTAAAACTGATGCATGTATCCAGGAAATGTGCTTGCGTGATTTTTTTTGTTAAACCAGACTGAGTGTGATTGGCATCTAGTGAAATCGTTTGCTGTGTATGAATTCATCACAGCACTTATTGGCCAACTTAAAGATCATGTCACTTATCTAGAATTAAAGCTGCTGTGATGCACATGTTCATGCCAAGGTTAAATCTTCAGTAAGTTTTGGAGTTAGATATTATTTCCAGACGAGATTCTGCGAGAGGTTTACGGTGGTAAAGCTCTGTTAAAGTCGTCTGATGGTAGTTTGCAGTCTCTGATGGTAGTTAATAGATATGCCACGGTAATTTCGACAATCAGAAATACGCACGCTGTTAATATGTTTCCACGACATGTTATGCGAAAATTGTTCACCACCAGTTAGTTGCACAATGCATACATTCTGCATATAAACAAGCATCTCTTAGTCGGCTGAAGTTAATGTCATCAGTTTGTGAAGCTGTTACTAAATTACAGTTACTCTTGGCAAGGTAGAGAAATTTTCCTCGAAGCTTTTCGTCCTGCACTCTTAGGGAGGGACCGTCAGAAACCGAAAACTAGAAATACTGCAGTATTTAAGGGAATATGTAGCATTTCTAGTTTTCGCATTTTTGACGATCTCTCCCGACGACGAACATCTCCGAGGAACAATGAAACTTCCCTACCTTGCCATCATAAAACTTAGTACTGCAAATCACCTATTTTATAGTTATCTAACTAGCTGCGAGCTACTTGCTTATTTACATGCTAGAAGGTGGATACCAGGGCTTTCCCTGTCTTACGTTGCCACTCTCGTGTTTGTTATGTAGTGTACGATATATTTTGTTTGCATGGCGGGTTCATTTGTTACTGGCCAAGTATCACGATGCATGTTACTCAACTTTTCAAAAAGACTCGAATGTCGAAAGTGTGTTAAACATCTCATTCCATTATGTCTTAGACACAAGTGTGTGTATGCATTGTCACTATACGAACATTGCATTTTGTTGTTTGACTATCGATTTTCTTGCTGGAAAAGTTATCATTCGCGGTGTTAAACCCCTCATGCTGATGGTAGTTAATGTAATTTCAAGCTGCATTTCACGTAACCAACCATCGTAAGAAGTTCGATTTCACCTGCGTTGCACCATCCACATTTACTGTGTATGCTGTTACAGAAAGCTGCAAATCACTCTGATACCCTCCTTAAATCTTCCTTCCACGTTTGGATCTTTGGTTTACTCGTAGAACTATTGATATCGGCTACGCTTTTATTCACTTATCTTCCAATCATGTGTTATACCAAACCTTTCATATATGCGCTGTCGTTTGTTTGCTTCCATCTACGTTTCTGTAACCTTTCTCTTTTTTTCATCACGCGATTTTGCATTTTGTGCAAGTTAATTGCGCACGTAGTCAAGACTGTTGCGGACAGATCTCGTGCTCATGTGACGAGGAAGCTTCTTTACATTACTTTATTTCCATCGTAATTTTAAAGTTACTCATCTACCACAATGCAGAAAATCTGTGCCATTTGGTGAGCAGCCGGTGATTGGGTCCTTGAACGACCTGGGGCGTTATACTGCTCAACTTTTGTTGCACTTAACGCAATGCTTTAACTTCGTTTGTTCATTATATCTACGATATCGTAGAGCGCGACAAAAAGTGAGCAGTATACCACCCCTGATGTAGTGAAACCGCTTGTAGTGTAAAGTTCCTTCTCGTCAGTGGGATTATTGCTGGAGTCGATCAAACTTGACTTGCTTTTCTGGAAGCTGCTGACTTGCAGAGCGCGATTAGTTTTATCGCGGTTTTCCCCAGTTTGTCTTCTATTTGCTTTAATCCTCGCTTTTTTATTAGTTTTTCACTTATAATTATTGATGTAAAATTAGTGGTTCTACTGAATTCAAAGTTTTTAAACGGTCTCCAAAATAGCCAACAAGCAATTGATGATAAAAAGCCAACGATATGGCACAGTGGAAATGCTAAGAATGATTTAACTTAAGTATCTGTTGCGTCTTTCCACTTTTTTCTGTTCCAACTGCTGTTGCACACAGTTTCGATTTCATGTTGAATCCTGGCATATGTTTCTTTGTAGTGTTTTGTCTGTTGATGCAGCAAACTCCGTATGTGGTGGCGTTAGCCTAGATGAAGTTTAGAATCGTGAATTACAGTAACTGTTGTATCTGCTAGTAACACTTCTGTCCTTGTTTATCGCTGCACATCATGCTGCCTCCCCTTTTGTTAAAGTCTTATAGTAGCTTTCCGGAAATGTTTTTGTTTATTTGTAACCTTAACGTCTTAAATTTGCCACGTGCCAGTTTGAATGAAGCTGGCAAACACCTGGCTTTGTTGTTTGAATATTTCCCATTGGAAGGCTGACATGGAGGAAGCAGGTGTAAGAGAGTGTGAAAAAAGTCTGGTTGAAGATCGAGGAAGCTGCAGATCGAACGAGATGGAGGGAAGGTGTGAGAGCAATCGCGGTGAGGATGAGGTGTATCCGGCCACCTTCGGGATTGAGCCATCATAAATTGTGCGTGAATAGAGGATAATTTTGTCCGCGGATGATCTGGTGCTGCTGAGTGAAAGTATGGAGAATTTAAGGGAGAGGTTCCAAAAATGGAGAAGTGCATTGGAAGGCAAGGGATTGAAAGTGAATGTTGGAAAAACTGAGATGATGTTGAGCGGAACGGAAGGAAAAATTGTTTTGAGCAAAATAGATCCTTGTGGAATATGTGAGAAAAGGCGTGGGTCTAACGCTGTGTGTTGCACACAGTGTATGAAGTGGATACATGGGAGATGCACGAAAATGAAAAAGGTAACCTGCAGTTCTGCGAGACATTGTGTTTGTAGAAGATGCACAGGTGTTGGAGGTGGCACGGAAGAACCAGTGGAGGTATTATGCGATGAAGTGGTGACTGTGAAGGGATTTTGTTATTTAGGAGACAGGCCGAATGCTTGTGGTGGATGTGAAACTGCAATGACATCAAGAGTTAGGATTGGATGGATGAAATTTAGAGAATGCGGAGAGTTGTTACGTGGGAGAAGGTTTTCTTTGAGAATGAAAGGGTTGGTTTATCGCAGTTGCGTAAGATCAGTAGTGCTATACGGAAGTGAGACGTGGTGTTTAAGGGGAGAGTGAAATTACAATTTTGAGAAGAACTGAAAGAGCCATGGTGAGGTCAATGCGTGGAGTGAAATCAGTGGATTGAAAGAAGATGGATGAGCTGATGGAGATGTTGGGTGTGAAGGAAACATTGGATAGAATGGCAAAGGCGAATGGAGTAAAATAGTATGGGCATGTGATTAGAAGGGATGATGATAATATACTGAAGAAGGCAATGATGCTGGAGGTGAATGGGAAGCGAAAGCGAGGACGGCCAAAAATGACTTGGAGGAAGCAGGTGGAAGAGAGTGTACAAAAAGGTCCGGTTGAAGATCGAGGAAGCTGCAGATCGAACGAGATGGTGGGAAGGTGTGAGAGCAATCGCGGAGGGGATGAGGTGTATCCGGCCACCTTCGGGAACGAGGAAGAAACCGGATTGAAACTGGATGATGATGATGATGGAAGGCATCAATGCTAATTATGACATGAATACGTTGAACATCATAAAGCCGCCACTAACTTGGGTGAATCTGCGCTGTGATTTAAAAACTGCTTTTTTGTCAAAATTTCTCTTGTCATTTAATGGCGGGCGGACCGTCTATAAGACATCAGTTTATTGGTTGAGTTGCGGGAACATAGCTACCGTACTATGCCTTGTTATTGTTGTTTCGAGGAAGTATGAGCGTTAATTTACAAAAACACGCAATTGACCGAAAGTTAGTTCTATTAACGACAACACTCACAACGTTATAACTCGCGTTGGAAACGAAATAATACGAGATGAGCGGAAAGGAAGAAACATTTTGATCAGTTGCAATAATCAGATATTAGTGAATGATGTACAGGCCGTGATACTTGTGGTTTCCGACAGCATGTTTGCATCGATCAATGTCGTTCTATCTGCAATGCATTATCACGTCCTGTCAGCTGCTTTGTGCCGCGTCCCACCCACGCACTGACGTAGAAGATGCTTTAATATATGGAATTGTACGCGAATAGAGGATACGTAGCAAGTGATTCAATGTTGATCTACACGACAAGGTTCGAAAACTTGCCATTTGTAGATGAACAGTTGTAGCTGGTTTTAAACCGTTGATACTTCACTCATTTCGCTTAGCACAATTCATCAGGATTTGAACCCACTGCTACATTACTCATTTTTTGCCAAATTGACTTTCGTATCGCGAAGCTGGAGGCAAATCTTGTTTGTGTTAATGATCTTGATTCTCTCTTCAGGCTTTTAACTTGACAATACTAGCCAAGATAAAGAATGACAATTCAAGTTGGGGAATAAATTAGATTTGTGTTGACATCCTATTTTGTTGATTGTCTTAGTACACAAGAATTATAGAAAACGAAACTAGGTACATGACGTCGTTCATCACCCGCAATGTTCAAAACTGGGTTTAACACCCACGTAAAACAAGACGTTGTGTGTTGCTTGAATTAACACGTTGATAGAGATTGGATTTTTTGTCGTCGTGTAGTTGTGCTGAGACTGCTCCCTGCAATTGTTCAATGTTTCAAACTGGTTTCAAATGACTTACGATCAAGATCGTTTTTCAGAAAAACGTGATTATTTCTTTTTGTGTGTGATTGGTAGTGGCAAAAAGGAATGGCAGTTTCGTTTTTGCGTTTTTTTGCAGTTTTCATTTCTTTTCGACTCTTCCAATCCTATACGAAAAGAAATAAACACATGTTTTACATTCACAACACATCGCAAGTATCTGTAAGTAGCATACTCAGCAATCATGAGAAAACGCGCAACCCCGCTACCTATACCAAGTACACTACGACCTAGAGTGCACGATAAAGGGTAAACACATGTTTGAGAAAAACCGATCTTGATTGTAAATTAACTCCAGTACGTACAGTACAACTTTTAACGATGGTTTCAAATAGTTGTTGCAATTTGAGTAGATGATGAGCCACATATTATTATGCTTTCTGGTGAATTCGATCAGTCTATCACTCGTCGTACCAGGTGAAAATACCCCAGCCACGTACCAGGTGGAAATATCCCAGCCACATTATTTCAGTTACAAGGATTTAATAAACAAGTCGCTGCGTCGCACAATTTCCTACATCGCGAGCCAACTATCGGTAGTCTGACAATTTACTCCACTTTATCTCAACAATCGCCTGTTTAACACAAACAGATATCATCTTGTCCACTTTATTGTTTGATTTTGGTTTGCATGCGATGCAGTGTTTTGTCATGGTTGTGAATCTTAGCTAATTAACTCGAAACTGACTTAGTGTACTGGTAAGCAGCTTGATGACATAATAGCCTGCCTTGCTGCCAATGCGGAAGATGCGCCTTTCTTCTTCAAAATTTGCAATGGTACCAGCCCTAGAAGGAATGCAAACATTTGTATAAGCTACTTTCTTATGAGTGCATCGAAGTGTTAATGTATAGTGTTTTCCCAAAATGGTACAACGTTGCCCTCGAGATTAACATTTAAGTGGAATGCTGTTGCTTCTGCCTCAACCAGGATCGACAATTTGAATTAGAGCAAAGAAGCAACACTGTGCTTGATATAAAATTCATTTTCAATGTTTTTAACTTTTTTAAAATAATTGTGTGCCACAATTTTGTTAATTACTACGTGGTGCAGTTTTTGTCAGATCTTATAAAATTTGTTCATGCTGGCACCGACCGATGATGATTATTGATTAAGCTATATTGTAGAGAACGCAAAAGGAAACAAGTCTGGTTGGCACCATAGAAGCTAAGCCTACTTTGCAACTTTGAAGTTGGGCCCTCTAAAAATACCGCATTAATTTGTTTGCTTTTGTCTTTAATCACTCGTAACGACTGTTTTTTTTTTAGGCATTCAAGTCATCTGAGGATATTGTCCATCTGTTCTACAGGGAATGTACAATTACTACTCGATAGTCTGATCACATTGATTTCAGTTGTTAATATTTTTGACCTTTTGCTTTGGTCTCAATAGTTTTGTACTTGATTTGGCGTAAGTCTTTCACACGCCTAGTTGGCGCGCCATTGCGCCATGTTGTTAAAACTTCCAATTTTAGTAGGCCAAAAATTTTCATTATGGGCTTATGATTTGATCATGATGTTAAATGCAACATGATTATGTATACTTTGTAATGTTCTATACCCTGAATATTTCTTACGGTCCTGCTCTTTACTATTGTGTCGCTTAATATTTAGTCAAAGCTTCACGAGCATCTGCTGTTTGGAGTATTCATTATCGTGCATCTTAACCGAAATTATTATTTTTGATGTGTTTTGCGTGTTTTATTGTGTTTATTAAATTGATCAGTTGGTTTAGCTCAAACGGCCTGCATGGAAAGAAAATTTGTAGCAACATTATCTCGCTTGTGCTCGCAGATCAATCGGGATTCTTGCTCATTCTACACAATTTGCCAAAGTTGAACCTATAATACTGCGTCATATGCATAGATGAGTAGTGGATATGTTCTTTTTCATTCCGGCTGCTTTGATCGTCTCCGATTTGTGTTGAAATTTGATAAATTAGATTAATTATCATGTCTTCATGCTGAACCATTATTGTAGGTTAATTTTTAAAGTCTTGTGATTGTTTTGTTTGTTTAAAAACAAATTGTTTTATCAGGGTACTGGCTCAGTTTGTAAATATCTTACTATGCCAACATTATTCAGTTAAATTTATTGTTTTAACCTTAGTAGTGAATGAGTACGGAGATAATGTGACACAAAACCACTACAATGTAAGTAATTATTTGTGAACTTGGCCAGTATCCACACTCAGTGTGGAATGATACATCTCTTGTGTAGTTGGTGAAGTCAGGATTGTAGACGTGGTAGTTTGTATGGTAGTGATGACGCACTCCTCTGCATACTACTTCGGTGTGATTATTGAGGTTAATGTGGCCTTATTTGTTTTGTCTTATTTTCAACGTAGTAGAATGAATGTCCTGATTATATTCTTTGTTCTTTCAATGAAGTTGCTTGATGCTTGGTATAGCTACTGCAATTGCGTGAAGTAGAGCGCCCTCATGTGGTAGGTCACGCTCGATCATGTAAATTGCGATTATGACATCACTAACGATTCTATGGTGTTCATTTAACTCATCGTATTACCATTTGAAATTTTGACGTAACAGAAAAAATGTAAAGTCATGAAGTAATAACTGTGATTTTTGTAGGTTTGCGAATTGGTATTAATCAGGTCATGCTGCAGTTCACTGAAGTCCGCACACTCTAGGTGACTGGCGTAATTAGTGAAAACTCTGGCATTTTGCAGTTGAGATTAAAATGGGAGAGTTCTGCGAACCTCAGGAGCTAGTTCTAAATTTTGTCAAATTGTGGGCAACAGTGGTGAAATTGGGCCGGACCTCCGGCAGTTCCTGGGACAACGAATGTTACTGGATCAATCAACCGAATCGCTCTGTGATGCTAAGTAATCGCCGCATTAATGTTCCTGTCTTTCACATTACGACCGCAAAGCTTTTATAGGTGCATTATTCGCTAAAACCGCAATTTTAAACCTGTCGATCATACTACGTTTATGATGTCAAAATGCTTTGTGAATGGGAGTAAAGTAGAACAAATACTGCTGGGCTACCAGACGTAAGCCTACTGCTCTCTTGCTCAATGGCAAGGACCAAGAAAGTAGTTGAGGTACCGGTACCTTATATGTGTGACGAGCGTATTGCATGAAACGGAAGGGTGTATTTATTTGTACTAACACAAAAATAACAGTATTTTTTTTATGTAGCAGTAATGTAAAGCACTAAAGATATGGTTAAAGTGGGATGTTGTGTGATGAAGCAATAGGAACAGGCGAAGTCTTAATCACTAATGCTGGCGTTTTTGCCTTTAAATTCTCAACTTCTTTTCTAAATTCAGCTTAAATTCTAAATTCTCAGCTTCTTGATAGTACGATCTTGATCTCAAAAAATTCTCAGCTTCTTGATATCATGCTCCATAACCACAATCCAGTGTGTGGTCATTGTGCTGAGCATAAATTGAACGTGTGGGAAGTTGTGATAG
This sequence comes from Trididemnum miniatum, assembly GCA_964006365.1. Lineage (NCBI taxonomy): Eukaryota > Metazoa > Chordata > Ascidiacea > Aplousobranchia > Didemnidae > Trididemnum > Trididemnum miniatum. The sequence goes on from OZ023236.1 coordinate 4,662,401, forward strand.
AAAACATAATTCCGTGTCAAGATTTCGTTTCTGGCATCGCCATTATTATAAACAGTTATTTTTAACCGCTCAAAAATGCTCATCACCGAATAAAACATGGTCGTACCGGAACTCTATTAGTTTTTTGATTAGGATTCAGTTAACCTAAGTTGCGAGTTTCTGCTTTCATACCGGTATGCACTGCCAAGCCATGACATGTTGCTTGATAGCTTCGCCGCGTCATGTTGCTCGAAGACCGACAACTTTGACCCTCGCGATTATTGCATCTACTGGTCTTTTTTCTTATGCTCGGAGTTGATTCCCAAGGAGACTGAATTCGATACTCCGTCGAGTCATACCAAAGACTTTAAAAATGGTATCCACAGCTGCTCAGCTTAGCGCTCGGCATCATGGGTAGTGTGGAGAATGAAACTGGTTAAAACATACCTTGTCCTATAAATTACTTCAGTCCTGGCGCTGCAAGACCTTGGTAGTTATAATAAGCGCCTAAAAACAACCTAATATTTCATTTCGTTCTCTGCAAACCGGAGAGCTCCGGCACTTGACGCACTTCTAACCTACCAATTTCACCACTGGTGGGCAATCAATGGACTAAATATAGGAATCGAAAAAAATGCAGTTTTCTGAACGCGCAAAAATTAAAACCTGCAATTACCAGTCCACCGTCCCACTTCTGCTTGCAATGTATCATGTAAAATACGCCATGACGATAGACCTAATGCATGAGGGGCAAATAGTATCACAAGAGCGACATTGTGAACCGGTCGGTTAGCTCAGTTGTTAAACACACGCTGTATGTGCGGGAGGTCTGGGGTTCAATTCCCAGGCCGGTTAAATGGGCACCGTGTCGACAACGGCTCGCTACCGTTGTAACGTTTCTTCGGAGCTGTGTTGTCCAGGTGCTCAAGCCGCCGCCACTCGTAGCCTAACACGCTTCGGCGTAATACCGCGAGTGTAATGAAGATTTGATTCGTGCGCCAATGTGTTTTTCAGTCAAACATGTATAATATCTTTGGAGTTTAGTAGTAGTAGTGTCTTTTATTTCTGCACCGTCAAAATAAATTAACACAGCAATATAGGATTTCAAATACAAACGGACACAGAAAAGGGAAGAAGCGACAAAACGATCAACGTTGTAACATGCTAGCGAGAGTGAAACTTGAAGATGAGGGGATTAGTAGGCATGGTCGCAACACCCGAGTTTGTGTAACAATACGTGTTAACAGTGGCGTAGCTCGCCCAAAATTTCGGGGGGGGGGACAAAACTTCATAGGCTTTTCCAGTGGTGCACCCTGGATTTGGCAAAGGGGGTGCCCCAACTGAAGGTGTGGCTGAAGCTAAGGGGGTCTGGGGGCAGAGCCGCCACGGATTTTTAGGGTTTCTGCTAGAAAAATACTCATTTAAGCGTATTTTTTTTGTCGAAAAGTGGTCTTAATCCGCCCCTGTTTGCGTCGTTAGTAGATTTACGGACCCCCGAGTGGTCTTAATCCGCCCCTGCTTGCGTTGTTAGTAGATTTACGTTATAGCATTAGTATCTTTGTTTGTGGGCTAGTGGTCACTAAAAATATTTCGGGGGGTGGGGCAATTGCCCCTTTTGCCCCCCTGGCTACGCCCTGCGTGTTAATAATCACGAACACACATTAATAGTCACGAATCATATGTTTCCTTGCTTTTGTGGACCCGCTTATCCTTGAGGGGTTCGCGGAGGCAGCTGCTCGAGTTGCAGCCTCCAAGCATCTCGATCCTCTGCAACAAAGGATAGATGCTGTGCTGAGATGCCAAGGCGAGACCGACTAAGATCTTCAACGTAGTCTCGCCATCGAGTTCAGAGACGGCTTCTGCGCCTTAGACCAATCACTGTTGAACAGAGCAGTTTTTTTACTGTTCTTTCCTGGGACTTTTGTGTCACATGTCGATACCGACGCAGTTGCGATCTTTCTAGTCGGAGAAGCAGCGATTCGATGTTTGAGAGATTCACAAATATCTGCACTTTTAACCTTGTCCAACACGCTCAAACCGCTAGTTCTTCGCGAAAATCCCATTTCGGCTGAGTAAACTCGAGATCTCACTTCTTCATTCATGATCCAACACTCATGGCCATAAGTCAGAATAGGAACACAAACTGATCTGAAAATAGATACCTTTGGTTTGGTGCAAAGCTCCCGTTTCAGTACCACAGGTCGGTGGAGCTAGCGCATCACTGCACTTGCTTTTCCATTGCGGATATCCAATTCGTTAATTGGTCTGCCATCACTTGTGATTGAGACACCTATGTACTTGAATTTCTTTGACTGCTTAAGTGATATTCCACCAATTTTGAGAGAGAGCTGCTTTGTCTCGACAGGCAGATGATTTCTGTTTTTGTTGTAGGCTACTGATTTTCATTCCAGCAACAGAGCATGCGTCCGAAAACCTGTGAAAGAGCTTGCTGGAGACCATTTTGGGCAGTGTTGACTGTTGTAGTAAGGCCGAAGCCAAGGACTTTAAAATTTTTTCAAGGTCAATGACACACAAGCCAAGGACATACATCAAGGACAACTGGCAGTTTTCCGATTCCAGGATAAAATTTCAAAAAGTTGTGGGTTATTTTGGTCATGAAATAATGGCTCGCAAACGATTTATCGCGTAATATTGCAGACCTACAGCGACAATCGTTTTCGAAAATTACAGGGTTAACAAAAATATTATAATTGATAACAATCCAGTGCCAGTACTTCTAGGCGCAGGGTATAAGGCTATAAATTGATATAAGATGCCCCAGATGAAACTTGCCACAAAACTAAAACTAACCCCGATGAATCAAGCATAAAGTTCGTTGTTATTTAAAGATAAGATGTTTAATGTAGAAAAAACGCATGCACTATACCAGTTACAGGCAAACTTATCAGAGTTAAGCAAAAAACCTTCAGGTTTTTATTAATTCAAATAATATCTGCATGGAAACAAATATTGATGAAGGTTGAAATCTTCAATACTTCGGTCGACACTGTTCTGCTCACTGCATACCAACTTGTTCAACCATTTTTGGATTTTGTGCTTACAAGCTAGTAGGTAACCAATAGCCGTCTTTTTTTCTTTTTCAGAACCTGAATTCGGTGGAATTAATGTAGTAACAATTGACAAATCATTAGAAGAAAACTGTAGAGAATCACAAGACGAAGCAGCGTTATATTCCGGAATAGCATACTACGAGTTGGACATTATATGGACAGCAATTAAATTTTGTATTGCTAAAAGAGATCTCTGTAGACTACCGAACGGAAGGGACAATTAAGGATGATTTATTTTTAATAAGAATTTGCATACTAGTAGTATTATTAATACAGAAGGTTCTTGGTTTAATGGCATAAAAATCTATAGGTTGCACTGCTTGTGTAATGTGTATGTTTTGTTTTTTATTTTCTGTTTTCGTGTTGTTTTTTTAGGTGCAGCGACCGTGCTAATTTTTTTTTTAAACGCTTTAGTTCTATGTTTTTATCTTGAGCATGTTCAACGTATAACGTTTTGTCGCTGTTTCCTTATTTTTAACCAAGCTGTTTTTTGTGTTGATGATGGCGTTGTTTTATGGTTAAAAATAAAAAAATCCTACTACTACTACTACTACTATAAGTGTAGCCGCATACCTCGGTACAGCATCGTACATTACCAATCCTACCTACAACCCTTGGTGAGCCAGTTTCAGTTTAAGGAAGTTCTACCCACCAGGCCGTCACTGTCTTATTTCATTTATTCTTATTTTTTATTTTTTGGCATATTTATCCTCCTATAACGAGAAAGCGGCAGTGCGCTGCACGAGCTCGCTTAGGAGTTGCCGGCCATCTGTCTACCACACTGAGATGGGGAATCCCGTTAAGTGCCTTTTCCAAGGGCACAGCAAGCGAACTTGCCGGTTGCTCCACACTGTCACTTTGATGCTGAACGTCAAGCAAGGAAGCTGTGAATACCAATTTTTAAGTCATAGGTTTGACCCGACTCGCAATCGAATCCCAAGCGCACCGATCCAGAAGCAGACGCTCTATCCACTCGGCCATCAGATCGGTTATACAACCATCGCAACTAAAAACCAATTTACCAAAAAACAGCAAATCAACGAAAATGCAAGAATACATACTAGAAACAAAATCACAAAACGAAGCAAAACAAAAAGTGATAAGCTTTCACGTGTCACATTCACACTCAAAGAACTACCCCACAAAGTGTTGATTAGACATAAGAAAAATCAATGTCGAAAGCACAGACCCCGAAATGCAAGCTTGATGGGGTCAAATAATAAATCCCAAGGGCGTTGGAAGGTGGGGGCTGAAGTCACCCTATATTTTTTTCAGCCCCCCCATAGAAATTTCGAGCCCCCCTTCAGCTTCTCCTTTCAAAAATTTATGACTACAGTACACCCTATTGCTCTTCAACGATGGCTCATGGCGTCACTTGTTATTCGTTTCTTTTCTTTGTTGATACCATCAAACCAACGTACTCCTTTTGCAACTTTGTGACAATGGTGAACAAAATTGCAAAAACTGTTGGATTTCCGGTCACTTCGTGTACAAAGCTCTTAAAGCTTTATTATGATGTTACAGTTGAATTTTCTTCAAATTTAACAGAAACTTCTTGGCAAATAACAGCGAAACAACAAAATATCAAATTAGAATTAGCTAGCTTATCCCAGGAGCAGTGGCGTAGCGAAAGTTTTTAAAAGGGGGGGGAGGACATAATTTCCACATTTTTTTCAAAAGTTTTTTTTTTTTCGGCGGAACAAAGTTGAAGCTGATTGAGAAACAAGAAAGGCTATAGGGGGGTCCGGGGGCATGCTCCCCCGAAAAACTTTACATGCTGCAATGGCTATTTTAGTGTTTTTTGGATAATTTTCTCGGAAATTTTGTTTAAATTTTTTGACCCTAATTCTGAGTGCTTCGCCAAATATGATGCATTTTGTTCGCACATTTTCCATTATGCGTGTTTAAGGCGTAAGCTGTTTTTTTTTTCGGTAAAATTTCGGTCATAGTCCAAATTTAATTCGTAAAAACCGCAAAAGTTAGGGTCATTTCGGTCAATTGACCGAAGAAGTATCTTGCCAATATGCAAGCAACAATTACAAACGGACTACCAGTGTCACAGTGTTAGGTTTAACAGACATCAAACTGATGATCAAAGTAGCTTTTATTTGTGTTGCGGTCAGTAGCGTAGCTAGGGGGGGAGGGATATGCCAACTATCTGCTCTTGAATAGTGTTTGCAAACTACTGCACCATCGTTTTCGCCAGTAGCATAGCTGGGGGGCTGAATTCTCTCCACCCTTTATGTTGGTATGCCAAACTATCTGCTGTAAACTTGGATGGTGCTTACAAACTGCTGCACCATCGTTATCGAGTAGCGTAGTTAGCGGAGGGGAAGCTTCAGCTCGTCCACACCCAGTGGCGTAGCTAGGGGGGGGGGGGCTACAGCTTCCTCCATTGGTATGCCAACTATTTGCTGTAAACGTGAATAGTGCTTGCAAACTGCTGTACCATCGTTTTCATCAAAGGCATAGCTGGGGGGGGGGGGGGATGAATTCTCTCCACCCATTATATTGTTATGCCAAACTAGCTGCTACAAACTTGGATGGTGCTTACGAACTGTTGCACCATTGTTATCGAGTAGCGTAGCTAGCGGAGGAGAAGCTTTAGCTCCCCCCCACCCACTGGTATGCTTCTCTGATTTTAAAAAGTATTATTTCTCTAGTTTTTTCGTCACATTACATTTTGGCTATCAGTATTTATAAGCTTATAATTACTGCATATATTTTACATGTGAGCTAACAAAAGTGTTTTAAAGTAGCAACCATTGTTATATTAAATTGGCGAGGCATGAGGTTACTTCTCTGCTTTTCGCCATAGAGCAGCGCTTCCCGATCAGTAAATAGGAAAGCTCTTAGCAGAGGACCGCAAACCATTCTAAAGTTTGAATATTAAATATTAAGGGTTGGGTTGGCCTAGAGCAGAAGTTGATATAATTTATATTGATGAAAGACTTTTCAGATTTGATAGAGGGCCCTAGATGAAATTTTTGTAAAGGTAGAGCGTGGGCAGAACATGATGGGGAAGCACTGCATTACAGTCTTATCCGAAATATGGTGCAAACTCGCAGACACCCGACACAGTCCACCCATCATTGCAAAATCCTGCCTACGCGTCTGGTTGCGGTTACAAACGAGTAGGTGTATATTTCGTTCTACGTCTTGTCACTTCAAACCTTCAGACATGACCGAAAACAATTGAAATGACCGAAATTTTTGAGGACAGTTGGGTCAATTGACCGAAGTCAAATCTTGAAAAAAATAACCCAGGGCGTAAGGCTTATTGCTATCGAAAAAGTTCGAAATTATGAAAAAATTGTATGCATCAAAAACATTTTTGAAAATGACTAGGGAGGTGGATACATGCCCCTCATCCTACTTCCTGGAGCGCCCCTGGCCATAAGCTACAAAAACCATCAAAAGAGTCTGGTATGTTTCAGTCACTTGGCACCATTAGTTTTGTTCTTTTTTACCAAAAGGCAGAGTCAAAAAGGGGGGACCATGGCACAATGCCCCTTCTTCTAAGTATGCTCCTGCCAAGGAACCTGAGACTAGAAGCTTGTGAACTGATAATAAGTTTATTTGAAGGAGGTTAACACGTTTTCAAACGTCAATTTGGCCGCTGTGTTTATGCTAGCTAAAGGAAAGCTTGAGTTGTCAAGCAGTCTCCAAGTGACTTTTTACTGAAGTAAAACGCATGATACGCACAATGTAGGCAATGTAGCGATAACAAGGAAGAGGGTCTGGGGGACTTTGCCCCCAGACGTTGGTATGGTAGCACAAATTTCAGCCCCCCTACTTAAAAGTACTTCCAATACTTTATGAACAAGGGCATCATTCCTTAACTTCTATGAGAGAACTTTTTGTGGGGAGGTTTCTCATCATGCTGCAAGTTATGGGGAGGTTACACCTCCCATGTCCCGCAAGTCTGCGCCAGTGGACTTTCCACCGAGCATGCGCAAAAAGTTTGATTCAATTGAAGATGTCAAGCGCAGTTGCTATTTTTAAAAAAGTAGTAAGCAAACTTTTAAACAAATTATGCGTGTGTGAAAAATGAAAAATGCTGCACAGCATGATTTGTTTATCGCAAGAGTAAAAATTACATTCTTGGCTACTACTGCTTATAAGCCGAAATTTTTGTACTTGATAATGAGATCAATGCGTGGATTTATATTTTGAGATTCGTAATTAACAATTCTCTTTTTATCTAGATTAATAGGAAGCATGTAATTGTACTGCAGATAATACGGGAACTGTCAAATGCGCGAAAACATTCACTGAAAAATTACTTTATAAAACTGTTAGTAATTTTAAACACGCGTAGTTGACGGGGAACACTTTTTACAACTCTGTAATGTCAAATATGGTTCTGCTGAGCACAATTATTTGTCACTTCGATGTATTAAGCTTCAAATTTTTTCCGTATTAGCATTGCCTTCGGTATGAAAGGTCTGGGGTTTGATTCCCGGGCCATTCAAATAGGACCCAGTGTCGCCTACGGCTCGACACCTCTGCAACGTTTCTCCTCCGTGGTTCGAAGCTGTGTTGGCCTGGCGCTTAGCCGCGGAGATGAGCCCCGCCACTCGTTACATACTTTAACGGAATGCGCGATAATAATGAAAATTCTTTTTGAAAACTTATTTGCGCTTCCTAATGACGCTAGAACGTGTTAATTCCGTCATGATTCGCACATTCATAAAATTTAATTTTTTGCGTGAACTGTCTCTAAATTTAATTAAAATAGCTTTGATTTGAAATAGATTTGAAATAGAAAATTGTTTTACATCTGCTATAAAATGTCACGTTCATAACTTATAGTACAAACGTATCTCATCCCCACGTCGCTACAGGAAACACGTACCATTTACAGAGCTCTGCTATATTTTTACTTAGCTTCCTTCAAACTAAACCTATAAATTTCAACAAAAAAAAATCCCCCCCAAAAAATCGAAAAGTTACTTGTGTCGAGTTTAGAACGTTATGCGTGGAGATATGAATAGAGCTGGCGCCTAATTGTCCTGGCGCCTAAACGTTCTACCGTCCAGGCGGCTAACCGCTCGCGATTAACCGTCCGCGCCTAAAAGCCGTGGACCGAAATCTTCCATATCTTAAAACTTTTCTTTGGTAAGTAGTACAGATATTTACTTCATTTTGGGGTTTACGTCCAGTAGTAAAATTTGTAAGTAAGTGCTTTAACCAGCAAAATAAAGTTGTCATAACAACATTACGCTAGTGAGAGCAGTGAACCGTAAAGATGTAAAATTATCTTAAATTCGAAAAAATGTTACAATTCTCATTGTGACCCATGTCAATTCAGCGCTGTTCTCGTTTCGTGTTCAGGAGGTCAGTTAGAGCTGAAGTTTTTGATTGAGCCAATTCGGGATTATCAGCTACTCGAAATTCTCAAACAGATTTGAACAATCCTTGTCCCACATAGGTGCAGTGATGGGCGCGATAAACCTTTCTGTAGTAAAGCGATAACGATAATAGATTATTTCAAAAAATGATGCTTTGTTGTCTCATGCTCTGTTGTCAAATGTTGTATATAAATTCTCATGTTTGCGCGACGCAACAATGTCATACATCGGTATGACAACGCGACATTTAGGCATTAGAGCAAACGAGCATTTGAGCCTCCAATTAAATTCAAAAAGGACTGCTGTAAAAGACCACATTTTAACGTGTGAAAAATGCAAATCTGAAAGTTTTAACGGTAAATAATTTTAAAGTTGTGCAAAAGTGTAATAATGAGTATGAGACCAAAATTCAAGAAGCCTTATTCATAAAAAAACAGAATCCTAAATTAAATTCTCAATTATATGCCAGTGGGTCTTCGTTTCTATTAAATGTGTTTTAATGTTGGTATTGATTTTGTTTACGTTCTATGATACGTCGTTGTAGTCGTGGGAATTAATGCTGTGTACTCGTAATGCGTCGACCGTCAATATGCTTTGCTTTAATATTGTCTGATATGATTTCATAATTGCATGTATTGTGTCGCATCTTCATAATATTTACTACTGTTTAAAATACTATTATTTCGAAAGTTTTGCTGTTACTGTAAAAAGCATAAATTTTATCTATATGAGGACCTGAAGAAATGGGTCGAAAACGTTTAGATTTTTAATAAAAAGGCTATCAATTTTAAATTTGCAGGCGATTGCAACTTTATGGTAATTTCAAAAAAGCCCTGGGCGATACTGATAATCGATAACTTCCAATTTTTTAAGCGATATCGGTATTCGATAAATTATTGCCGATGAGTCTTTCGATAAATGTTGCGGTAAATTTTCAATGTGTCTGACGATATCTTTTTTGTGAGTCAAATTGCAAAAATGTTTTTCTATATTTTTGAAGAAAAAAGAGCAGTTCACGGGCTCTGCTGTGGCATTCAAAACAAACAGAGATATTTAAATTATAGCAACAAGACTTTATGGACACCGAGTATTTTTTCCATAGCGCCAACTCACTAACTTTGAGCACTGCATGCATAAAGAATCATTTATCGCGATAATTTATCGGCGATAACAAACTATATTACAAAAGCGATATCGGCAATCGAAAAATCAAAACTATTTTGAGCGATAACGTTAATGAATTATCGCCGATAAATTATCTCGATAAATGAACATCTCTACATAAGCGTAAATTTTTTCCATAACCTCGAGGGATGCTTTCTGAAGCGGCAATATATAAGGATTTAGTAAAAGCCTGGCAGGCTTCATTAATATTTTCTTTGGTTGGTTCTGGAAGACTTAAAGCCAGGTTTTGTAGTTTCTTTGAATTTATTCCAGTTAGCTTTTTTAAAGTTCCTCCCTGGTGTGGGTCGCGAATTGAATCAAGAAGGGCACTTTGATAAGAGAGTGGCGGTGCTGTGATCGGGGAAATCGATTTAAAACTTCTCTTTCAAGAATGCTATCATCGATAACAGCAAAAATTTATGTTCGAGTTGGTTCATGTTTGTCACTTACCAGATTCAAAAGTTGCCGGTTATTTTGGATTAAGGTCATGGTTATATAGAACTTAAAGGTCATGGTTGCAGTACCAATCTGCCAGGCATTTTTCATTGTAATCTCTGGTTGAATAGCCCCAGTTTTCATGGTGACAGTTGAAATCCCCAGATATGACTGATGCAGCTGACACAGGTGGGAGATTAGAGGTGTCCATGGTTACAGTAGGAAGGTGATATAAATTTGTGATGTTGATGTTATTTATAGAGATGGTAGACCTTTCGGTTGGGTTGTCTTCGAAGGACTTACCGTCGTGCGTGAATGAGGTTGTTGCTTGAACGAACGTTGCTATACCATGACCTTGATGAGGGATCCAGTCGGCAAGCGTGTAACCGCATAGTTTGAGTTTATTTGAGCTGGTCTGGTGAGTTTTCTGAAGAAGGGTAATCGTTGCTTTATTGTCGGAGGCAATGTATTGTATGATTTCTCTTTTGGCTCTGAGGTCCAGCCCACAACGTTCAGTCGCAAGATGGTCAACGAATCTGCGCCAGAGGCTTGAGAAGCTTCTCGTCCTGAAAAGAACGTTTTTGCTGAAACATGCTTTGTCATTTGATGAGGTCATGAATTTCAGCGAAGGTAGGGATTTGTGCAAATGTTTTAAACACTGTCAATTTTGCTAGCCAACAGAAAGCTAGCTACCCAGGGTGGACGACGTGTAGGTATGACAGTTTTTCATCCCTCCTGAAGGCGTAGCCACGCAGATGGAGAACCCAGATTATGCGCTCTTTTTCAGCGAGGATTTTTATCCATTTCTTCAATCTGTTTGGTAAGAAAGTAATAAAAATCATTTATGTCTTGTTGGATTGCTATTGCTCCACTGGCAAACGTGATATATCGAATTTCGGGAATAGCAAGGCTTGTCAGGTCAAACTGAACTCCATTATAACTGACGTAGTAATGACGTTCGGTTTCATCATCAACTTTCTCGTCTGTCAAATAGACATGAAGTCGCTCAGTCTTTTTCAATCATTGTGAACTTGGAACTCCATTATAACTGACGTAGTAATGACGTTCGGTTTCATCATCAACTTTCTCGTCTGTCAAATAGACATGAAGTCGCTCAGTCTTTTTCAATCATTGTGAACTTGCCACATCGACCGGTAATTGGCATCAAGTTCATCTTTGTTTTCTCGTAAAGCGCAATCGAGCCAAAAATTTTTGTGCTTTCAATTTTAATTTCAAAAGCACAACAAAGCATTTTCTGGGAGCTGTGAAAAACCCTTCTGTTGTCTAAATCTAAACTGCTGCTTCCAACAAACAAAACCAGTTTTTGCAAACACTACAGAAATACAAAAGCTAAGCCAGTGACACCCCGCAGCAAAAAAAATATAAATAAAAGCAACACAAAACAATAAAAAATAAACAAACACCCAGCCCTTGACATTTGTATTTGAATAATAGGTTGTCACACCGTCACCAGTCAGATTCAATATAATACTACACAAATAATCAAAAATGCATTATTACCTATTTGGTCCTAATGATGAACCTAGAGGAGTAATTTTGATGTTTTCATTATAACACCAACACCGTTTTTATCCTTTATATCAGAGGGTTTCAACCTATGGGTCATGGCCCAGCAGTGGGCGACGGCACTGTTTTCAATGGGCCACAGAGTTTGACTAGAAAGCAACATCAGCTCTCTCCAATCATATCTATACGCTGACCTTGTGCTTTTTAGTAATAGTTGTTGGGCCAACGTCATATTTTATTATTTTAGTGAGTCATGGGCAAAAACAGGTTAAAAAACCCTGCTTTATATCAATAGTATGAGCTGTTGGTTTTTTCGAAACTGATTTTACAGTTTTCAATTTTGTTAGGCTGCAAGGAATTTCATTCCACACCTTCACTCCTACAAATTTGAAACTACGTTCCATTGACAGCGAAGATTTTACTCTAGAAAGAAACAGATTATCCCCAGTATTCGAACGGGTACCATATTGATGCACATTATTGACACTGTCATACAAAGATATAAATTGATCATGTAGAATGTTTTTGCGAGATCGATAAGCAAATTTAGCAACTTCAATCCTATAGAGTTTTTCTAGCTGCGCTATGTCGTATTTTCTGTAAAGATTAGCCAATCTTGTTTTACGAGAATTAGATGTAGTAGGCTAATTCTAAAAATTTTGTTTTATACAATGAGTTGCTTCAAACTCTGTTTAGTTGCTGTTCCCCAAGCTAATATGCCACGAATGAGTTTAGATGGAATTAAACTGTAGTATAAGGTTTTTAAACATTGCAAATTAACATAGTTTGTAATCTTGTATATCCCTCCGTAAAATTTTGATAACGTTGCACCAAAACATTGTATATGATTTTTCAAAGATAATTTTTCATCAAGCCACAGCCCTAAATGTTCGTATTTCTCTACTCTCTCTACTTCATTACTATATTAACATTATTCTTAAAGTTGTTTATGTTGTTATTTTTCTTTGTCATTATCATGTATTGATTTTTTGTATAATTTAAAGATGAATTTGTTAGCAATGAGCCATTTATGCACCGTGCGTAATTCTTTGTTGATACTGTCTTGCATTGTCCCCAAACAATTTTACATTGATTCAAAGGTTTGATGGCAAGTCATTTATGAACAAAAGAAATAGCAGGGGTCTTAACACTGACCCTTGTTGTAGACCATGGTTAACCGACAATTTGTCTGTTAATTTTGCGATAGACTTATTTGCATTGCTTGTTCGTTTATAAAATTGCGTATAATTGAATTATTTTTATCACTGATTTTGCAGTTGCGCACTGTAAGTAAAGCAATCATTTTCAACGAATTGGCCGTTGTATCCTAAACCTCGTTATATGTACACTGTAGTCAGGGCCGGATTTAGACAATGACAGGCCCTAGGCTATTTGATCAATGAAACCCTAGTGAGCAACGATCAGACTCATCTCTACGCAGTCTCGAAGCGAGAAATTTTAAAAGGGGGGGGGCAATAATTTCCACACTTTTTTCAAGCGTATTTTTTCGGCAGAACTAATTTTAAGCTGGTTGAGACACAAAAAAGGCACTAGAGGGATCCGAAGGCATGCTCCCCCGGAAATTTTTTGAAAATTTACATGCTGTAATGGTTATTTTAGTACTTTTTAAATAATTTTCAGGCAAATTTTGTTTAAATTCTTTGACCCTAATTCTGAGTGTTTCGCCAAATATGATGCATTTTCTTCGCACGTTTTCGATGTACGTGCTGAAGGCGTAAGATTTTATGCTATGGAAGAAGTTAGAAATTATGGAAATATTGTAATTGTATTCATCAAAAACATTTTCGAAGTGGGTGGTGGGAGGATGTATAATTGCATACCCTTCATCCTACCCCCTGGTCATAAGCTACAGAAATTATCAAAAGAGTGTGGCATATTTTAGTCACTTGGCGCCATCAATTTTGTTCTTTTTTACTAAAAGGCGGAGTCAAAAAGGGGGAGGGGGGCATGGCACAATGGCCCCCCCTAAATACGCTCTTGTCTCTACGTTTAGGCTTATAAAGGTCTTAATGATCGATTTCCAAAAAAAAAAGGTCTTGATAAAAAGAAGGTCTTCGTTGTTCGTGGCGAGGCCCCTTATTTCTCCGAGGCCCTAGACTTCAGCCTGCCTAGCCTATTGGTAAATCCGGCCCTGACTGTAATGTACAGTACAGTATTTTGAATGGTACTCGAGATAACAATTTTGAAAATCCGATTGTGAACAAAGGTCATTGTTTTCAATAGCAAGCCTTCAGTACGAGAAATGAAATTGCCGTTATCAAGGCCTGTATTCCAGGGCGCCATGGAATAAATCTAAAACTCCCCTCAAAAGAAACTGCCATGAAGATGCAAGTTTCGTCAACACAAAAAAATCAGGCAGAAAAAGTTGAAGTCAAACGATAGGTTTTGCTAAATGGTACCAGATATACTACCAGTTACTGCAGCAAACAAAAAATTACCAGTACTGCAGCAAACGAAATACTACCAGCACTGCAGCAAACGAAATTTCTACCCGCACTGCAGCAAACGAAATACCACCGGCACTGCCAACAAGCGAAATACTACTTGCGAATGCAAGCGAAATATTGTATCATCATCATTTAGTTCATCAATATGTTCATTGTATCGATCGAGCAGCGCCGCCCAACCGAAACGGATTCTATATGAAGCACAGACTAGACTAACGGCACCAAAGAATACAGCCGGTCGAACGTAAACAAAGGTTATATTAAACGCCAAAACTTAAAATAACCAAAAATAATGAGCAACAGCGTCAGCCCGGGAACAGCCTACCGAGAACAAGAGCGAACCACTAAACTATCTCGAAAGAAAACCCAAAGGAAAAAATAAGGGTCTCACAGTCCAGCGAGACACACACCGACACAAACAAACCAATGATCTCAATGCAGGTAGCAGTTAAAACATCGCCTAATCGTAGGCCTAACTGCCGCCAGATCGACTGTAGTACTGATTCCAAGGATAATACCGACTAGTGCTGCAAAATAGAATAACATTCCTCATCAATAAATTAAGCACTTTATTGATTTGATTGATTGATTGATTTCTTCATCTTTATCCTCCTATCACAAGAAAGCGGCGGAGGCGCTATGCGTAGGACGAATCCAGACTCGCTTAGGAGTTGCCTATGCTTCCAAGTTTTCCGGTTGAATTTTCTTCTGACTTCTTTAATTTGCTGCTTGCCAGACTCCACCAAGCAGAGATAATCATCGTGAAGCGTCTTATCCAAGGACGCAACAACGAGACTAGGTTGGGAGTTGAACCATTAACCTTGCGATCATGGTCGTCGTAAAAACGACGCTCCGAACCACTGCGCCACGCTTTATCTTAGCAGAATAAATCAATTATGCTGCATGCCTGCGTTCTCACATAGACCAACTATCTAACAGTAAAAAAAAAAAATGGCGCAAGCCGAGTCTGCCGCTGACACGTTGCAATGTCACAAGAGGGCGGAAAACACCACAGTATATTAACAAAACAGTAAGGGCAGCGGCGAAATAAACCTTACATACAGTAGTCGGGCTCTTGACATGAACAGTAAACGTACTGGACGTATTTGGTTCTTTTGAAGATGACCATTAACAATTATCGACTGAATTTTGGTAAACAGGTAGCAAGTTGTAACATGGTGATTGAGAAAAGTAGCTTTAACACTGTTCTAATTCTAATTTCGGAGCTTAGTTTTTATGGTTGTTAATGGAAAATTTATGCTAGATGAAACAAATAAATGATAGATCAGTAGAGATATCAAATAGCACGCATGGTATAATATAAAAGTTGGTGTTATTTGATTTTGATAGTATTTTTCATAGTGTATCATATGATGTCTCAATTGCAGAATTTTTTTTCCGTGCATGACTGCATGTTTTTCGTTAAAGTGTTGCCTTTAAAGTAGTTGTTTTGTTTACTTGTCAGCTGACTTGATGACTTTATCGCTTTTTTCGCTGTCCAATAAACTGAACTGAACTACCAGCACTGTAGCACTGCAGCGAACGAATTACTACCAGCTCTGCAGCTAACGAAATACTACTAGCTAAATTTGCAACTTACGTATAATTGTGGAAGTATCACTTCAACCACTAAAGCTTGAACTTGAATCACTAGCATGGCTAGCATCCAAAGTTTTGTCACTATCTTCCAGCACCCTAAGTTTCGTCATCCATGACTTGCTATGACAATATTGCAAATAACTTGTACACTGGTCTTGTTTTTCTTGACTTGGCCAAAGCATTTGATACGGTTAATCACAATATACTGCTTAAGAAGCTGGATCGTTATGGTATTAGTGGAACTGTTAATGATTTCTTTCGTTCTTACCTAACTAACAGAAGTCAATTTGTTTCAATTAATAATTCTACCTTTTCTTGGATGTCCATTAATGTGGGAGTTCCACAAGGTTGAACTCTCGGACCTTTGCTATTCCTTCTTTACATAAACGACTTGCCTAACAGTGTTAAGAATGTACCGCGTCTATTTGCAGATGACATGTGTTTACTAGTGGGTGCACCATCTGTGGTCCATCTAGAAAACCAACTAAACTCGGAATAAATCAAAATTTTTAATTGGTTGGTTGATAATAAGTTAAGACTCAATACTTCCAAATCTTGTGCATTAGTTATTACCCCGAAACTTAGGTGTCTGTCGGTTAGTTTAGATTTACAATGCCCTGCTGGAATAGTTAAAATGGTTGATAAAGCAAAATATTTGAGTATTATCATAGATAATCAATTAAATTTTGGGAAACACATGAAAAATATTGAAAATAAAGTAGATCGCGCAGTTGGAATCTTAAGTAAATTGAATTATTTCTTACCAGATTCCGCTATGTTGCAATTGCATTATTCCCTTGTACATCCTCATATACTATATGATGTAGCCATTTGGGGTAATACATTTCCGACTTATCTTGCTAAACTGTCACGACTCCAGAACAAACCAATTAGATTAGTGACCGCTAGTGACTGGAAGGCTAGTGCTTATCCTCTGTATCATGCAACTAATGTTCTGCCTCTTTCTGATATGATTAAGTACGAAATTGCTAAAATTGTTTATTGCCATAATCAAAAATGTTTGCCTTCTTCATTTGATCATTATTTTACTTTTGCTAAAAATTATTATTCTCGATTACCTAGGTTTTCATTGCAGGATCACCTGATTATTCCCTTGTTCAAAGCAAACGTTCTATCAAATTTATTGGCCCTAAAATTTGGAATTCTATTTCTATTGATTTACGTAAACACTCTTTTACTAAATTCAAAAAATATTGTAAAAGTTTGTTAATCAATTCAATCCTCGATGTCATTGGATGACTTATCCATGGCATAGACGTAACTATTAATCTCATCCCTTTTTCTCTATTGCACTTGTCAATAATTGTATTTCGATTATTGTTTTATGGTTATTGTTTATTTTCTAATTATTCTAAATACAATTCTTGACTATGAGAGCTCATTGCTGTCTTGACTTTTGCTGTATTAAATTTTCATTTACAGGGTGCTACTCGACTCGATGACCTCACGGTCCCTTCGTAGTCATCTGTTGCTGTATTGTAATTGCGATAGCAGCAACAAATAAATAAAGCTTGAGTCTCTCTTCCCGTTGATTTATTATTGGCAGCTTAGATGGAGTTTCTAAACTTGGCTGATCTTCTAACGACCGTTTTCGAAAAAACGATGTTATCTTTTTTATTTCTGAATTGGTGTTATAAACGAGCTAAGCTCAGATGCAACATGTAAATGGAAACAAAATAATGATTGTAAAGTTGAAAAAATGCGGATTTCTGCTTTGTTTTGTTACAGAGCGTCTGAACTTTCCTGCGCATTGCAGCTGATCTTAGTTCTATTGCATATTAATTTTGTCACCAATTGACAATGGTAGTATTCGAGACCGGTCGTTGCCGTTGCGAGACTGTGCAAAATAGTGGTTTGTGCGGGCTCAGCTTGGGTAGGGATAAGTGTGCACTATTGTGATAGCGATGGAGCGATAGACTACTGTACGTTGAATCATTCAATATTTTGCATTAAATTTTATCACAATCATTGTTTGTTGTGTTACTACGTTGCTACGCAATACGAAACAAAAAAACCAAAAGTAGGACAAATTGCAACCGAAGGGGGGCGATGCGCAAGTAGTAGTAGATGCGCCATTTCAGACCAAAAGTGGTGTGCAAATTGGTGTGCAGGCGATGACGTCATGCGTCGCCATCAACCTACGCGTCAGGATGATCTATGCGTCTCCAAAAAAGCAAAATATTTCCGCTCTTTTAGAGATTATGTAGTTCAGTAATTCGTGGCAATACGGAATATTTAGTTTAGTTGACAACGTACTTGCAAACTTAATTGCATTGACAAAATCGCTTGTTTACTAATTGACATAATTTGATATTATCAGTTTTTGTTCAGTTATACGAATTGCTTTTATCTTTAACATTTTTTTTTTTTATGTTTGGAAATTGAAAGTTTGCATTCACACCCAAACTACTACATTGTTTGCAACACGAATTCTTTTCACAGGTTAATTTTTTTTATTTAAAAGTGTTTTTTTTTTATTATAAAATAAATTACGTAAATATTTAATTATTTCTAAAAATTTTTTGTTACAGTATTGAATTTTATGCGATTAAAAATTTAATAGTTTTTTTATTTTATGATGAAAGAAATATCGTTTCAACGCTTCTTACTTAAAATTATGGTTGCATTTTAGTTTCACATATTTGATAGAATTTATACTTTAGTTACTTTGATAATTCTAAAGTTGTTGTTACATATTTCTTTTCCCGTATTTTAAAAAAACTTTTACGTTAATATTTTATAAAGAATGATTTACCAGTTCAATAACTTAGGAAATTATTGTTACATTCCTTTTTTTTTTTTATTTGAAAGTATTTTTATTATAAAATAAATTATGTACAGATTTAATTATTTCCAAAATTTTTGTTACAGTATTGAATTTTATGCATTAAAAATTATGCTCTCGTTATGGTTTTATACAAAATTATTTAAAAATGTAATCGTTTTATTATGAAAGAAATATCGATTCAATATTTCTTGGTTAAAATTATTGTGCATTTTATTTTCACATATTTTGATAGAATTTATACTTTGGTTATTTTGATAATTCTAAAGGTATTGTTACAATATTTCTTTTCCCTTATTTTGAAACGCTTTTACACTAATATTTTATAAAAAATTATTCACCGATTCAATAACTTATTGTTACATTCTTTTCACGTATTAATTTTTTATTTGAAAGTATTTTATTATGAAATAAATTATGTAAAAATTTAACTATTTCTAAATTTTTTTGTTATTGTATTGAATTTCAGCTATTTAAAGTTACGCTTTTGCTATGGTTTTATGCAAAAAGTATTGAGGCAGTTGCTGAATTGTCTTAATGACAAACATACCACCAGATGGGGTTGCTGAGTTGACTTGGTCACAAACAAAATTCTAGATGCGGTTTCTGAGTTGCTGTCAGCAGTTATGCTGTTACGTACCACAAATATAAAATCATTTTATTTATTTAAATCTGGATAAAATTAGCACAGATGATCGTTCACGAAAAAAATAAGTAAATAAAGGAAACAGGACTTTCATGGAAGTTAGTGTATATTGTATAATAGTGTGTAAGCTTGCTTACATTGGCTCGGAAACGTCATGGATGCTGAAATAATTTGTGATATCTGCCACAAAAAATTCACGAACAAGTTTAGTTTAAATCGACATGTGAAAACGATACACGAGAAGAAAGAAGACTTTACATGTATGAAATGCCAGAAAAACTTCAAGGAGATGCACTACTTAAAACGTCATCACCAAAAATGTAGAAGATGTGGAGCGCAATTGGATTCGCTGACAGATTTTGCGAAACATTCTTGCAAAAGAAAACAAGTTGAAAATCAACAAACGCCAACTAAAAAAGCAGAAAATTCGTATCGAAAACGGAATTACACTGGCACTTTTCGAGCAAAGAACCGGAAGAAGTTTGAGATTTTGGAAAACGAATACTTGGACGAAGAGGACCCAGAATTGCGGGAGTTTCTTTCAAAATACTGGTCCAGCATCAGAACTTTCTCAAAACATGGAAAAGTACAGAGCTTACATAATTTTTATTTTCGAAATTTTGAACGCATGATCGACACAATTGCTGAGAGAATGAGGGATCAACAAACCAGATTCATCATTCCTACATTCCGATGTACTGATAAACGACGGTGTGAACAGGATGCTAAACAGTTATTTACCGCTTATCGCAAACATTTTTATATCGATCCCGATCAGTTTCAAGGCGTTCTTCTTATTGATTTTCCAGAGATAGAAGATTTTTTTGAGATTAATATCGTTGTTTACGAGCTCCAAGATAAAAAAGCGAAACTAATACAGCGCAGTCGCGAGTTGTACGGTGAAACCATGCAATTGAATGTTTTTATTGATTGTCGACTTTGAAAAGTATTGTGATGTTTACCAATGCCAGCGATGTGATAAACTATGGTATGGACGAAAAGATTTTTTCAGACACACCAGCTCTTGCAACCAAACTGTTACACAATCTTTTCCTGGCGGTATTTTTAAAAACCAACCAACTATTTTTCAAAAATTAGAAGATATAGACGTTTTTGTACCCCACGATCAACGACATTAGCCTTTTTACTGTTGCTACGATTTCGAGTCGATTTTAAGTCAAACCAATTTGCCTGAAAACGGTGAAAACATTCTTTTACTTCCAAACACATCCCTTTAAGTGTGGGCATAGCTTCCAATATCCCAAACTTTGAAGATCCCATTTGTTTTGTTTCTGAGGGTAACGAAACTGTATTAGTTCAAAAAATGGTTGATTATATGGAAAAACTCTCGGATGCTGCATATGCAATCCTGCAGGAAACATATGAATATGTGTTTGATGCTCTTGCTATCAGTCTCAATTGTCGGAGCGAAAATCTTTTAAAAGAATTTGATGCTTTCATTCGAGAACTCCCTATACTGGGTTACAACAGCTCTAAATACGACCTTCCTTTAATTCAAACCATACTGATTTGCGAATTGGTGGAAAAAATTGATTTTGTGATTATAAAAGCAAACACTTATCTCTGTTTAAAGACTACCAAACTTCGATTTTTGGATATTTAAAATTACATTTCTCTTGGCTTCAGCTATCGATCTTTTCTTTTGGCTTACGGTTGCACTGCAGAGAAATTTTTCTTCCCTTACCGCTTCATTCGTGATTTAAAAGCGTTAGAACATCCGTCTGTTCCACCGTACGAGACATTTTTTGGTGAAATCACAAATTCTAACATCTCTCTCTCAGAATATGAGTTTGTCAAAAAGTCTGGAAAGAAAAAGAGTGGAAGACTCTCAAAGATATGCTCATTTATTACAACGTGATGGATTGTGGACCTTTTGTTGAAGCTGTAGGTAAAATGTTACAGCCTTATTTGGCACAAGGTATTGATATATTTAAATCTAGCTTTTCTGTTAATGGAGTTGCGAAAATTCAAATGCTCCAGAGATGTGAAAAAGAAGCTTTTTTCTGTCTGTTTCCCAAAAGACACGCTGACTTTTATTATACTTTGAGATCCAATATCACAGGCGGACTATCCATTGTTTTTACCAGACTAGCTATTAAAGACGAAAAAAAATTCGTTCTCATGAGATATCTAACCCAGCAACGTGCAAGAAAGTAATAGGTCTTGACGCGAATAGTTTGTATTTGCACGTAATATACCAAGACTTGCCTTGTTCATACTTTATTCGCTATCGAGAAAAAGATCATTATTGCCCAGATCCTTGCTGCAAATACGGGCTCTCATCCTATCAATGGTTAAAATGGATCAGTCACACCGAAAATAAAGAAATTCAGCACAAATATTCAGGTCAAGGTGAAAAGAAACTGACTCAACATTCGTTGATTGTTGACGGGTTCGCTCCAGCGACTAATGAAGTTTTTGAATTTGATGGTTGTTTTTGGCACGGATGCGACAGGTGTTCAGCAAATCCTGACGGTAGTCCCAAAGAAGTTCATCCGGTAAATGGAAAAACCTATGAACAGCTTCGACAAGACACCTTGAATAAGACCAAAAAGTTTGAGGAAGCAGGTTATAGAGTCAACAGAATAAGAGAATGTGAGTGAAAAAAACTAAAAAGAAATCCGGAAGTTGCTTCATTCTTAAAAAAGCTGAAGTGTGTAGAGCCTCGCAAACAGCTGACGTTTGAAAAAATTATAGAGGGCATCCGATCTGAAGCACTTTTTGGGTTACTTATCTGCTCTATCCACACCCCGGAAGAATTAAAATCAAAGTTCTCTGATTTCCCACCGATCATAAAAAACACAACGATTTCACGTTCTGATATTGGAGAATACATGCAAAAAATCGCATAAGAACAAGGATTTTTGAAAAAACCGAGAAAGTATCTCATCAGCAGTTATTTTGGAGAAGATATTCTTATCAACACTCGGATGGCAAAATTCTATCTGGAGTTGGGGTTAAAAATCACTCGCATCGAAGAATTTATTCAATTTTTCCCCATGAAGTGTTTTGACGAACTATCCCAGGAAACTGTGCAAAACCGTCGTCTTGGCGATATCGACCCAGATAAAAAAGTGTTAGCGATGACGTCAAAGCTCTGTGGTAACAGTCTTTACTCTGCTACTCTTTTGAATCGAAGCAAACACCGTGCTGTTACGCATCATACCGATTCCAACATCAATGAAGCAATCAATAACCCACGGTTTTCGCACTTGGAACAATTGAAACCCGGTCTATACGAAGTAAAGAGCTTGAAAAAGCAAATCAAGAACGATCTCCCCATTCAATTAGGTATCTCTGTTTATTTAGAAGCAAAACTTCACATCCTTAAATTTTTTTTACCACTTTTTGGATAAGTATATCCCAAAAAAATGCTATTCATTGATCGAGAGCGATACAGACTCTCTTTACTTTTCTATTAGCCGTGATTCTTTAGACGACTGTGTCCCTCAACATCTCAAAGAAGAGTATTTTAGAGAAAACAGGAAGTATATGCCGGCAGAGTGCTGTGATGAGTGCCTAAGCAAGTTCATTGACGTCAAAGTCTCTGGAGGTATCTCGACATCACCTTCTTGCTGTCAAAAAAGAAATGCTTTTGATACAAGGGTGCTCGGATTAATGACAACCGAGTATGAAGGAGAAAAGGCGGTTGCTTTAACTCGCAAAACGTATTTTTGTGAGGGAAAAAGCAAAAAACAAGTCTGCAAGGGCGTCAATATCCGACAAAATCCTTTAACCTTTGAAAAATACTTTCAAGCACTTGATTCTACGCAATCATTAAGCGTTGTAAATAGAGGGTTTATTACTCGAAAACACAATATCTTGACATGCCACCAAGAAAAAAGAGGAATGTCCCCTTTTTACTGCAAGCGGTTGTTCATGAAGACGAAATTCACACATCTCCCCTAAATCTATAATTCTACTTTACAATCAACCGATTTTATGCGAAGAGTTAGGGCTGGATCCATTTATTTTAAATTCACTGCCTTGAAAAATAATTCGTTGAGTTTGGAGACTTCAAATTTATTGGCTTTGAAAAAAAAAAAACTAAAGTTGAATCCGCTTTATTATAATCCAATTAATCCGTTGAATCCAATTCAATTTATAATCCAATTTATAATTGAATCCAATTCAATTTATAATCAAATTCACTTTATAATCCAATTCAATTAATCCGTTGAATTGGATTAAAGTTGAATCCGCTCATGTGCTTTGGATGACTTTAGTTTTTTTTTTCAAAGCCAATAAATTTGTCATTAAGACAATTCAGCAACTGCCTCAATACTTTTTGCATAAAACCATAGCAAAAGCGTAACTTTAAATAGCTGAAATTCAATACAATAACAAAAAAATTTAGAAATAGTTAAATTTTTACATAATTTATTTCATAATAAAATACTTTCAAATAAAAAATTAATACGTGAAAAGAATGTAACAATAAGTTATTGAATCGGTGAATAATTTTTTATAAAATATTAGTGTAAAAGCGTTTCAAAATAAGGGAAAAGAAATATTGTAACAATACCTTTAGAATTATCAAAATAACCAAAGTATAAATTCTATCAAAATATGTGAAAATAAAATGCACAATAATTTTAACCAAGAAATATTGAATCGATATTTCTTTCATAATAAAACGATTACATTTTTAAATAATTTTGTATAAAACCATAACGAGAGCATAATTTTTAATGCATAAAATTCAATACTGTAACAAAAATTTTGGAAATAATTAAATCTGTACATAATTTATTTTATAATAAAAATACTTTCAAATAAAAAAAAAAAAGGAATGTAACAATAATTTCCTAAGTTATTGAACTGGTAAATCATTCTTTATAAAATATTAACGTAAAAGTTTTTTTAAAATACGGGAAAAGAAATATGTAACAACAACTTTAGAATTATCAAAGTAACTAAAGTATAAATTCTATCAAATATGTGAAACTAAAATGCAACCATAATTTTAAGTAAGAAGCGTTGAAACGATATTTCTTTCATCATAAAATAAAAAAACTATTAAATTTTTAATCGCATAAAATTCAATACTGTAACAAAAAATTTTTAGAAATAATTAAATATTTACGTAATTTATTTTATAATAAAAAAAAAACACTTTTAAATAAAAAAAATTAACCTGTGAAAAGAATTCGTGTTGCAAACAATGTAGTAGTTTGGGTGTGAATGCAAACTTTCAATTTCCAAACATAAAAAAAAAAAATGTTAAAGATAAAAGCAATTCGTATAACTGAACAAAAACTGATAATATCAAATTATGTCAATTAGTAAACAAGCGATTTTGTCAATGCAATTAAGTTTGCAAGTACGTTGTCAACTAAACTAAATATTCCGTATTGCCACGAATTACTGAACTACATAATCTCTAAAAGAGCGGAAATATTTTGCTTTTTTGGAGACGCATAGATCATCCTGACGCGTAGGTTGATGGCGACGCATGACGTCATCGCCTGCACACCAATTTGCACACCACTTTTGGTCTGAAATGGCGCATCTACTACTACTACTTGCAGAGCTATCAGGGGGAACGGTCCTTTGCCTCCTCCCCCTCCCCCGTAAAAACGGCACTGGGCCAGATCAAAAGGCCTATTTACATTAGCGTCTTTGATTATGCGGGTTACATGCTTCAGTTTCAGTTAAGATTTTTTTTGGTTTAACTTGCTGTTCTTTCAACGCATTTTTAGCGGGTTAAACCTACCTGTTGCTAGTGAGTAGTTTCCAACCCGCAAAGCTTATTGAAGCAGAACGATGTAAGTTTGTGTCTGACGCAAACGGGTTGGATTTAGCGGGTAAATCCGCTTAAATTCTGCATGTAAATCGGCTTAAAGACCACGCAGTTACACCCAATGACTGGCAACTCTTGGTTTATTTATTACGTCTGTAGCGAATGTGTTACACGTTCTTGGTTAAATATCAAATTTTCACATAACGTAAACGAAACAGAATTACTTTCACATCTGTTTTAAGCACTTTTAGCGTAGTTTTATCTACACTAAACCCAGATATCAATTATCATCGTATATTTCACATTTCCGTTGAACTAATATTTTGTCAGCTAAATGCTTTTGCATTCAGATGAAAATATTTCATCTTTATAGACGGTTGCTATAGATTACATAGCGTTGTGACAAAAAATCATAGCCCTCAGATCTATATTGTTAGAAAGCTTTATTAGCAATTGAATTTAAATAAAAGTAACAAATTTATTTTTGTTGTAAATCTACTGTGGATAATTTGCACACTCATTTGAACGAGATGTTTTAATAGGCAACTAGAATAAGTGTGGCTGTGACTTAAAATCTGAAATTCATATCTTTTCTTCTTTATATTCTATTTGAGTAAGATTTCGATGTGATAAAGACTTGATTAAAACTACCGTAATTAAAGGAAAATTAAGTTATATGTTGAATGTTGTAGTAACAAAGAGGAGCATACTAAAAACCTTCACGTCACAGCATCACTTATGTACAGTCGGTCGGTCGCTCCTTTCCGCTCTGCTACATATGAAGAAAGAACGAGTTTGAAAGAAGTCAGTCGATCAGCAATTGTATAGGGATTTTAAAAAAATCGACTTAAAATCATAGAAAAAAATTTTAAAAATGACAAAAAAAAAATGGCATTGAGAGTATTTAGAAGAATCATGGACTTGAAATACGTGGTTTGGTAAGATCTTAGCATGATTGGACAGTATAAAAGCAAAAATATCCCAGCATTGGACTATCCTAGGCCTGTGCATAAGACCTTACAGACTGTTGATCGCTCAAAGTACGCAGTGCGGTTCCTTTTTCACTTTTATAGGGTTATGATTTTTTTACGGAAGTATATATTGAACAGAAGAAAACAAAAATCGAGGTTATTCACTATTCGTTATTTATTTATTTTCCATGACGCAAAAGCGCAGGGAAGCGGTGAAAGACCACATGGTCATCTCAGTCAAGCGCACCCAAATGCAACAGCATACGAATCATGAAACAGAAAAAAAGCTGAGAATAAAACAACAACATTAATATCATCATTCGATGGCAGGTCATCTTGAATTAACACTGCGTCGAAAACCAGTAGGTATAGCACATCAGAAAAAAAATTAATCACATGCTTGATAAACCAAGTGAATAACCAACGAAAAGAACTGAAAAATCCATCAAGGATACAATACGCCGAAAGTACATTTGTTTGGAAATACTTTTTAAACTTGTTATCCTATACTCTTGAGAAATATAATTTCAGACAGATATGATGAAGAATTTTTCTCCCTGTCTTTAAACCAGCAAAAGACTGGAAATATATATTGCGAGTTATACTGGCTATGTTATACTGGCTATTAAAAGATAGGTGGAAACATCATAACGAAATAGGCGAAAATCACAAAAATGCAGCTCTAGTAAATATATACGAGGTCTGTCCAAAAAGTAATGAGACTTTTGTTATACCCACTTTTATTCACAATTAAATCACACATCAAGCTTATCTCACACCTTTCAGACACTCACAGAAGTTCAGTTCACGCAGCAAAAGTCTTCCTTTGTCATTAAACAAATGAAATCAATTTTTGCAAACCCACTTCGTCATGCACGTCACAGAAATTGATCCTTTTTTCATTTTTTGCAGATATTAAAATTCAATGTTTTCGTAGGCATTTTGTTTTAGTAAAAAGTGAGTAATTTCAAATTTGAGCAACGTTGCGCGATTAAATTTTGTTTCAAACTTGGAATGAATGCTACAGAAACGTGCGGAAAACTTAAAGAAGCTTACGAAGAAGACGCTTTGTCACGAGCCCAAATTTTCAGATGATTCAAGGAATTTTCAGAGGGTCGAGATTTGGTTGAAGATGAGCCTCGAACGGGTAGACCAACAACATCAAAAAGTGATGTAAATGTAGAACGAGTCAAAAGTCTTGTCCGGTCTGACCGGCGCTTGATCATCAGACTAATAGCAGAACAACTGAACTTGAACAAATCAACTGTTCACAATGTTTTGAAAAACAACTTGCAAATGAGAAAGGTTTCTGCAAAGCTGGTCCTCAAAAATTTAACTGTTCAGCAAAAAGACAACAGAAAAGATATTTGCACTGACTTTATTGCACACATTGAACAAGATCCAAATTTTCTGAAAAGCATTATCACAGGTGATGAATCTTGGATTTTTGAGTACGATCCGGAAACAAAAAGGCAAAGTTTGGAGTGGCACACAGCAAATTCGCCTAGGACGAAAAAAGCAAGAATGAGCAAATCAAAAATCAAGTGCATGCTCATTTGCTTTATGGACAGTAGAGGAATCATCCACAAAGAATTTGTTTCTCCAGGGCAAACGGTAAATCAGCATTTTTATCGTGAGGTTCTTGAAAGGCTCAGGAAACGTGTTGCTCGTGTGAGGCCTGACATCAAAGAAAAATGGATGCTGCACCACGACAATGCACCTTGTCACACGGCCTTGTCAATCACAGAATTTTTGGCAAAGAAGCCCATTCCTGTAGTCCCACAGCCTCCATACTCACCGGATCTCAGTCACTGTGACTTCTTCCTTTTTCCAAGGTTGAAGAAATGTTTGAAAGGACGTCATTTCGGCACACTGCAGAATATCCAAAAAACTATAACCGAGCTCCTAAAGAGCATTCCAGCTTCAGAGTTCCAGCACTGTTATGAAGAGTGGGAGAAACGTTTCCGACGCTGTGTGGCTTCCCAAGGAAATTACTTTAAAGGAGATAAGCTTGATGTGTGATTTAATTGTGAATAAAAGTGCGTATAACAAAAGTCTCATTACTTTTTGGACAGACCTCGTACATACTCAGTGTAAAACTGTAAATGAACAACACAATATAACACAGCAAAAACACTCTTAATTTGCGACACGGTTCCTCCTTATGGGACTCATCAGCCAAATGCTGTGGCTGAGAAGCCGTTTTTGCTCCTCGATTTAACTCTGCCGAAAAAAAATAAGGTTAAAAAATGTCAAAGATAGGTGTCTCCTTCCAAAACAAATTTTGAATACGCCCCTGACGTTAAACAATTTCAAAGCGCTTTTTTACGCTCTTTTTCAGTTTTAAAGGACCGACGCTTTGTCTTTAGTTAACATTCAACCTAATTTAAAACCGCATTCCTCCCACCAAAATTTTCTGGATCCGCTTCTTGGTATCGGTAAATCCCTAGAAGCAGTAGCACTTAATTTCAGTGCTTTCCATCGTATCTAATGTTCAACAAATTAACCCAATACAAGTTTCCATCTTTGCACCAAAAAAACTCATTTTTACAATACACCACCTCGTGTACAAATGAAACTTGTGACCAATTTAACGCTTATTGCCTGGCAGCTTCGGAGGGCTTCGTCATACAACGCTTAAAAGTTTTTACAGACGTAGCACAATAGACACACAAATATAAAGTTTCATTTTTTTCTTTCTATGCAGGTTACATGGAAGTTTCGGTTACATGTCATCGCTAATTAAGCAGAAACGACGAGCTATTCGCATCTCTTGTAAATATCAGAATGCTTGAGTCAATGTCCCTGGTGGATCTGCGATTCGGGTCATCCTGGCTCAAACTTTCGTTTCCTCCCCAACCTAAGCATAAATCGTTATTCCACTCACGGTATTACGCCGAAGCGCGTAATGAGTGGCGGGCACCATATCAGAAGCTTAGCTCCTGGGCAACATAAAGCAACACAGTTCCGAAAAAACGTTGCAGCGGTGGCGAGCCGTTGGCAACACTTACCCTGTCCACATGTCCAATTGAAGTGAGCCAAAACACTACGAGCTTTCTGCATCATAATTCCGCACCAAAAGCAATGTTCTAACAACTGCGCTAATTTGGTTTTTGAAAGTAATTAAAGTAAAACATACACTTTTGGAAGGTAACATTACTACATTACTTTTAGTATATAGCTTAACATAACCATATCAAAGCAAACAGTTTTTCTAGTGTAGATTTGAAAATTGAACTAACAAACTTTCAAAAAAGAGTCAATCAGACCAAAATACAATTGAATATTTCTGACGTTTTGCTAATCAGACTCAGAACAACCAGCTTTTTCAGAGACACCGGTCATGCAGCCGTGCTTGGGCAGTTTCAACTGGCATGCCTCAATAGAGATTGGCGAATAGTAATCATTCGTTAAAAAGTAACGGTTAACAAGAAGTATCGGATAGTAACAGATTCGTTTTGTCAAAATACCGATTCCAAATTGTATTCATTTGCCATCTACCAGAGCTGGATGTCTCGAGACGTGTCTCGGTCTCGAGACACGTTTTTGAGTGTCTCGGTCTCGCTATGCCAATGTCTCGCCTCGGTCTCAGACCTTGAAAGTCTCGGAAAATGGCTATGTCTCGATCGAGACATGAAAAAATTTTGGATTTGAAACAGCATTCAGGTCTTTGATACGGAAGCAACAATGGTAGGCTACTTACCCGATGTATTCAAAGCAAAACATTGTGCGTGATTTCGCACTTTGCAAAAACATTTGGCCACATTTTGTTTAGACCATTTTGCATTGTAGTTCAGGCCTGCAGAATTGCAGGCTTTTGCTTTCTTTTTGTGAGCAGCATATATGAAAACTAGTCTATTTCAACCACTAAGCACATGCATTCGATGGTAATCTACTCTAGACCAGGGATGTCTAACCTTTTAATTTATTAGGGACCCATTGCAAAATTAAATATTTAACTGGGCCGCAAAGCGACCAGAATTCCAATATTTCATATTATAGTTCTAAGAAAAAAAAATTAACCATTGATAGGTAGGCCTTGTACTGAGCCGCATTTTGCTGAAAATGCGTCTTTCTTAACAAAGAAAATTTAAAAATCCATTAATATAATTAATTAATGTAATAATTAATCCAATAATGTTAATTCAGTTTTAACTTTCAACAATATGGCCTTCACTCAAAGACATAACGACCGCTAGCCACGTCTAAAAAATTAATATATTTTTTATGGGCAAACGGTGTGTCAAATCAAAAAATTTTCAAGAGAATAACGTGTCATATGTCATAAAATTAAGATTTCTACAAATTTGTTCCCTCAGAAAGAAGCTATTCTCGTCTGGTTTACAACAGCTATCAAAAGATTATTCAAAGTAGTCCAGGCCCAAAAAAGGCTTTAAATCGAAAAAAGTGCAGGGATTACAGTGGCAGGAAATTTGGTTACCGACATGGGAAGTGCTTCCAGATTTGAGCTAGCTCTTTTTATGAGAAAGTTATTAACCAGATAGATTTTCAAAAATGCATTGTGTCACAATGACTTTAAAATGTTTATGTTAATTAATTTGTTATTTATCAAATATAAAGTATTTTGATTAAATTTCATGAACACTCTCGTGCTCAATACTTGATAAACTTGCTAAAACATTGTTTTAACAGAGGATAGTGGGCTGCAATGCCGACATCCCTAGTCTAGACCAACATAGCCTACCAATGACTTTTTGTTTAAAGTTTTCTTGACATCTTTTTCGTTAGATTAAAAAAGAATATTGGGCCGTGTAATCGTCTGCGAGAGATATTGCTTGCCTTGCAAGCTACAAGGACTTAAATCTTCTGTGATAATAAGCTGTTTCGTTGTTATTATGGTGAACTCGTTGAATCATTAATTGTATTCGATAAAAGGATATAACCAATA
The DNA here is from genome assembly GCA_964006365.1 of Trididemnum miniatum. Classification (NCBI taxonomy): domain Eukaryota; kingdom Metazoa; phylum Chordata; class Ascidiacea; order Aplousobranchia; family Didemnidae; genus Trididemnum; species Trididemnum miniatum. The sequence goes on from OZ023236.1 coordinate 4,693,094, forward strand.
GCACATTTATAATAGGCTATATCAGTTCATAACCGCGACGGCTTCATTGCTTCATTTGTTTTTGCTAATGTCATTTTGCTATAAAGTTATTTCAATAACTTGGCTTAGTAGAGCCCATACTCCAGAGTATTACCATCGTTTTTATATTTTTTAATTTTTGGCTCATGAAGTCTCGTGTCTCGTCTCGGTCTCGAAGTTATGATGTCTCGTCTCGGTCTTGGTAGGTTCGGTCCTCGTTCCAGCTCTGCCATCTACATTCTACAATACAAGATACTCGAAATGAAAACCAGGCGAAAAATACTGGTTTGAACCGGCTTATGTCGCATTTTTTCTTGCTTTTCATTTCACCGCGAAAGCAGCGGAACTATAAATACCGTGGTTGAATCTATGATGTCATCATTTCGGCATTGACTTATTGCGGTCAAGGCAATAGAAATGTCTGCGCTACAGTCAAATCTCAATAGGCCTACTATGCCACTCCTCTTCTATGCCACTCTCGATACTATGCCGCTTTTGATCGTCCCAACGAAATTTAATAAAAAATAAAGTTACTGTGCCATCCCTTACTCTCGATACTATGCCACGTGAGATTTATGAATGATTAGTAAAGAGAGCCTTGTGACGAGTCAATGTACAACAGTATGCCCCCTTTAGTTTTTGTATTGTGTTGCATAACTACAGCACAAAAGCCTACAGCACTTTCGAAGTCAAATTGACCCAACGCAACATTTTGACCTTATTTCAAATCGAAATTTTACCCAAAATGTTAACTAAGAAGCGCAAGCGAACTGACTTAAACCAAGCGAGAAAACGACTCCTAGTTGGTAATCAGCTAATCATTATAGGACCCGAATTCTGTAATGATTAGGCTACTAAGCTCCAGATATTTTTTCTCTGCTTGTGAGCGTCAAGCCAGACAAAAGAGAAAAAAAATCGTTTGCCGCGTGCTTGTCTGCTTGATAATGGGAATCGTTAGTGAGTCGAATCCTTAATGATTACTTTTCTCTCTGCTTGTGAGCGTCAAGCCAGACAAAAGAGAAAAAAGATTGGTTTGCCGCGTGCTTGTCCTCTTGCTGATGGGAATCGTTAGTGAGTCGAATCCGTAATGATTACTTTTCTCTCTGCTTGTGATGGTCAAGCCAGACAGAAGAGAGAAAAGATTCGTTTGCCGCGTGCTTGTCTGCTTGATAATGGGAATCGTAAGTGAGTCGAATCGTTAGTGAGTCGAATCCTTAATGATTACTAAGCATTAGCAGATATTTTCTCTCTGCTTGTGAGCGTCATTGGCAAACAAAAGAGAAAAAATATTCGTCGCGTGGTATTTAATTGTTTTGATTCTGCTGCTCTTTTTAGATTTTCATAGATTTTGATTTGCGATTACTAGGGCTACCATATTTTGACCTAAAAAATTTAAAATTTTGACGTTGTTTTTGATATAAAAATTTTATCACAAGAAAAGCGACAACATGTTTAAGCAAAATGCTGAATAGTTTTTTATGAACGAAGTACAACAAAATCAACATAAACAACGAACAAAATAGCATTAAAATTGTTTCAATCAAATTAGTCTTAAGGTACAAAATAACTTTTTTTCAGTCCAAACAAGTTAAAAAAGGTCTAAATTTCGCGAATTTGTACCCAAGATTGTCCAACCTGGCAACCACGCTTTTCTTCATTGTTAGAATTAAGCACCAATCCTCAAAACTTGATCTCCGGCTACTGCGATATAACAATGAAATTCCGGAATTATTCGAAAACGATTGTCTCGTCGTAAACACAGTCTACTACTTTTATACTCGAATGGTGTTTTAATGCGCTCATGTTGAAAAAGGGACTACCAGTTTGCTTTCCACTAGCTGGCAGCCAATGGTTACGACGTAATTTGTTTCATCTAATCAGTGAACAATTATTAAACAATATAAACGAGGCAGATTTTGCATCTTGACTTAAAAAGCAGACTTTGACCATATTTTGACCCAACGCAACATTTTGACCTTATTTTAACCTAATAACTTTTAAACTACGCCTAGTTCGAAGCTAAAGCATGCTTAGCAGAAGTTTAATGACTTTCTGAGCCAGGTAATAATATTTGACTTTATTGACTTTTGGTTGCTCTAGTGATTATCTAAACGAATACAAGTAACGCGTAAAAAGTATCGAATATCTTTTCTAAAGTAATCACTTGGAACCGTTACTCAAAAGTAACGGTTAAGCACATCTTTATGCCTCAAGGGGAATCCGTTTTGCGGCATGTTTCTTTTTTTGTACCAACATTAAGTGTATTTTTAATGTTTTTAGCGTAAGAAAATAAAAGTTGAACTTGAATTGATTGATTGATTGAAATGATCTCACAAAACAGTAGAATAATAACTGGTAAAAATTATATCCAAAATTTTATTTAATGCGCACATTATTTCCAAATGAAGAAGAATGTTAAGCCTACGTCAAAATAATAAAGGTAAACTGTTACCGAAAAGTTGGAAAGTGGAAACAAGGAATTAAAACAAAAGAACCACAAAAGCAAAAGAAGCTAGTATTTAAATGGCTTTCTTATAAATCGAAGGAAAACTGTGGCTGCCATTTCGGTTCATCACATCTAGCTTCTCATTAGTGAACCAACTTTCAGCAAATAAATGCTGAAAGTTGGTTTCCACTTTCCACTTTTGACTCAACTGCAATTTTTTGTTTCATTCTTGGCTATATTAACGCATTATTTTTCTTTTTGTCTATTCTTCGGTAACAGTTTACCTTTGTTATTTTGACGTTACAATATTCTTCCTTATTTGGTAACAATGCGCTCATTAGATATAATTTTGGACATGAACTTTACCAGTACTGTTTTGTAGGATCATTTCGAGTGTCTCTGAAGAAGCTAGTTGTTCTGACCAGCGAAACGTCAGAAATATTAAATTTAATTTTGGTCTGATAGTCTCTTTTTTGAAAGTTCAGTAGTTCAGTTTTCAAACCTACTTCAGAAAAACTGTTTGCTTTAGTATCAAACATACATGGAGTACAACTCCATTACCTATTAACATTACCAGTTGTTTCTACAAGAGTCCTCGTTTAAAGCACAATTTCACTTCCGATAATTTTCATTAACCAACTGCTCTTACGCAAGCCGTGCTCCTGTTCGTTCTGTGCGTTTCTTTTTTTTTTTTCTTTTTTTTTACTTCGTGTTTGTGTGTCTGGAACTTTATCGAGGAGATGCAAACTCGGCGACCGCGCAACCCATTAACAGTTTACCGAGGAATAGACAAAAAGAAAAATAACTATAAGGTCTTTCGCATCTCCTCATCACTGCATGCTTCTTTGTGTTTCCGTATATTTTGAGAAATTGTAAGAAAAATAAATGGACTTACTTCTTACTTACTAGTCCGCAATGTTCTGTAACAATTGGTACTGTCTTCGATGTAATGAATTTATGTATTGTGATGTGTACAAGTGTATTACGTAATATTATGATTTTATGAGCGGACTTACTGAATTCGAATTTTGTTCCATTTATTTCGAAAAAGCCCAGAATTATCTTGATCGTAATATTTTAGAAATCAATATTATAATTAAAGCTTAAAGTAAAGAGGTAGTTTTTTTGTACCATAAAGTTGCAATCGCCAGCAAGTTTAAAATTAAAAGCGTTCTGAAAGTTTAACAAAAATGCAGGTCTGAAAGTTTAACGGTAAATAATTTTAACGTTGTGAAAAAGTGTAATAATGATTATGAAATCAAGACTCAAGAAGTCTTATTCATAAAATAACAAAATCCCACATTAAATTCTCAGTTACACGCCGGTGGATCTTCGTTTCTCGTAAATGCGTTTAAATGTTGGTATTGCTTTTGTTTGCGTTCTTTGATATGTCGTTGTAGTCGTGGGAATTAATGCTGTGTACTCGTGATACGTTGACCGTCAATATGCTTTGCTCTGATATTGTCTTAATATTATTTAACAATTGTACGTATTGTCAAGATATTTACTACTAATTTAAAATACTATTATTTCGAAGGTCTTGCTGTTACTGTAAAAAGCATAATTTTTTTTTTGATAAGGACCAGAAGAAATGGGTTGAACGCGTTCAGTTTTTTAATAAAAATGCTTTCAATTTTAAACTTGCTGGCGACTGCAACTTTATAATAATATAATTGACCAGAAACATTTTTATTGGAATACAACCAGCAAGGTTTATTACCACAAGCTGAAACAGCTATGTGCATCCAAACACCTACACATGCCCAATCTTATTTTCTTTGAGAGCCTCTTGAGGCTATTTAAAGAAAATAGTCTCTATCCTCTAAAGTTAATAGCATCTAAAGTTTCCCACATTAGAGCAATCAGTATAGGTTGGCTGCTCTAATGCAGGAAAGTTTTTCTGCTATTGAATTTCCAAATATGATCCCACTGGGAGATGAAAAGTATTTGCATTGTCTATCTATCTGCTGGTTACCATCCCTATAATTAAAAAAAAACATTTGAGAAATACTACGTCGTATGTTATTACCAGACCCAATTTTCACTTCTTATTAGGCTAATTTGTAGCAAGATTTTCACTACATTCACCCGATGAGTTGCAATAACAACAAAAACCGGTTTGTGGATTGTGATAATCTTGGCAATGTTACTGAGAAAATATTTGGATCAAGATTGTGCTTTCTTACAGAGGTGTCAGATGGTAGGCGTGGTGAAGCCATAAAGGCAGGGTGAAGCCTAGCAAAATTTATTTTCAAAAATTAACATTAATTTTTCTAAACCCAACGCAAAAAAAAATTTTTGCTAAACTTTTTAGTTTTCGAAATAAATAAAAAAAAATTCGTTTCAACTCTGTCAAATTATGACGTCAAAAGAGTCAAAAATAGGCAATTTTTGTTGGTTATGGGTTTAAAAAAGTTAGGGTTATTCCGAGAGATGGCCATTAGCCGCTATTTTCTTAGTTTTACATGCTATGCAAGATTGACTTCGTCAGTTTCAAATCAGCACATGGTGCAGCAACATGTCTGAAATTGCTGTCGAATTTTTTAAAATTTTGTGAGATATAGCCAAAATAATTTTGAAGGTAGGTTAAAATTTTCAGCAGGATATTGATAGCAAGCAGTAATATTTTTGTGGACGTGTTATAACATACAGTATAAAGTTAATTCGAAGTAAAGAGCTATAAATTATGCAGTGCCAGTGCATTGTGGAAAACTGCAAAGTGATCTAGCGTTTTCCGAGTCAGCAGCCACCCGAGTGGCAAGAGGCCAGGAATAACATAATTTAATGATGCACAATTGCTACCTCGCTGGAGACGCTTTTAGTCATGTCGCTGACAAAAATTACTATGCTAAGAGTCAAGAGCATCAATCAAGAGGAAAGTATGAGAAGTCACAGAAGTGGCGACGAAGTATCTTACCTGCAAAATCGCCACAAGAATGTGTTTCTTCCGGTATTGAAAAAATTCCACCCACGCAGTTTCCTGCAGCGTACGATCTTTGTTCAATTCTGTGGAAAAAAAAGCTTTTTATGGTTTATTTCACCAGAGCATCTACCCTTTGTCGCAGAGGATCGAGATGCTTGGAGGCTTCAACTTGAACTGCTGCCCCCGCGACTCCCCAAGGATAAGCGGGCCTAGAAGAGATCAATAGATGTGTTGTGTATATAGAATCTCGCATTTCAGTTAATTTCTTGATTAGTTGACTTCTAATTTAATTCGTGATTGCGTAATTGCAGTTTGCCTTGATGGCGATCTTTGTGTGCTATTCGTATCTTATTTTGTCATTTGGAGTTTAAGCGTCGAGCAGTGCACATCACTGCAGTTGCAGATTGATGAGCTCTAACTGATGTTCGCATTTTGTGTTTCAGATTCTCATTTTAGTTTAATGAAGCCATAATTTTGGTTTGAGTTTAAGTAGTATTACAACAACTTATTAAGCTAAAAGGAACAAGTGTTTGAGACCGCAAGTTTTTGATGGGGATGCCAGCTCGCTAGAAAATGCAAGAAGGTGGTTACATTGGAGACGAACCTTCCAAAGCTGCATTGGAAGAATTGACGATGCTACAGATGCAGACAAATTAGATATGCTGATCAATCTAGTTGACACTACTGTCTACTCCTACATTAGCGAATGCACAGAATAAGGTGATGCAAAAGCTGAATTGAACAGCGCTTACGTTAAACCTGTCAACGAAATAGTAGCTAGATACCGTCTCAGCAGTTGCCAACAAGAAATGGGAGACTCTTGAACATTTTCTCCAGCGACTTAAGGTATTGAGTAATGATTGTAATTTCGTGGACGCAACTGCTGCTGAAAGTAAAGAAGTAGCGATTTGTGATGCTTTCATCACAGGACTGCGTTCGTCACACATAAGGTAGCGCTTACTCGAAGATAATCAACTGCAACTAAGAAACGTTTTTGACAACGCAAGATCGCTTCATGAGGCACGCAAAAATGCGGAATGTTACTCTGCAAGCAGCGCAGAAGGAATAGCTTCAGTAGGCTCAACTGACGTTGCAGTTGCTTTAGACTCCGACAACAAGATTTCAAGGGAGCTGCAAGGTAACTGTGTGACTATTAAGCGGAAAAATTGTGGATACTGTGGTGGATCACCGCATAAACGTAATAATTGTCCAGCTTCTCGTTGTGTGTGTTACTAGTGTAAACGAAAAGACCATTTTGCAAAGGTTTGTCGGTCGACTGGCCAAAGCTCCAGAGTAGTTGCAAGTGTTGCTAAAGATAATTCTGATGACCCTAATATAGCCACTTTTTCTGCCACCATGCCACCAGTCATTCAAAACAAGATGACAAACTTAATGTTTACATTACGCTAAATGAAGTGCTCGCTAATGCACCTATTGATACAGGCGTTAGCTCAGTTGCAAAGCGCACGCTATCGGTGCGGGAGGTCTGGGGTTCGATTCCCGGGCCGGTCAAATCGGCACAGTGTCGCCAACGACTCGCCACCGTTGCGACGTTTCTTCGGAACTGTGTAGCCCAGGCGCTAAGCCGCGGAGATGGGCCCCGCAACTCGTTACACGCTTCGGCGTAATACGGCGAGTATAATGAAGATTTGATTTGATTTGATTTAGGCTACAAAGCACAATCACATGGACTCGAAATTCTGTCGTACTGCTGGATTGAAAAGTAAAAGTAACGATGCGGAGTTGTCGTTAGGTTTAGCGGTTAAAGGATCTAGTGTCAAAACAATGGGCTCCTGTTCCGCTCCTGTCGAGCTACGAGGTCGCAATGATGATAGCGTAAAATTTCTCATTTTGGAAAATTCACTATGAGACGTAATCCTCGAGCAGAAATTTTTGAGTCAACACGAAAGTGTAAATATTGTTTTTGGCGTATCAGAATCGCCTTTAAACTTATGTGCCTCGAAATCCCTTACTGGCACCAAACCTGTTAAATTATTTGAACACTTAAGCTTGGATTTTCATCCTGTGATAACCAAGAGACGCAAGTACTCCAAAGCAGAAGAAGACTTTGTGAGCAGCGAGGTTGCCAAACTACTTGCGGATGATATTATTGAATTGAGCTCATCACCAGGGCACGCGCAAGTTGTGGTAACAAAAAATGCTAACCATAAGAAACGCATGTGCATTGATTATATAGCCAAACTGTGAACAAGTTCACGTATTTAGATGATTATTCTCTGCCAACTATGCAGGGTGTTGTTAGAAATGTATCAAAATTATAATCAAAATATAACTGGTTTTCAAAACTTGATCTACGTAGTGCTTACCATCAAGCACTCTTTTCTGTTGAAGAACGCAAATATACAGCTTTTGAAGCTAGAGGTCAACTCTATCAGTTTAAGCGCATTCCGTTTCGCTTAAAGAATGCCGTCCCGTGCTTTCAACGGGTCGTGAATCAAATTATCTCCAATTTTAATTGTGAAGGCACGTTCGCGTATGTTGACGATATCACTGTTTGCGGCAAAACGCAAGAAGAGCATGACAAGAACTTCCAATCATTTTTGAATGCTGCAAAACAATGCAATTTTACGCTCAATGAAAGTAAATGTGTCTACGCTACTGACAATTTGAAATTGCTGGGCTATTATATAACACACGGAGTCATGCGACCAGATGCGGATCGAGTAAAACCTATCGCTGAGTTGCCAATGCCATCAAATGCCAAAGAGCTGCAACGAATAATTGGCATATTTTCATATTACGCTCAATGGATTCCTCAATTTTCAGAAAAGATAAAACCGTTAATAATGGAGAAACAATTTTCCTTGGTGAAAAGGCTCAGCAAGCTCTTGAATTTCTCAAAAGCGATTTAACTTTTGCCACACTCCGAGTTATTAATGAAAACCTACCATTTTTCATTGAAACCGATGCGTCGGAAAATGCTATACCGAGCCTTAAAACATTGTGACCATGTTACGATGTAAAAAAACGACAAAAATATCCTCTCCAATGCATTGCCACCTTAACGTGGTAAGAAGGTTTGAATTTTTGATGATTCTTAGGGCAATACCGTGGGCAGTTTTTAATCACTTCTACCAAAGTTATCATGGCGACAAGGCCGAAGGAGAGAAACAGACGAAGTAGCAATCCCACGCTGTAGCTAAGTGGAAAGCTGTAATAACAATATTCACGCTGCATATGACGGCGCGCAGGATAAAAAGGTCCGCGTTCGAGTTTTAGGTCGAGGGACTCGTTCGAAAAGTAAGCTACAGTCTCCCCCACAAGCTGACCGTCACGGGAAACCCATCAATGCACTCGATAAGCGTTTGGGGAGACAAATGGGGGCAACGCACAGAAAATGCACAGGAGCCGGACCAAACTGCCGCGATCTAGCTATCGGGAACTGGAACGTTTCGTCACTGACAGGAAAAGAGCAGGAGCTTGTTGGGGAAGCCCAGCAGTATCGCCTTGATACTGTGGGAATTTCATCAACAAAGCGCTCACTTGTGAGCCCCAACATAGCTGAGTGCGTCGTTCACTGGGTACCACTGGGAGAAAGGGTTTGTTTTCCAAAGCTAAGGTTGCAGGAGCGATTTCTGTGTATCTTGCAGGTGTACGCACCAATCACATGACAAAGCCTTTTTGGAGCAAGTAAAGGTTGCATTGGGAAAATTAACTTCATCAGTGTCCCTTGTCCTGCCTTGATTTTAATGCGCAGGTGGGCATCCACAGCGAAACCTGGAAAGGTGTTATTGGGCAACATGGTAACCCTGACATAAACAAGAACGGAAGGTGCTTATTGTAGTTCTGTGTCATCAATGGACTGTACATAATGAACACATTTTTTCAGCACAAAAGAAGTCGTAAGTAAAAATACAGACCTTTTTACGACAACGCTCACTGATTGATTTTTGTATCGTTTCGGCGGACTTGTTTTCTACTTGGATGCTCGTGTGAAAAAAGGGGCTGAGTTGTCAAGTGATCATTACCTAGTTGTGTGCACTTTGAAAGCTTTGAAATTCTAAAGAAAACGAAAGATTTTTCAACCGCGAAAAAAACACTAAATCGAGTGGAAATCATTACCTGACAAAGAGTACCTCTTCCGAAGACATTGAAACTGAGTGGTGTTTGCTTCGAACGACAGTCATTACGTGTGCTAGTAACTGTTGTGGACGTAAGCGTGATGAAGAGACTAAGATAGCGAAAAAAGTACTTCTTGGTGGAACCAGGAAGTTAAAAAAGCTATTCGTGCAAAAAATGTGGCCTATAAGGCCTGACTTGCAAATAAGTTATCAGTTGAACTTCGTTCACGGTACTCGGAAGCACGTAAGGCAGCAGCCGCAAAAGTTGAACTGTCTAAGGAAAGGACCTGGAAGGAAATAAAAGAAAGGTTGCACGAAGATTTCAAAATCGCATACAAAGTATTCTGGCAGACCATCAGCCATTAGCGTGGAGAAAGATCTGAAGCCGCTTTCCTCATCGAAGATTCAAATGGTGTCACCCTGAAAGATCAAGGTGTTATTTTGAATCGGTGGAGAGAATACATTACTGATCTTTTAAACCCAGTTGATGCTAAATCGACACAAACTCACGAGGAACAGGTTGGGGAAGATATTTAGATAACCGAAGCAGATGTGAATGCAGTTATTAAATCATTGAAAACTGGAAAAGCAGCTGGTAAGGATGATATCAGAACTGAATTGTTGAAAGCAATGAACGTGTATGGTGTTCGTTGGTAGACTTGTGTTTCTCAGGCAGCATGTAGGACTGGGCAGTGAGCAAGCACCAAAGCAACAGCAAACCAGGGTGGAAATACCATCCACAAAAAAGGAGATGAGAGAAGATGCACAAATTATAGGGACACCTCTCAGATCAGTGTCCCGGGTAAGGTCTATGCCAAGTGCCTTGAAAAGAACTGCCGTGAATTTGTCAAGCCTAAACTAACGGATGCTCAGTGTGGCTTTCGTCCTGGACGACGCAAAATGGACCAGACCTTTGCCTTGCAGTTAGTAAACGATACTAGGTCACTGTAAATGCGTTAGGAAGTCTGAGTTCGTGCTAACTGCGCAACTATGAAACCTTTCAGAGTAAGTGTGGGACTACGGCAAGGCTGCTCTCTTTCACCTATTCCGGCTCTTATTTTGTATGGATAGAATAGTTAAGAAAACTGATTCTTGTGGCGGAGTAAAGATCGTTGATTGCACCGCACAACGTCTGTTATTTGCAGATGATCTTGTGCCACTAGAAGACGCATGCTCTGTTGCTGGAATGAAAATCAGTACAACGAAAACAGAAACCATGTTCCTGTCCGAACAACCGAAGCAATGCTCTCTCCAAGTTGGTGGAATTCCACTAAAACAGTAAGAGAAGTTCAAGCACTGTTCCTCGGTATCTCATTCACAAGTGATGGCAGACAAATTAACGATTTGGATATCCGCATCGGAAAAACAAGACAGTGCAGTAATGCGCCAGCTCCACCGATCTATGATACTGCAACGGGAGGTTTGCACCAAGACAAAGCTATCCATTTTCAGATCAGTCTATGTTCCTGTTCTGACTTATGGCCATGAGTGTTAATTGGATCATGAATGAGAAAGTGAAGTCTCGAGTTCACTCAGCCGAAATGGGATTCTTGCGAAGAATTAGCGGTTTGACCTTGTGGGACAAAGTTAAAAGAGCAGGTATTCGTGAATCTCCTAACATCGAAGCGTTACTTATCTGACTACAAACATCGCAACTGTGCTGGTATGGACATGTGACGAGAATCTCCCAGTAAAGAACAGCCAAAAAAACTGCTCTACTCAATACCGATTGGTCGAAGACCTAAAGGTCGTGTCAGAACTTGATAGCGAGATTACGTTGAAGATCTTAGTTGGTCTCGCCATGGTATTCTACCAGAACATCCACCTTTCGTCGCAGAGGATCTAGATGCTTGGCGGCTCCAATTCGAGCAGCCGCCCCCGCGACCCCCCAAGGATAAAAGGGCTAGAAAAATGAAGTAAGTAATTATTGCAAATACACGAACACAGGGTTAAAAAAAGTGATTCTGTTAAATGACTATCAGTAGTGTTAAAAAGTGGCCGTAGGATGAGCTTGTTGCTTGGAACAACTTTTTCATTCATTTTATTCAACTTGGTGTCATGTCTATACTCAACTGAAGCAGGATTGCAATGATTAATCGTTTATATTCATTACAGGTTGACAAAAAACAAGATGAACTCATACGTATTTGCTGTAACGAAACTGTCGTAACATTGAAGCTTTCTCTGGTAAAACTATTGCCAGGGCGGAGCGCCAAATCCTTTACTCGTTTCTCACTTCTAGTAAAATCGCTGCAGTCTTGATCCAGCTATGACTCTTTATTAAAGGGCTAAGTCTTCTTGGGATAAAACGATAAAAAGATTGTAGAACACAGCGACTACAAAGTTGAGGAGGCAAGTTACTTGAGTAAGCCAATACAAACGGGAATCGGCGAGTGAGTGAAATTTCACCAAGAGTAATCCCAGCTAAAAACTAAAAAACTTCAACTCAAAAATAAATAATATAAATTGTTTAACAGTTGGTTTGACGTGTTGACTCGACAAACTCAAATGCAAAACTAAAAAAAGCTAGTGCATAGCGGTGTCGTAATCAGTTCCAAAAACGGTGTTTTTCGTCTCTTGTCTTACAAATTACCGGTGGTGCGATGTGTTACAAAAATGCATTAATTCAAGAACTTTAACCCGAACCGCCTCGTCATAAGTGATAACTTATGAACTGCGGTTCGAATCTCGGCCAACAAACGCTAAGAAACAAAATATTTGCCAATCCTGGGACATTTGCATATAGTATCTCCCAGCGCAATGATACAACTACATATGTATTGTCCTTAGATACACATTTATCCTCCTATCACGAGAGATAAAGCGCAAAAACAAGATCGCTTAGGAGTTGCCGGCCATCTGTCAAACACTTCAAGATGAGATAATCCCGCTTAAGTGCCTTTCAACAGTAAAGTACAAGTAAACTTGCCGGCTTGTTCTCCAACCTGTCCCTTTGATGCTGAGCGTCAAGCAGGGAAGCTGTGAATTAACCAGTTTTTAAGTCATTGGTTTAACCCGACTCGGAATGGAACTCAAGTTTTCGTCTTCCATTTTTGAGATTAAAAACACTTTTCCAACTCCCCTCTGTACATACGCGTGATTTCATCAGCTAAGATTTTATACGTACTTTACTCCAGGGCATAGAGGATAGGGGTAACCGGAAGAACCGAAAGCAGCAAGCTGTATGTATCCTGCAGTAACTCCTTGTCGCTGCGCAGTCGGAATCCGCTCTTGAATCATTTGCACGCTTCCTTTCGAAAAAGAAATTGGAAGGAAAAAGTCGAGTCTTGTTTGATCCTCGAATGTGAATGTAACCGATTCTGCAACGCACAGCACAATTCTTTCGATTCTGTTAAATGGAAAATGAAAGTGTCACTCACCTATCGCTGAAACAAGGCGACGCAACACTTCCACAATTGCCGATCGAGATACTTGCAAACCGTTACTCCTGAAAATGTTTGCACGTGATTTTATAAACAATAAAACAATACCACGTTACAAAGTAGCCCTGCAAGTTTCCGTCCAAAAAAGCGATCAAGCTTGTTGTTGTCGAGGAGCGTGTTTTCCGGCTAAGTTGGTCGATCCGTGCACATGACATAGACCAAGTAATTGGCGCATATGATTCCGGAGCTGGTTTCGAGGGTTTGGTGCTAAACTAGGTCATCTTCCATAATCAATGTAGTCCATTATACAAAAACTTTGGCTTCAAATATGTGGGTTAAAAAAACTCGGTCAAGTGGTAAGCGCATTGCACTACAAAGCTGTTTTGTGGGTTCAATGCTTAACTTGATCATTTACCTTGATACACGAACTTCACTAATATGACAACCTAAACTGCAATTTGCAAACGGTACAATTAGAAGGTAATAAGCAACGTAATTACAAGTAACACAGCGTAGAAACAGCTAAGAACGCTAGGGCAGACGTTTCGGATCAGTGCAGGTGACATTGTCAACACTATACACCTATACTTTGAGCTGAGTCTAATTCAATGGTGCAAAAAATGGAAATGGAGTAGGACAGGAGGAGTTTTAGTTTTGGTCACGTGTCAAAGAGGCGGGAATGAAAAGAATGCGAGTCCTTTAAGACGCCAATAAACTGAAGTTCCCCCTATTCTACCTCACTTCCTTTTTTTGTCATCAGAACATAAAACTCAGCTCAACGTAGGCTTAGCCGTTGACAACTGCCCAGAAGAACGTCTGCCCAAGTGTTTGTAGCTGTCTCTTGTCTGTGTTCACAACAACACGGCAATTATGTAGTCAAAAAAGATTAGCCGGTTAGATGGTTTCAAAAGCTCACGGGCTTTCTGCATCATGATCAATTTTTGATGTCACAATTAAACAAGTGATTACGGCATCATTGTGTAGTAGCACCTAATATGTCTTTGCTACCTCTGTTCTGTGTATGCACACCGTCATTGCGCATGCACACTTTAAATGCGTATGCACACCGTCATTGTGTATGCACACTTTTAAATAATGCCTGGTAAAAACAGCAATAAGGTTACTAGTTCCGGTAATACGAAAATTGACCTTGACGAAGAAATTCAAATATTAATCGAAAAAGCAGTCAATTCTTGGCAAAATGATTGTAAGGAAGAAATCAACCGATAAAAGAGAGAACTTGAAGTAGTCAAAAGTAGCCAAGACTTCATTTCAAGCAAATATGAAGAGTTGCAGACTGATTATAAAAAGCTCCAAAAAAAAAACAACAAAAGCAGATTCAAATCCTACAAGACCAGGCTAATAAAATAGAAGAAAAAAATGTGGAAGCTGCTGTAAAAGTGGATGCCATCGAGCCATACGGTCGACGGCAAAATTTGGAAATAGTTGGAATTCCGTATGTCGAAGGAGAAAATACTAACGAAATTGTTACTGAGGTAGCCAAGCTGATAGAGGTGGATGTGAAACCTGAAGACATATCAACTTCGCATCGATTACCTGTACGATCATCACCTGATAACAGCACTCGTAAGCCTCCTGCTATTATTGTTCGTTTAGTAGGAAGGGATATCCGTAATAAAATTTTTGCAAACCGTAAACTTACGCGAAATCTTGATTTGGAAAAAATCTCTGTTAAAGGAACTGAGCAACTATTCATCAACGAAAACTTAACGCAACAACGTAAAAAACTACTTTGGTTGGCTAAGCAGAAGATGAAAGCAACTGATTTTAAATTTATCTGGACCTCCAATGGATCAACATTTGTACGAAAATCCGTAACCTCCGACCCTATCAATATAAAATTAGCTGATGACTTAGAATTAATAGCGTAACATTTTGAGCTCTGTATAGGCATACCGTTGTTGACTATGCATTTGTAGCCTTATCTATTTAATTTTTTTTCTCTTAAAGTGTTGAATGTTCATGGTGCTGGCGAATTGAGCAAATTTATGTCATCCAACAAAGCGCCCTCTATCAGCTTCAACCTCGACTCAGTTAGGAACGATGAACAGTGGCGATTCTAGAGCCCAAAAAGTGAGGGGGCCACGTCGGGGCTAAAGTATTTCAGGAGGGGGCAAGTGACAAAACGCATAATGAAAGAAAAATCATAAGTTTAAAGGGTTTTTGTCGCCAAATTAGGAAAGCAGACTGTATTGTAGGTAGGCTAAATGTAACATGATACAGCATACTTATTACTGGAAATAGCGCAACATAATGCCAGCCACAGCAATTTATGCATCAGAAAAAACATAAGCAAACCGCTATACGAAACAAAGCAAAACGTCCAGATGGCCGAGTGGATAAAGCGTCTCCTGGAGCTATAGACTACGGGTTAGATTCCGAGTCGCGACAAACCAATGACTTAAAAATTGGTATTCACAGCTACTCTGCTTGACGCTCAGCATTAAAGAGAGAGTGTGGGGAACAAGCCGGTAAGTTTACTTGTTGTGTCATTGCGAAGGGCACTTAGAGGGATTCCCTCATCTTTATGTGGTAGACACTGTGGCCTACAACTCCTAAGCGAGCTCGTTATAGCGCTTCCGCCGCTTTCTCGCAGAAGAGAATAAAAATACTGTACGACAAATAAAAAAAAACAACAATGTGACATTTTTGAGCGGTTCTTCTATTTATGGAATAGTATAGGTATAGTAATGAATAGTACAGTAGGTTCGAAACATTGGGGTTAGGGTTAGTTAGGGTTTAAATAATTAGGTATAGTATGGAGTAGTACGGTTGGTATATATGGAATACGCCTACTATTCCATACGATATACCTATGACTATTCTATAGAGGAACTCATTTTTGAGCACTTAGCCATTCATTTTGGTCACGTGAATTGAAAATTCCTTATCAGTGTAACTTAATTCTGCGATTGCCATGTTGGCTATCAAACTCGTCAACAAATGCGTCGAGGTTTATGCTTTCAGCTCGCACGCTTTCAATCGATAGCAGTGCAATGTTGCTAAGCCTTCTGTTGCTCATGGAGTTTCTTAAATATGTTTTTATTAATTTCATTTTTGAAAAGCTTCTTTCGCATGAAGCGCTGGTAGCAGGGAGTGTCACTGCTATTAAAAGTAGCTTGTACATGCAGTCAAAAGCAGCCTTGTAAGGAGACAATAACTACAAAAATTGAACAATCGATTGGGGTTGTTGCTGTTCCTTCGCAAGAAGCTTTTTTATGAGGGGCACCTCATGCTTCAAATCTTCTGGATTTACTGAATAAACAGCAGCAAATTGGAGTAAATCTTTTTCACGCAAGAATGATTGTTGCAAAGGGCAAAGAGCTGCAATGCCATTTAATATTTCACACGATTGTTTGGAAAACCGATGATCTAGTTCATTAATTAGACAGTCTAGGATTTCATAGAATATGCCAATGTGGTGCTCGCAACTCTGTTCTGAACCTGCAAATGATCCCTGACCGGTTGTTTCTGATGCGATAAACCCGTCAAGTTGTCGACTAGGTTTTCTGGCCCGTTTCCGTCTAGTTGCGGATGGAATGTCACATTTTTCACAAAGTTTATTAACCTTTGTACAGTAGTGTTCGATTAGATTTGAGCTTCTCATATCAGCCAAATATCCTCGTAAAGACGAGATCAGGTTGGTTACGCTTCCCAGGTCCACTTCTTGCTTTTGAAGCTGCACGGATACTTCATTTATTTTTCCCAGAATGTCCGTAAAAAAGTGTAATAAATTGACAAACTCGGCATCTATTTGAGCAAGTAAACCTCTAGCAGATACAGCACGAGCACCAGTATCATCTGCAGAAGTTTCCTTTCACAGCTTTAGTATGCATTCTAGTCGTAGTAAAGCGTTTTCGCAAGAAGTAGCTCTGCACCACCAGCGGGTGTCACTTAGATGTTGCAGCTCTCGCTCTTGTTCACCAGGAAACATTTCTTGTTGTATAGTGATAAACTTTTCATGAACAACCGAGTTACTAGCAAAAACATAAAGTGCTTCTAGCAAAATAAAGAATTCCGATGCTTGGGGAACATATTTTGCCATACTTATCAAGACCAAATTGAGCCTGTGACCATGACAGTGTACATAATAAGCAAAGGGGGCTTTTTCTCGAATACGTTTTTGAACACCACTAACTGCCCCACTCATTACTGAAGCTCCATCGAATCCTAAGCCAACGAGAGATGATTTTAATCAAGGCCCAATTTTTCCAACGTTTTCAGTATTATATCGGTAATATAGGCAGCATCCAACTGCATCATCTGGTGGAATGATATAAAACACTCTTGAATACACTGTGTGATTTCATCAAAAAGTCGTACAATTATCGCTAATTGTTCAGTCTTACTAACATCTTTCGCTTCATCGGCCTGAATGGAGAAACAATAGCACGATTTCGCATTTTCGGCAATTTCTTTTTTTTATCATCGATGCCATCACTTCAATCATCTCGTTTTGAATTGCAGAGCAGGTGTACTTCTCATTTTTAGGACCATTTTTGACACGATCAACTACAATAGGGTCATGCTTAGCGGTAAATTGTAAAAACTTACGAACATTTCCAGGATTTCGTTCATCATCTCCTTCTCTATGCCCCCTTTGAGCAATGGCTTGAGTCGCTGTCAGAAGTAAAATTTCACCAAGGGTTTTAACATCATGGCGATTTTCACGTACTTTATTCTGGTATGCCTCACTTATACTTTGAGCAATAGATGTATTTTCCAATTTATTGCGTCGATAATCGGCCCATGCAATGTATGAGCTGTTGTGGCAAAGAGAGTTTAAGTGCCTTACAATGGAGCCATCTTTTCCACGTGCTTTTTTCCAACGTCTAAAGCCACTTTTCGTAAATGCATCATCTGCATTACCACTAGCAGCTGGTGCAAAATGCCTGCAAGCAAAGCAGAACATTGCATCACGTTGTTGAGAATATTCAGCCCAATCATATTTATCGAACCAAGCACCCACAAATGAACGAGCGTGAGATTTTCCTTCACTACGCTTAGGATACTCTTTGAGGCGCGGTTGAGTAGGCTTGTCACCTCCTGAAGTTGAGATGTCGGTTGGTGCAGTACACAGCAAGCTCGAACTTTGTATCTCAGAAGTCTGTACGCTAGGTCCGGCTCCTACACTTGAAGCTTCTGTAGTGTCAACTTCACTTTCACAATCTTTCCTTAATATTTTTGTAGGCGTTTCTTCAGATTGCGTTTGTGTCGTATTGCGCTTTATTATTACAAATTTCTCCATACTCGGGTAGTTTCTATAATGATACACAATACCGGTACGCGGAGTTTAAAAGGATTAAAGGTGCGAATTAGCGGACATTGATTATGACGCAATAAAGTTAGACTAACACATCATGGCACCTGAGACAATCAATGCTGAGACGTTAAACACGCACAGCAAACAAACTGGTGAAGCATAGTAACAAAAATTGACAACATTAAACTGTAAAGTTAGACCAGGGGTGTGCAACCCACGGCCCGCGGGCCACAATCCGGCCCTCCAGGCCAGTCAATGTGGCCCTCGACGATGGCAGGACAAAAAATTTTGTTTTTAAAAATCGATTTATTTAGCTATTTGTACCGTCTATAATACACGGGTTACGTTTAGCATTTTATAATTTTATACATATTTGACGGTGACTGGCCCTCGAGGTTGTTAAAATTTTCGAAAGTGGCCCCCCAGTGAAAAAGGTTGCACACCCCTGAGTTAGACCAACATATCATAAACGCCCTATGCTCGTTGAAACTGGGGGGGCCAACCCGGGAGCCAAACAAAAAACTGAGGGGGCCATGGCCCCCCTGGCCCCCCCTAGAATCGCCCCTGACGATGAAATAGTTGATCAGTCTTTTGACTCTTTACTTACTAGTATAAATCCTTATCTATGCTATGGCATTGTCCTGTGGGGAACAGTTGGCAAAACCCAACTAGCTAAACTAACTGTTCGCTAAAATAAAGCAATGCGTGCCATTGGCTGTAGTGACTGCGTACGTTGGCAATCCCTCTCTACGCCCGTTTTAAAGCTCTAAAACTTCATGTTATCCACGCGCTAGAAGTTGCTAAATTCGTAAAACAAGCCCTTCTAGGATGCCTTCCACAATATTTAGACTACTATCTCGCATTTAAAAACATACACAGCCACTCCACAAGATCAAACATTCATCATAATCTAATTCTCCCACTATACTCAACCGTAACAGTTTAAAAATCAATTAAATTTCAGGGAGCAAAAATTTGGAACAATATCCCATCTCGTATAAAAATAATGTCCTATAAGAAATTCTTCAAAACTTATCGCAAAACCCTTTTAGACTCTTATTATAATTAAAGACAGGTCGCAGAGGTTCTTTGCTGGAAACACCTTTTCCTAAGCCTTATTTAAAAAACAATCTCCTAAACCTCAAACACTAAGTCCATAATTTGAGCCCTCTCTCTCAGTACTCTAATTCAAAAACTCTTCCGAAGGTAGCCGTTTGACGACTACAAGACTTTTGTCCCTTCACGGTCTCTTGTCGTGAAAAAAAATTTGTTTGATTTTTGTGTCTTTTATTTTAATGTGAACTGCGACAAAAATAAACTGTCTAAACACCCCCGAATAGCATTTACGAACTTACGATGACGGAGATCGAAACGTACATGAAGAATGAGTTTGATGCGAAGAGGTTCATTGTGCGGGAACGTTTTGAATATTCGAGTGATATGCAGTGCAAGCCCGGTGAGACTGTTCTGGAACTGGCCGCTCGTATTCGACAAGCAGCTGCTATCAGCGATTTCTCGGCAACTGAGGATCCATTGGATGAAGCACTGCGTACCCACTTTCTTTGTTCGATCAACAACGAAGCAGTTTTAAAAGCGCTGTTTAAGGTAAAAGATAATGAATTAACCTTTTCTCGTGCAATTGAAATTACTGTGAAGACGGAAGACGCCGCAAAAGTAGCCGAAGAAACCGTCTTCAGTTCGAAACTCCAGCCTGTTTTGAAAGTCAACGTTCAAAATTTAAGTCCAAATCGAAGTCCAAAGTTAAATGCTATTGTTTTGGTAACGCCAACCACGTGGCAACATACTGTCGTTTTAAAGATGTTATCTGCAATTTCAGCAAAATTACAGGTCACCAAGAAAAGGTTTGTCGCGAGAAAGCACAGCAGTCAAAAAGCTCCGTGAAATCTGTACGATTGCTTAAGATCAGTTCAATCACAGACAGATGCACCTTAGTCCCTAAATTAGAAGTTGCCATCAAGGTCAATGATACAAATGTCGCGGTAGAACTTAATGCAGCTACAGCAGGAATTTTCCTTCTTCGCAAGATTAGCATCGTCTTGGCAGACCATCGCTGTCAGAAGTAAAAAGCAAATTTCAATCGGCAAGCAAACAGATCCTGCATGTGCGAGAAAGTTTTCAAGCAATTACAAGTTATGGTGCTTGTACTACAAACCTTGTTCTTTTAGTTACGAAGTTCAGGGTTTAAATGGACGAGATGCAATCAAAGCATTAAAAATTTCCGAGGATGATTTTTTGTTTTACAGAACTCTGGCCATCGATGAAAGTTTAAAAGTCGATCGCGATCTTCAAACAGCATGTTCAAAATTGTGCGAAAAATATACAGAGTTGTTTAACCTGGAATTGGGACGTCTACGCGACGTGGAATTGGAGATCGAATTCAAGTACGAAGCCACGCCAATATTCCTGAGGCTACGACCTGTTCCTTTCGCCATTCAACAAGATCTGGCCCGAGCATACGAAACTGGAATTGCTAGAGGTATTTGGAGATCTGCTCCATTCAACGGTTGGGAACACCCGTTGTCCCTGTTCGAAAATCACCACTTCCAGGTAATAATAAACAGCGATTAAGAATTTTTGGCGATTACTCCGTAACTGTAAATCCTCAGCTGGAGGTTCACCGTCACCCACTACCATTGCCAGAGGAGCTAATGAGAAAAATGGGAGGTTTTAATTTACAAAAATAGACTATGCTGAAGCCTATAAACAAGTTCAACAGGGACCAAAAACTCGCTGAAGACTGGCTCTCAGTACGCACAAGGTAGCGTTGTTACAGAACGTCCTTCTTTTTGGTATCTCTTCTGCTCATGGATACTTTCAGAAGATTATGGATGACTTAATCAACGATCTACCAGGAGTGGCTGCTGTCTACCTCGACGACATTTTAGTGAGTGGTAAAGATGCCGAAGATCATTTACGCAATCTTCAAAAGCTGTCAGATCGCCTCCATTCCAAAGGTCTGCGATGCAACAAGGAGAAAGGTTTCTTTGCGCAACCACAGGTTGAATATTTAGGTCACTTGCTCCAAAGAGATGACATTAGCAAAAATGAAAACGTGGATGCTGTTCTTAGCATGCCTACACCTAAAGAGGTCTCATCTCTTCAACCTTTTTTAAGTTCTGTTCAATTTTACGCGAAGTTTTTACCCTCCACTTACGCAACGGAAGCAGAACCTATGTATCTGAAATGGTATTTTTGCAAACAATGGTGGTTTAATTTTACTGGACAAGGTTAAAAATACAGATGTTCGTGAATCTCTAAGGTCGAATCGCTGCTTTTTCGACTACAACGGTAACAGCCCTGCTGTGGTTTAAATATTGACATGCGACACGAATGTCTGCGACACAAGATTACGTTGGCAATCTTGGCTGGTATGACTTTGAAATTCCGCAGAAGCATCGACCACTAGAATGAAAAGATCAAAATGTTTAGAAACTCCTGATTGAGATGCTGCCCCTGTGACCCGTCAAAGATAGACGGAATTCATTACAACAAAACAAAATACTCTAGATGCTAATTTCAAGAGAAGAATTATAGCCGAAGTAGTTTGACGTTTCTACAACATAGATTCAGCTGTGATGATCAGCATTCAGCACTATGTGGTACCGAGGTACTTCTCATAAAGCCAGCTGAATCTACTCAATTACGCAATTTGCTGTGGCTTTACTTTCCTCCTTGATCCTTTTTCGTCCTATATTTACTGTGTGTCTAAAGTTACAATTCATATTGATAAAGTTAAAAAACTATCATATTACTAAGTCAGGAAATTTCAAAATGTATTATCTACCGGTATAAAACTATTTGTAAAGCAGTGGTCGGCAACCACAGGGCATCGGCACGGTGCCGGTCCATGTAAAGTCTGTTACAGGTCCGCATGCGCTTTCAAATTAAACGCTTTAAATTTGGAACATTTTTATAACGTTAGACGCAGTTTTCAGACCTTTTTTAAAAAAATACTCGATAGCTCGATTCTGGTGAGCCAGGATTGGAAATTTACTCAAAATCATAAAATTAACCAAATTGCAATTGCAAATTTAACAGCGAACATTTGATTATACTGTCATTTTATCGTAAATCTGGCGTATATCAAATAGCGTTATAGGCTAAATAAACTTGTTTAAGAGAGAGAACAACGTCAGGAATCAGATTGAGAAGCTACTATAAAAAATAGCATGAAGCTGCCGCAGCAAGATTTAAAAAGTTCAATACTTTAGTCCGAATAGAGCAGATCGAAATTTTCAGTTCTGAATAAATACGAGCTGTTTAATTACTAAAAAATTGGGATTTTTCAAAGGCCGTCCGGAAAAATAGTTCAGTTTCAAACCGGTCCGTTGTGCAAAAAAGTTGCCGACCCCTGTTATTAAGCATCGCTGCTTGTGTCAGTCATTTGAGCACAGAAGACATCTGATCCTCATGCAGTGCTTTCAAAATATAATATCATGAAAATAGCATGTTATGTTATCAAAAAAATTACTTTAAACACAGGATTTCATACCGGTTAGATTTTGCTCGGTAAAGTAAAACCGTGAAGATTGAACGACCTATAACGATCGTTTACCTCCTAGGCCAGTGTTTCTCATCCCCGAGTACGCGGACTCAAATGAGTCCGCGGAAGGGCGTGGATGAGTCCGCAAAACTTACCGGTACGGTAAAAGTTGCAGGGTTAAAAAGCGAATTTGAAGAGCAAAAAAAAAGGTCATCACGTCCGCAGATGTGCAATTTTCCACCCAAAATCAAGTGAAGAGCAAAAAAAAACTTTACACCACGAAAGTTATGTGTATTTAGCCCCAGCGGCCCTTCTGGATACGCCCCTGAACACCTGAAAAAAAAAACTGGGCATTTGCCTCCCCAAAAAGGCCTAGTTACGCCACTGTGCACTACAAAACATTCGCGAGCTTAGGTCAGCATGTACGAGGTAAAGAAACTAATATACCGGGTGTTTCAAAAAAGGATATGGCAAAGTGGCAAATTTAAAAATGGTCTGAAAAAGGCATTGCCAAATTCTTGAACATACAAAAACTTCAAAGCTTTGTGGGACACTGGTAATGAAAACTATGAAGAAAAATGCTTGAGCGCATGACATAAACAAAGTGATGCAGGAATTGACAGTTGCAGGATTACATATTGACAATAAAGAGTCACTCAAAAAAAATAATAAATAACCAAAAAACGAAAAAGATTGCTATAAAAACAAACTGAATAAACTAAAATTGAAACGATTTATTTCACGTAGCCAATTTTTCAGCATGAATGTAAAGTTTCAGCTTCCAAATCAATGGTTTCGGTCAGGAGCGTATTTAGGGGGGGCATTTTGCCATGCCCTCCCTTTTAACTCTGCTTTTTAGTAAAAAAGCACAAAATTAATGGTGCCCAGTGACTGAGATGTGCCAGACTCTTTTGGTAGTTTCTGTAGCTTATGGCCAGGGGCGGTTCCAATGGGGGTAGGATGAGGGGTATACATCCTCCTACCAACCATTTTCAAAAGTGTTTTTGATGCACAGGCCTACAAATTTTCCATAATTTCGAACCTCTTCGATAGCGATAAGCTTTACGCACGCATAATCGAAAATGTGCGAACAAAATGCGTCGTATTTGGCGAAGCACTCAGAATTAAGGTCAAAAAGTTTAAACAAAATTTGCGCGAAATTATTCAAAAAGCACAAAAATAGCCATTACAGCATGTAGATTTTCAAAATTTTTTCGGGGGAGCAAACCCCCGGACCACCCGGTAGACTTTCCTGATTCTCGATCAGCTTCAAATTAGTTCTGCCGAAAAAAATACGCATGAAAAAATACAGAAATTATTGCCCTCCCCTCCCTTTTAAAACTTCTCGCTACGCCACTGCTTTCGCGGAGTAGATTATAGCAGCGACTACAGCAAAAAAATGCATTCGCCACGTGTGACCACTCAGTTATCGAACAACCTAGTTTTCATGCCCATGAGTGACTTGAGTCCGCGTATATTTAGGCCAACTTGGAAATAGTCCGTGAGCTAAAAAGGTTGAGAACCACTGTCCTAGGCATTTCTTGTTTGTTGCGATGACGAAGTCATCATTCCTTCGAGCCGAGCAATAAACGCAAAATTGTATCAACAGAAAAATGCCAGCTCTAAATATTGCATTCCTGATTAGAGTTCCGTGCTCAGTTCCTGACATTAAAGTGCAGTCGTGTTAAAAACTTGTCAAAGTACCTTGAAAGCAGAGTGTAACCACACAAGACATTCTGAAAATTGATAAATTGTATTTCATTGGCGAGGTCATCGGTTTGAGAAGACCACTTTGCAACAACATGATTTCCAATGGCTGAATCCCATTCCTGCATGGTTACTCATGTTAAACGAATCATCATAACGTCACTAATCTAACTCCAGCTTTATCCATTGTTTTGAGAAATAAATGTAACTATCATTGAGCCAAAAAATATAAATCCAAAAGTTGTAGTTTTGTGCTTTAATTATAGTGAGTCGAAGACCAAATATCCAATTATTACGAAAAAGATTAAAATTGCCGCTCCTAAAGGTGTGTTGTTGCAATATCACCATAACTATAAAATAAATTTGCAACTTTAGCTCATCCTTTATGTGAACTATACTCGGCCTAGCGTGACCTCAAAGGTAGATTTAATCATCCATCTGTGAAGTTGGCAAAATACAACCGAAACCTTGAAAAAAAATCTCCGGGTGTAAATTATCATTTGAGAGTAGGTTTGAAAAAAGCCGTTTTCGAGTTAGGCTTCAAGAAACGCTCTATCGTAACTCTTTTTTGTAGCATTGGAAAAGCTGTTTGTCCCTGAAGATTTTCACGACGCACTCGTCAATCGGTAATCGTGTCAAAGCAAGAACGAGAAGCAAGGTCTGGCGATAATTGGCAGCACATTGGAGGGCTTCTAATAAGTGTTGTCCAACTGCTGAGTCACATTCAGATATGAGTTATGACAGATCTGTCGCACGACGAGCGTAGCCATTTTTCTCTGCGATTTTGGGACCCGACTTCTATCCACTAAGTTAGCGAGTCGACAGTCCTTAATTCCGGAGGTTTATGTTTAGAGCGCTATGAGGTAAGTTGGCGTTCTTCACTCGCTATATGAGATTGCATGATTAAGCTTAATGCGCTATATGAGATTGCATGATTAAGCTTGATGAAGTAGCAAAACTAAATTGCAACAAAAAAATGATGAATAACTTCGTCAGTTTTTGCGTGCATGTATTGATGTAATAGCACAGAAACATAAGCTTTTTCTTTTTCGTTTGGGCAGTGAGATGTAGGAAGTCGGAGCATTGCTGTGCAGCAGTCAGTGTTGAGTAAATGTGTTTTTGACGCGCGTTCATGTCCAGAAGTGTCAACTCCGAGGCCACCACACCAAAAATTATCGAGTCCAATTTCGAGTCCGTTGCATGAAAAAACTCAAGTCCAAGATCATACAACCTTTTTGTTACATGCTAATACAAAAAGATCTAAATTTCAAGAAACGCAAGCCTGGCTATCAAAATGTAGAAATAGGTCATAGCACGCTTTTTAAGGATTCCTCAATGCCATGTCCTCTGCACCTGTGGTCTCAATTCTCAAGGCTCTATCATTTGCTTTACAATTTAACTGACAGTGATTCGCGATCAATAAATTACAATAAGAGACGACAATGTGGATTCTTTGGTTTTTTCGGCTTTCATTTACATCTTCGCAGCTGCTGCTTACCTGCGGGAAACAGCCAGTGCGAAGCAGCGAAAATGATGAAATTAACACGTGCGTACAAAAAGTTACGTTTTGATCCTACCATATCGGACTTGTCAGTTACCAAAACTAAAAAAAACATCAATGTTAAGATGAGCGCACGGGCATGACGCAAAAAACACATGCTTAAAAATTAGAGCGGTTGCTGCTTTTCCTGAAAGCACAATAAGCAAACTTGTCGGCTTGTGTACATGGAGTTGGCTGAGTGGTTGGTGAGTAGGGCTTCGGAACTGGTTTCACTTAGCTAGGTTATCTTCGGTGATGCATGTACTTCACTAATACAAAAACCCAAGCTGCAATTATGCGGCTTCAACAAAACTTGTGGGCTTGTTTTCCGCTCTGATTCTTTATTGCTTAATCGTCAAGCATAGAAGCTGTAAACACCAAATTTCAAATGAAGTGATCACTGATCAGTCACTTAATCAATTAATTTTCTGAGATAATACATTGGCTACAAATTTATTCGAATGTCAGGATTCCGTAAACCACCGCATTATTGATCAATTTATGGTACAATCACCTGCAAATTAACGACATGAAAATAAACTTCACAAATGGAAGGGTCGTTTGCTTCGTACACTTGGAATGATCGGAACCAAACCTCGTAGTTGCCCTCTGCAAATTTTCCTGTACCGGTTATTATTTCTCCTCCTCCGTCAGCGCCTGCATTTGAAATCACCTGAAAATGTAGCTAAGCATTACTACCAGCTTTACAAATGATCAGCTCAAGCAAAACTTTTTTGTTTGTTTACGTTAATGGAGATACTGCGACTCCATTTGAAAGAGATTATTTTTTGAAGTTTTAATCGCATACCGCTATTCTGCGCAATTCTTCCCTTAAAAAAAGAAACTCTTGTGATATATAAATAATTTTTCCAGTTCATAGTGAAGCACATTCATTTGTCCATCCTTCCGATAAATCTGTGCCAGAAAGAGGTAATCAGTCCATCGCGTATAGCGTATAGTTTAGTAAAAATTTTGAATCTTTTTGATGATAGTGACTTCAGCAAACATGAACAGTGAAAACGTGTCTTTCTAAGGAGTGCAACAGTCACAGACTACCAATCAACACCAGAAAATGTAAACTGAAAGCCAAAGGCATTCTGGAGCAGTTTACGAAGTTTAACAGCGCTGCAACGAGCTTAACTTGCGTCGCGCATTCACCCAGCTCTCTGCCGAAACGTATTATGTTGATAACCATCTTGTGACGACTTTCGGAGCCAAAAGTTTCGCAATGCCGCATTGAAATGTGTAAGGTTTTTACTTGTTCAAGTCATAAAACCTCCCAAAACACATGTGTTTCCAAACTATACTGCACATATTTTCTTATTACTGGGAGGCAATTTTGACATTCACTCTGGATACTATTTAATTTTTTGCTAGGGCTTTATTTACTGGGGGGAGTGGGGGACATGGCGTTGCGCATTGGGTATGTTTTCGCCCAATTCATAATATGATTCTATTTGAATAAGGATTTTGAATAAGTTTGTGTTTTATTAATAATCTATAGTAGAGTAGAGTAGAGTAGTTTATTGTTTTGCTCGCTTCAAATCAAAATAAACAAACACAGGTCAGCTATTTAATTACAAATTCAAAGAATAAAGCAAGCTTGCAGGGAGCATCGAATAACCGCTAGGTTTTCAAGTCAAGATGCTCCCTGTCGAGTGAAGACGTGATAGGAAGCTACTCGTTAAAGTCCAACTAATTGATTTTTATAATATGAATTCGCAAAAATAAACCATACAAAAAAGGGGAAAAACGAAGCAAAATAAAAATGGTTTGAGATGGAGTAATCAAGGGAAAGCAAACGATTTTAGGTTCAGGTTATACATAAAAGCAAACAAAGGAAACGTATGTAATTGCGTTGCACTCCAATCATATTTCACAAACGTTTAATATTTACTAAGTAAAAAAGTACGATAACGTTTTTTAAAGGAAACCCAATGCATACTTTTAGTTTCTTCATCTATATCACTCCATAATTTTGTACCCCTGAAAGCAATTTGAAATTTTCCTATGGACTTAGCAACTCGAGGTAAAAAGTAGAGTGCCTTTTTGCATTGTCTGGTATCGTGAGAGTGAATTTTTTCAATTTTTGTGAATTGATCAAAATAGATATCAGGTAGTTGATGATGATGAAGCTGGTACATAAATTTTGCGAGTTCTAGCTCATAAATTTCATTTAGTTTTAAAAATTGTAATTCCTTGTGCAGTTCAGTAACATGCGTAAATTTATTTTTCCACGAAATGGTTCTCACAATGTTGTTTAATCTTACATTAATTTCATACAAACGACTTTTAGTGGCCGTTCCCCATATAGAAATTCCGTACTGAACACGGCTGTACACCAAACTGTAATATAGCATGCATAAGGTTTCTCTTGTTACATATTCACGCAAACGATAAAATATGCCGGATGTTTTAGCCAGTTGCAACGAGAGTTGTTGTATATGGTTCGACCAGGTCATTTTTTCATCTAAATATACGCCTAAATACTTAACTGAAGTTGCTCTTTCAATTATGTTTTGATTAATCACTAGTTTGAATTTATACTGTACGGAAATTTGAGGTTGTTTATTGATTAATATATATTTAGTTTTTGAGTAATTTAGTGAAAGTTTATTATATCGGAGCCAAATGTCTATATTTTTGAGTTGATCATTAGCCCTATTTTCAAGATCTGTTAAATTTTTATCGGATAGTGTCAGATAGGTGTCGTCGGCGAACAAGGTTGTTGAAAATTCAGAGGATTTAGGTAAGTCGTTAACATACATTAGGAAGAGCAAGGGACCCAGGGATGATCCCTGCGAAATTCCACACGTAACTTTTTGTAAAGACGACATGCAGTCATCAATTTTTACGTACTGGTATCTATTAGCCAAATAGCTTTTCATTAAATTGAGTGCAGGGCCACGTATGCCAAAGTAATTTTCGAGCTTCCAAATTAAAATATTATGGTCTACCGTGTCAAACGCTTTTGACAATATCTATAAAAGGTAATCTAAGACAATATCTATAATACAATGTTATAATCTATAAAAGCATATTGATTCTATTTAAATAAGACTTCAAGGTTTGAGTCTAAGCGGTGTTGTGACAAGACACTGAATATGAAAACAGTTGCTGAATGTGTGGTCAATCCAATCCTGTGGTACATACAACAACGGATGAAACAGCTGAATATTGATACACTGTGCAAATTGGTTATACAGTATTACCAACCTGAAGAGATTGAAGTGGCGAAAGATCTTCTTTACAATAATTTTCTAGAGCAAGCTAGACCTGAGCACTTGCGCAAGAAAGTGAGACAAGGTGAGAATAAGTTAGATAGCACCATAGAAGATATGGTGACTGTCTTTCATGAATTTTCAGTAACTAATAATTTCAAACCACCCTTGATCGTAACTGCCAGAAGTAACTTTCCTTCTCTGGACTTAGGAAATATAGATGGTGTTGCAATGTCTATGGACATCTGCAACATAAAGCACGAACTCGCTCAATTAAAACATGAAAGAGAGTCTGAAAAATCATCTTTGGTGATAATCCAGGAAACTCTAAAAGACCTGAAGGGCTTAGTCAGTTTCCAGCAAGAACACAGCTCACCTTGTTCTGTCTGTTGAGTCACAGCAAAATCACATGACTAATAATTCTTTGTTAGACTCAAGTGTTTCTACCAGTTCCAGTTATGCTGCTGTAGTTTCTCAGGGACAATGTGCCTCTGTTGCGTTTAATTCCGCCCATCAAGATAAATTTCGAAGCACTGATACCGGTACTTTTGGTGTTTCTGGTATCAATAAAGATGAAGAGTGGAAAACTACTAAGCGGCAAAAGCCAAAGCCTAAAATTGGAAAAAATTCAGCTGCATCTCTGAAAGCAGTAAAGAATTTTAATAAACCAGCTGAAGTGTTTGCTACTCGGTTTCATCCAGAAACAAGTGAAGATGAAATCACTTTTTTTGTGGCTTCTCAATTTTCTGGTGCGAAAGACATCAAATGCAAAAAGCTGAAGACAAATTTTGACTCTTACTCTTCAATTAGAATTTCAATATCTGGTATCTCATTCAAGGATTCCCTTGATGTAGAAAATTGGCCAGAAGGCATATTTGCGAAAAGATATGATTTTGTCCCTGGTAATACTGGTCCTAGTGGTAATTCTACTGATGTTGGCACTTTTGCTGAAACTTCCTCTCAAGAATATTCTCCTTGAAAGAAATAAATGTTGTGTCTTATAACTGTAGAGGATTAGTTTCCTCCCTGCGAGATGTACAAGATCTTTGTAAAAAGTTCCACATTATTGCTCTGCAAGAAACATGGCTTCCTAAACAAAGCTTATCTTATCTGTCCTCTATCTGCACCTCCCACCATGCTTTTGGTATATCATCTGTTGACTTTGAATCTGGTTTAATTGCTGGTAGACCATTTGGTGGCACAGCAATTTTGTGGGATAAGTCTCTCCCCGCATGTTCTTGGTCCAATCTTGATAATTTCATTCTGGGTCTAAAATTGAAAATGGAAAATATCTCGATTAATTTTATTAATGTGTACTTACCGTATTGCAGTCATGCCAACACTGACAAGTATTTGGCGTACTTAAGCAAGCTTAACACTGTGTGTGAAACTGCTGATGATTCTTGCTTGTGTGTACTTGGTGACTTCAATGCAGGTGATAACAATATGTTTGGACAAGTATTACATGATTTTTGCACAGAATACGACTTCATATTATCCGATAAATTATTACTGCCAAATGATACTTTTACATACGTAAGTGATTCTCATGTTTCAACCTCTTGGATTGATCATTGTTTATCATCTGCTGCTTTTCATCAGGCCATCAGATGCATGTCAGTCTTGCATGATATAATTACCTCTGACCACAGGCCTTTGGCTTTTACTATCGATTGTCCTAATCTCCCTGTCTTTGAAAAGACTGGTATAAAATTAGCTACAAAGGTTAATTGGAAGCAAGTCACACCTGCACAAAAATACTCTTACGGCATGTGGTGTAAAAAATTACTGTCTGAGATAGAATTACCAACTGAAGCCATTGAATGCACAAATTCCCTTTGTAACTGTGATGCTCATCTAAATATGATCGATAACTTTTATCATAATGTGATTTCTGCTATTCAGATTGCTTCCAAAAAGCATTTGTGTGCTAATACAACTACAACCAAAAGAAGAAATATTCCAGGCTGGAATAGGCATGTGAAAGCAGCTCATAAAGAGGCTAGAACGGTCTATCTAAACTGGATAAGATTGGGAAAGCCTAACACGGGGTATTGTTATGAGCTCATGAAAAATAAACGCAAGATTTTCAAATCAGTCCTGCGGCAATGTAGGTTTGAACAAGATCGACATGAGGCTAATGCGCTTGCAGCAGCCTTAAGCTCTGATAACTCGGGAAAGCTCTTCTGGGGCAAAGTGAATAAATCAAACAAATCTACTATTTCAGCGTTTGTGGGTGGTGCTAAGGGGTCTAAAGCTATCACTGAAATGTGGCGCAGTCACTACTCTACTTTATTGAGTTCTGCCTCAAAATCTTCCGCTGATAACGAATTTTTGTTGAATCAGTTGCAGTGCGGTGCGTTATTTGATGATTTTTCTACGTTCCAATGCTCTGTTGATGTGATAGGTCCATTGCGGTGTAAATTAAAATTGAATTGTGCTGCTGGCAATGACGAAATAACTGCTGAACATCTTTGTTATTGTGATGATAGTATTAAATTTTATTTAAGTATCTTGTTTAATTTGTGTTTGCGTCATGGTTTTATTCCGCATGCTTGTATTGACACTGTATTGGTGCCAATAGTCGAGAACAAAAATAAAAATGTCCAGGATATTAATAACTATAGACCAATTGCCCTAGCTACGGTTGTCTCTAAATTGTTTGAGCGTTTTACCTTGTATCACATTTCGTCCTTTATGCAAACTAGTTCAAATCAGTTTGGCTTTAAACCCAAACATAGTACGGATATGAGTGTTTTTTGTTTAAGCAAACTGTCTCATCGTATGTGAATCAAAATACGCCAGTATTTTCTGCTTTTTTAGATGCTACCAAAGCTTTCGACAAAATTAATCACCAAATTTTATTCAAAAAACTAGTACTGTAAAGGTGTGCCTATTTATTTCGTTCGTTTGTTATGGTACTGGTATAAATCACAAAGTATGCAAGTGTCTTGGGGTGGTCAAATGTCGTCTTCCTTTTCTGTCTCTAATGGTGTTCGACAAGGAGGTGTCCTTAGTCCATTCCTGTTTTCAGTGTATATTGATGACCTATCTAGGCTGCTAAATAATGTCAGGGCTGGTTGCTATGTGGGCAATTCTTGCATAAATCATATTTTTTTTGCCCATGACATTTGTTTGATGAGTACTAGTTTGGCAGGACTACAGGATCTAATCGATGTTTGCAGTACATATGCTAAAGTTAATGATATTGTTTTTAATTGCAACAAGTCTTATGCTATGCTGTGTGCTCCGAGGTATTTTAGTTTATCCTGCATGCCTGTTCTTAGGCTTGGTAGTGATGCGACCATCAGTTTTGTAAATTCAGTAAGGTATTTAGGGGTACAACTTAACAGCAATTTGTTTAATGACGACGACATTCTTAGACAAGTAAGATTTCTCTATGGCACTGGCAACAAATTAAAATATCGCTTTTCAAAATGCTCTTTTGTTGTTAAAAATACTTTGTTCCGTTCGTATTGTAGAAGTTTTAATGCGAGTAACTTATGGTGTAATTATCGTTCTGATACTTTCAGAAAGTTGCGTGTTGCCTATAATGACTCGTATAGAATTTTGCATAATTTACCTCGTTACGTCAGTGCTCGGGAGTGCCAAGTTTCTGCCCATGTAACTACTTTCTCTGCTTTAATCAGAAAATCCTTGTTTTCATTTGTTTCTCGGTGCTTTCATTCTGAGAATAAGTTAATATCTGCGTTGATGACTTCTGATGTGTTTTTCCGCTCTGATTATTTTAGGCATTATCTCGATATGGTCTATAGAGCAAATGACTAATTGTTACGGTATCTGTTTTGTGTATGTAAATTTTTCAGCTTTCTTTTTGATGTGATTTCGTCACTATGGACCCTGTGGTCTGAAATAAATAAATAAATAAATAAATACCAATATCATTATATACAAACACAATAACACACAACCTGGGAGACTGAGCCACCAGACTTTTCGGCAGGCTACGTTACCAGTTGCGATAGTACTCTGTACTTACCCTGATATTAAACGATGGCAGATTTCCTGTTGTGTTTCCAATCCAACTCAGAAATATGAAAGGATGGATAGCCGCACTTATAACCGAGTAGGATTCATTACTTCTGAAAGTCAACATGAAACTCCAATAAGATGACCACTCAGGCTTCTTTCACATACAGTACCAGGCGACCACTTTCACATATTGTTTGCAGTAGAGATACTCTCGATAAAGTTTCAAGTGCCGGAAACTAATACTTCAACCTTCAAGTTTGTTAAAAAAATTGTTAAACAATTCCCTCCACCGCTTTTGGCAGTTTGAATTTTTAGGATGACGCCGTTTCAGTCCTTGATAAAATTACTGGTTGTAAGTATTTTCCCACGTAAACTACGAATGTTTTGCCAAGATACTTTATTTACCTTGCTGAAGTTACTCGCGCGGGGAATCTCGTGCTAGTGTTACATACGAGTTACTCGCAAAAGTGGTGGGATGGAGCGAATTACACGCGCTAGTTTTAATGTGCAGTTCTGCCTGCATTGCCTGTATGTGTAGCTGACCGAGTTTGGTTGGCGTATTGGGGTTAGATGCTCATTTCGCGGGCTCAATGCTAAACTGTGCGATAAGCAGTATTATGCTTACTTTATTAAAGTTTATGGGATCTTTGCAGGAAGAAGGAGCAAACTGCAAGGGCTATGATGCTAAAATTTTGCATTCAACATTATCTACAGATGTGCTGAGTTGCTTGCTTTGTGTTTCCCGTAGCACTGTTTATTTAATTGTAGCTTATTTTAGAATATATCGGTTTCACTTCATGACTCTCAGAAAAAGATATGAAAAAATTATGAAAAGAAATCTCTTCTTGCATCGAGAAAATAATGTCGTAAAATGAAGGAAACAAAAATAATTGTGGAGTACAAGCAGGCTTGGGTTATGCCATAACTTGTGGATAGAATTGTAAATTCAAGTTCATACACTTTTGTACTGTCTTGCATCTAACTGCTGATGATATCAGCTGGATCGAAGTAGTCGAAACGTCCCGTAACTGAGCGAAGAAAACTACACGAGAAAAAGGAGATATTTGATAAGTTGAAGAATAGAAAGTGACTTTCAATCGTTTTTTAAGCAAAAATTTTATACTACTGTGTGTCTCGTGCGTTTATCTTTCGGAGTTCGCTTTTGCGGTCAAAATATTTTCATTTTATAATGAGATTTATCAATTATAACATCAAAAAATTGATGATAACGCAGAAAGCCTTTTAACAAGGTTTTGGTTCATCACAAACCAATATATATGGGCAAGACAACAACATATAACCATGATTTAGGCTGTCACCAAGTTTGCCGGCAGCATCAGAATTGTTTAGGCAAAACTTTTGGAGGCACAGAATTTTTGAGAATTTCTCTCTGGAGGTGTGTTGTCTGCAACGCAAGAGGTAAAATATTTGCATTGTCTGTTGATTGTTTGTCGATGTTAATGGCAACTAAGCTTAATCGAGTTACTAAGCTATTACAAATTTTGACATGGCAAGCAGTTTTCCTTTTTTAATTCTAGTTACACATTTCGTTTTATCGTGAGTGGGTGAACGCAACTCACACTTTGTTATTTTTTATGAAGGATTTTTCGTAATAATCAAACACGTTTATTTACTGATCTAACCCAGCCGCTACACCATTATCTTCCACACATTAAACGAATCACATCATACCGCAGGTAAAAACTGTGCGCAATATCAGTGATTGGCAAGCACTATAAGGGCGCGTGCGCATTCAGCGGTTTTCGCAACCACACGCAACAGATTTTTTTGACGTGTTGAGGAATCAAAATGATCTCTCAAAATGGCTCAGCGGTCTCTCAAAATCTGCTTCTACGATAGTGTAAAAAAGCTGTGTTTTACGTTATAAATCACTACAGGTTCCTGAAGCCAAACCTTAAAAAATTACTGCACAAAACTTTATTATACCTTAATTATAATAAACACTGATTTTTACACCAGCGGTATATGAACTTTAACCACTTCTGTTATGTCATTGCTAAAACTGATTTTGGGTTTTAAGAATTAGCCTAGCAAAAAGTTTCTTACGCGCTTTTGGCTGCAATCCTTTTATTTACTAACCTGCAGGGTGGACACTGCTGATCAAGAAAGTGCTTAATAACTGAGTTAAAGCGTATTATCTTCACTTCAGCACATCAGGTAAAAATTAAAATATTAAAACCCGACAGCCTGTTTCACCCGGCAGGGTTCGTCAGGGATATCTTATTCAAAAAAATCCCTGACAAACCCTACCAGGTGAAACAGGCTGTCGGGCTTTAATATTTTAATCTTTACCTGATGTGCTGAAGTGAATACATTTACTAACCTGTTATAAAACTGACCGTATTGAATCAGCGTATAGCTGATGGAGTTTGTACTGAAATAAACCTGAAAAAAACTAGTTATAAAAAATTCAGTTACACTGATCATCTATCGAAATCAGGCCCGTAGCCAGCCAGTAACGTTGAGGGGGAGAGGGGCCAAATCACTACTAAGGGATGATAGCTTGCCTAACTCTATCAAAACTTGTGAGACCATTTGTGCAAGTTATCTGCGTGCAGCGACAAAAAAACTCAAGAGCAAATTAACTAAAACCAAGTTTTAAATTATGCTGCAGAATCCATATAAATACTTCGCTGCACTATTTTACTGTATGACACAACTTCGCCAGCGTCAAACGACCACCTCAATTTACAAAGTTTACCAAATGTTGGAAAAATCTTAAAACAAACGCAATCTGGAGTGACGCACAGCAGCGGATCCAGAAAATTGTAGTGGTGGGGGAGGCAGTTATAAATTAGGCTAAATGTTAACTAAATACAAAAACGTTAGAATTTTGATCGCGGAGAATGGCGAAAATAAGCTTTTTGAAAATGTTTCATGTCACGGAAGTATTCAGAATATTTTTAGAGGAGGTGGAGGCACATTTTGCCTTTTTTGCCGGCCGAACCAAGCAAATCGAGAAACAAAACGGATCTAGGGAGGTCCAGGATCTTAATATTTTGCAAATTTAAATACCATAGGCTAATGGCCATTTTAGTGCTTTTGAAACAACTTTTAAGACAAGTTTTGTTTAAAATTTTCACCCCTAATTTTGAATACTTCACCAAATATGGCGCATTTTGTTCGCACATTTCGATTATACTTGCTTAAGGCGTAAGGATTATTGTTATCGAAGAGGTTGGAAATTATAGAAAAATTGTATTCATCAAAAGCATTTATGAAAATGGCTGGTGGAGGGTGATGCATACCCCACATCCTTCCCCTGGACCCGCCCATGGTGACGCATTTTGAACCGCGATACTAATGCATCGAAATCAATCTTACGTGTGCGGGCTCGTTCAAATGCAAGAAATACAAAGTTAAGCTGTGGTGGTTGCAGCATTGAGCGCCGTTAATTAGTGCATAATAATGTAATGTATTTCCCGAATCCAGGGTGCACATGGCACTACGCGACGACATCCATAAAACCAAACAAATGTCAAATAACATCAAATGAAACAACTAAACAACTGCTCATTTCTGCTTTGAAACAGTATATCGGAATACGCTTAGAAAAAAATACTTCCTACCCTGCCAAACTCCCAGTCACAATTAAATACAATGTTCTTATAACATAGACGAGTGCTAAAACAATGCAAGTATGACAATTGCAAAACCAACTGCACTGATGAGACCTGATCGGATGAAACAGTGTTCACTGTCTGCAGTTCTCATGCAAGTGTGATTTTTATGGCATTTATAGACAAAGAAATCAGTGTCACAGCTTATCTGCGACAGGCAGCATATAAATTTTGCTGTTTTCGCAGATTTTAACTCTTGTGGCTTACCTGCCTGCCGGTAAAAGTACGCTTATGGCTTTTATTGCTCATTATTTTTCATATGTCTTTGACCAGACGCAAACTATTTCTCGACATGGCGTAAGCAAGAATATGACGTAGACAAACAAACCTTTAATTCACGCAGATAGTATACTTATTGAACTGGGCGGGAAAAACTAGCTATCAAATAATTAGAGAAGATTTTTTCGCTGTCTAATTTTGTCTCGCAGTAAACTCCTCTTGACAAGTCGGATTTCCTCAGGGAGGGCTTCGCCCCCCTGGTTTCCCCCTTGGCTACGGGCCTGATCAAAACAACGTGGTTGGTGAAGACCACGAAAGCATTTTGACCATCTTGTGCGAAACAATTCGCTTGGTTTTGAAGAACAAATGCACTTAGCCCCGCACAATAATCTGAATTAAATAAATGCTTTGAGGGATGGCCAATAACAGTTAGCTGCTGGCAAAAACCAATTAGCAATGAGCAATTGGGCTGCTGCTTTCCCGAAAATGATTTGGCTGTTGGATTGATTTCCACAAGCCCACCTTAATTGGTAGAAAACATGCAGCCAGAATGATTGAAAGCATTTTTTAATTACGTGATGTTTCAAGATGTTACTCATCTCATTGTCCGCATCCAAGGTCAAGTAATTACAAAATATTTTCAATTCTTCTGGCTGCGTGTTTTCCACTAAAGCAAGTAAGAAGTTTCAAGCTTTATAATCCAACCTTATTTCCTACGTCATACATATCATCTCCGCCATCATCAATATATGACGAATCAACTCCACGATCGTATTGGTAGAGGTAGAAGTCCGGTACCACATCACGAATCAGCTTTTGTCTGGCGGTGGTCATATTTTTGATGCTTTGTACAGAGACTTAAAACAAGCGGTAATCATGAAATTGAATATCAGACAGTCAATGCAAAACAGTTTATGTCATGATGTGAATTATCCAGTCCCCAACATACAGTATCACGAATAGTTTTGGCGGATCAGAGAATATTTTTGCTGCATCCCCTTTCAAAAAAATTCTGGGACGTATGGGTACGTCATGATGCACGAAGACATAGCAAGCAAGCTGTACTGAAATGGTTTTTTACTTCAACTATTTTCCCCTTGATGAATAAATTAAGTTATATTCTAATATGACATCCACCACACGCGAAGGTTTTGCTCCTGAAATTCTTTATAGTCTGCGTTCACGCATGAGTTGTGTAACCAGATTTCATACCAGGTGGTAAAACCGCGACTGCGCTCACACCGAGCAAAAACAAATATGCGCTGACACATGGTGGTTTCCGCAATCAGGAATGGAACTTCTAGCATGTGTGAACGATCAAAACCAGATTTGAAATTTGATTTTCAAATCCGTAAAATTGGAGGTTTGAAACTTGAAACGCGTGAATAGTCATATGAGAACGTTGTAGTTTAGTCCAGTTGGTCGTACTGGCTATTTGATTATTGCAGTTGGATTTTTTCAAGCTCTCTAGATAGCCCTTGAATTTTTTTAAGGGGCTTAAAGTTGGCCTGCAGTTTATTGGCATTTTAAACAGTTTTGACGTGCGTTAATTCATGCGCTTGCAAGAGTGACTTTCATTTCAATATCTTAGTTTCATTCAAATATTTAGTTGCGGAACAAAGAGAAGTTTCTATACATGATAGTAAAAGCTATACATGATAGTAAAAACAGCCCTCAAAAAACCTGGGACGTTTGCAGCAATTGTTGAGTGGCAACAAGAAGTCGCTAGATTTGCCATCAGTAATGAACATTGATGAAAAACGCGTTGAAGAACCGGAACTTATAGCCGAATCGTTTAATAATTTTTTTGGCAACATAGGTCGCAGACTGGCTCAAAACATTAATGAACCAAATATAAATTGTAAATATTTTCTGCATAAATCTAGCAAAGTTGCATTTTCTATTGCGTTGATACCACCTACCGCCAATGAAGTTTTTAATGAACTAAATTGTTTAAAGAATAAAAAAGCTGCTGGCTCCGACGACTTGTCACCGTTCTTCATTAAAACAGCTTTGCTTATCATTGCACCCTACTTGACCTACTTTATCGAATTCATGTTCAACCAAGGTGTTTTTCCAAATATCTTGAAAACAGCTTAAGTGATTTCCAGTATTTAAATCCGGGGAAAAAAGTTTGATCGAAAACTAAAGACCTATTTCCCTTTTACCTGTCTTTTCTAAGGTTATAGAAAAGTTATTTAAAACCAGAATTCTTAGTTTTATTAATAGGCATGATATACTGTATGACCGCCAAAGTGGATTTCGAAAAAAACGCAGCACCATATATCCTCTCATTGATGTAATTATTGAATGCTATGGCAATATTAACAGTGGAAACCTTTCGTGTTTAATATCGTTAGATATAAAAAAAGCATTTGATACGGTTAATTTTGACATACTGCTTTACCATTTGGACTATTATGGTATACGTGATCCATGTTACAAACTCCTTAATAGTTATTTGAACAATAGAAAGCAGTATATTTGTTTGTCTGGATACAAATCTAGTTTGGTTGACGTAGAATGCGGTGTTCCTCAGGAATCAGTCCTTGGCCCGCTACTTTTCGTCCTTTATGTTAATGATATAAGAAATGCGTTACAAACTATACCAAGACTGTTTGCTGACGACACTTGTTTATTCCTGACCGCTAAAAACATAGTTGATCTTGAAATAATTGGTAACTCTGAATTAAGTTCTTTGAAAAACTGGATGGATACAAATACGTTAACAGTAAATCCGACGAAATCAAAACTTATAGTCGTAAACCCCAAGCTCCGAGCCCCTCAAATATAATTCTCTCTGCTATACGATGATACATGTATCGGAAACGATGAATCGTTAAAATATTTAGGGTTTGAACTAGACCAAGAATTGAACTTTTTACCCCATCTTACCAAAATTGAAAATAAACTATCTCAAAATGTTGGTATAATAACTAAATTGAAACATTATTTACCCAATTCCGCTCTTTTAATGCTCTACTACTCGATAGTTTATCCTCATATTTTATAAGGAATTATTCTTTGGGGCTCAACGTATACATCGCACTTTAAAAAGCTGCAATTGCTACAAAACAAAGCTGTGCGTGCGATATGTTCTTTAAATTGGCGCGAGCATGTGACACCGTGTTTTGATCGTCTAAGCATTCTAAAAGTAAGAGATGTAGCTAAAATGGAAATGGCGAAATTTGTCCATAGATCTGTTAACCACTCCTTACCAAAATATTTTCAAACGTATTTTCACAAGGTGTCATTGGCACACAAACGTTCTACTAGGTCTTCCTTCCTCTAGTGATAATTTAGCAATCCCTCTGTTTCGAACAAGCCGTGCGCAAAGGTCTATCAAGTATCAGGAATCTAAGGTTTGGAATTCGATACCAACTGCTATTCAACGTTTAAAACTTAAAAAGTTTACGCAAACATATCGCGAGCAAATATTGGTTGCATATAAAAATTAAGTCACTAGATCAGTGGTTCTCAAACTTGTCGGAAGTATCGAACCCAACAGGTGTCATGCAAGCATACATCGAACCCTTAATTATAACGAGGAGCGGATCCAGAAAATTTTAGACGGGGGATGCAGTTTTGAATTAGGTTGAATGTTAAATGAGTGCAAAGACGTTAGACGTCTAAACCGGAAAAGGGCATAAGCTCTTTGAAAATGTTTCACGTCAGGGGCGTATTCAGAATATTCTTAAGGCGGTGGAGGGTAGCATAAAATTTTTACATTTTTAAGCGTATTTTTTTTCCGAAAAGTTAATTTGAAGCAAATTGAGGAACAAAAATATGGCTCTAGGGGGGTCCGGGGGCATGCTTCCCCGGAAAGTTTTCAAAAATTTAGACACTGTAATGGCCATTTTAGCGCTTTTTGAACAATTTTTATGGCAAATTCTGTTTAATTTTTTTGCCTCCAACTCTAAGTCCTTCACCAAATATGATACATTTTGTTCGCACATTTTTGATTTATGCGTGCTTAAGGCGTAAAGATGATTGTTATCAAATAGGTTTGAAATTATGGAAAAATTGTATTCATCAAAAACAGCGTTGAAAGAGTATGGTGGGGGGATGCATCATTCCACGCAGAGATAGTCATTTACTACAACTGTATGCCTTTTTGCAAAAACTTATTCTGATCTTAGCCGAACCCCTGCTACAGCCTCACCGAACCCCTGGGGTTCGGTCGAACCCAGTTTAAGAACCACTGCACTAGATTATACTTGTAGTTCTTTCTCTTAATTAGCCACATACTGAAAGATGTGCTATCTTATTGCTGCTACAACGAGAATTAAATGTGAGCATCACTCTGCTCATGAAAGCAAACAAAAGGTAGACGTTTGACTCGAAGACTTCACGTCCCTTCACGGCTTCCTCATATTGCAAGTAAATGAGCTTCAGTTGCATGTTCACATTAAATCTACTGTTTTTTTCCTTTTTAAAGTTTTTTTGAGTGCTTGTAGTTGAGTGCTTGTAATATGAAAATAAACTTGTCTGTCTGTCTGTTTTCCAAGTACGGTTGGATGAAGCATTGAAAACTGATTATCATTTTTGTCCGCTTATTTTTCTAATAAAAATATTGGCATGTCAAACAGCTCTGGAGAAGTATCTGGCTGTAGAAATGCCATTAGTCACCACTCCATATCTTTTTCAGCATCGGCTGATTCAAGAGAGTCCACTAGGGCCATTTTTTTACCTAAAAAAACATATTTTTGACTTTATTTTGGCAAAATTTTGACTTTATTTTGACCTAACCGCTTTTGCCTAATTACTTATGTCTCGTCGCACTTTTTTGATTAAAAATGGTTTATAATCCGCAATTTACAAACATTTCATGCATAATAAGTGCTATTTCTTTCTCAATTACCGCACGCACTTTTACCATTGCAACTTACTATCTCGGAATAATCAAATAAAACTGCGCATAGAATTTTAATAGCAGCTCAAAAATACAAAAAAATCTACGTTTTTTTCATTTTTGTAAAGGTTAGGGTTAGGAAATTTTTGATGAAGAGAATTTTGACCAGTTTTAACTTTATACAAAATTTTGACTTTATATTGACTTATAAAATGTACCAAAATAGACTCCTGAAAGCCTGAAACGAACGTTAGTTCATGTTTGATCAAGTAATAAGGTCCTAAAAAAATTTTGACTTTATTGACTTGAGCGGGCCCTAATTACTACCGTAAAACTACCCCTATTTGAACTGCCTCTGTTTTTTTTTCGTAAAGACTATTACGGATTATTACGACGCTGGTGTTACAACAAGGGTGGGCAAACTTTTTCTACGAAGGTCCACACTCAACAGCTCCAAAAAACATTTTTGTCAAGAACCGCACACTGTGATTACACAACAAAAAACCAGAAAACTCATGCAGTGTGAAAAATGACGCATGGTCATATTACGCGAACTTCGCAACTTATTGAGCTGTGCTCCTTGCTGACCAAACATTCCAAACTTTTGCAAAATATTATTGAACAGGCGCTTCATACATCGCACAAAATTACCAAAAAACAAGTGCGCTTTTTTCTCCATGCCACGTCATTGAATTTTCGATCGATTATGTCGTCGCTGGAGGTACTATACCGTATTTCCTTCTTTAGCGAGCGCAGGTTGATATTTAACTGTACTTTTGTGGAGAAAATTGCATTCCTTTCACTTGATTTGCTAATAAACCATTCAGTCGACTGATGAAATATGGTTTCTATTACAACCAGCAAGATTGGTGAAAGGTACAAAATCAACGGGACTGCGCCTCTCGTATCCAATAATTAATAAAAAGCACTTCGCCTAGACCATGGTTTAGCGCTGCAAACTCAGCTGCAGTCTGCCTTATGATTAGTATTCGAT
The DNA here is from genome assembly GCA_964006365.1 of Trididemnum miniatum. Taxonomy (NCBI): domain Eukaryota; kingdom Metazoa; phylum Chordata; class Ascidiacea; order Aplousobranchia; family Didemnidae; genus Trididemnum; species Trididemnum miniatum. The sequence goes on from OZ023236.1 coordinate 4,735,901, forward strand.
CAAAGAATTTCGGCCGTTTCCATTTACGTAATTGTAATACGTGGAATGCATTACCATCTGAAAAATGCCAAAAGTCGGAAGTGCATCAATTTGAAATAAACAAGATTTATTCACTCTTTTCACGAAGAAAACAAAGTTCTTGAAATACTGGTCAGACAAGCAGCAGCTGTGTTTTGGAATTAATACGTCTTTTTCTATGCCTACAGTAAATTACGCTTCGAGTCTCTCAACTGTTCCTAGAACTAGATGGCAATTGGTTATTGTTTCTGTTTTAGATTCATGGGCAACGTATCTCCGAAGAAACGTCCCAGCGGTGGCGAGCCGTTGACGACACTGTGTCAGAATATGACCGACTTGGGATTCGCACCCCAGACCTCCCGCACCGACAACCGGCCGGTCATTTGTCCCATTGCAATTAATTCAAAGTCGCCGATCAATTTTTTCTGATCTTGTTCACGTCAATGATCAATTGATACTGCTTACTGCAACCATGCAGTATTTACCTGTTGGTATATCTCTTTTTAGTGCCTTTTGATCCGTAAAGAAATCCCGTAGAGTTGGGCCATATCGCGAGAGAAAATTCCCGGAGGTGAAATACATCAATTCGGCTTGATCGTTTAATCTGGATGCACTGACATCGTTGGGCACGTGCCATATCATGATGTCACTGGCCTAAAAGATGTTGCGCAATAAAAATGGGTTAGCCATCTTTGCATTAACCTTTGTATGTTTCGCAATGTCCTCCAGCAATAGGTTATTAAGATAAGCCCTTAAAAACCGATGTCATTTGTGCATAACACTGTGCAACAAATTTTCAGTTTAAAAAAAACTCAAGAACATACAGGTGTGCTTTAGGGTAATTTGTGGTCACTGAGTCCGAATTTGAACTTGTTTTTTACGTAGACGTCAGGATTTTCCAAAAGCATTTGAATTTTTGGTTAAAATAGATGCTTTTTACATTTTCGAGCACAATAGCCCATAACAAATTTATTTCATATACCTTCTAATTAGGTCTTCCAATGAGTTGCAACAAGTCTATTATATTTATAATGATTGTAGTTCCCCTTGTGTGAAAAAACCTGGCATAATTGGTGATAAAATACTCAAATTTCGACCGAAATGTTTCAGCCACTTAGTAGCATTTTACCAAAGCAATTTAGTTATGGTTTAAAGGCCCACTGCACCCAAATTCATCGAAAGTTGTAAATATGTATTTGATATATTTAAACATTTTCGCAAAAATTCGATCACGATATCTGGTCTCGGTAACGAGAAAACTGGTAAAATATCGTTAAATTCGTGACGTCATTTGGTACCAACAACCAAGAAATAATGCGACTTCTAAAAGCTTTTGCACAGCCAGAGCTTTCGCAAAGCTTTCGAAAGTTTTCGGCAAAGTGCGAAAGCTTTTAGAAGTCGCATTATTTCTTGGTTGTTGGTACCCAATGACGTCACGAATTTAACGATATTTTACCAGTTTTCTCGTTACCGAGACCAGACATCGTGATCGAATTTTCGCGAAAATGTTTAAATATGTTAAATACATATTTACAACTATCGATGAATTTGGGTGCAGTGGGCCTTTAATAGCAACATTGTTAGTCTTTATTATAGTTTTTTTTACTCTTTCACCAACTACAAGTTTCAGCATTATCTAAAATGCTTTATCTTTATCTTGCTTTATCTTGGTCTCCAACCGCGTATCCACAATAAGCATAATACAAACGCTTGATCTTGTCAGTTAAATTCCTTAGATATTTTAGTAGAGTCAATTGTCCACAAATACAGCAAAATGTGTCGGGATCATTCTTACAAGATCGTCTCTTTTTTGGCATTTTCGCTTCTTATGGGCAAAATCAATGTTTTACTGTATAATACCTGCAAAAGGCTACTATGAGTACACTTGTCTTTTATAGCTTGCTTACAACATATTTAAATGCAAAAATTATGATTAAAATGTGAACTTTTTGTACTGCAGATGTCAGTACATTACAAAAAATAAGACAAAGACACGAAAAAAAAAACAGTTGCATTACAATCCATTTACTGACACCTACAGGTAGCTACGAAGTGACCGCGCAAGAGGGTCTTCGAGTCAGCAGTCCCTGATTATATTACAAAAGTTACATTACTCATTATTATTAATAATTTTTTTTCATTTAACAATAACCCGAACAAAAACTACAACAAAAGCAAAACAAAAAAAAAAACGTGTGTACAATAATTAAAAGAAAAAAATACCCAAACTTCGGTAATAATTCAACACAGTTTGATATAATTGGTTTAATACTCAGATCACGTTGCAATAAATCATTACATATCAAAAATAACAACGAACCATGTCTATAGAAATTAATACAATACAAATACATGCAATGACAGATATAACAAAGATAAGTAAATGGGGGATATAAGAAGGGAAGATTAATACTAGCATGTGTATTTATTCAAGAAAAATTGCTTTAACTTTCTTTTAAACGATTTTAAAGATTTACAAAGCTTAAGTTCAATAGGAAGCGAATTCCAAAACTTGGGCCCGTGATACTTAATTGAATTCTGAAGTTTATTCGTCCTGTAAAATGGTAAAAAATAGTTGTCACTCTTAGCTCCCCTGGTTAATTGATGGTGTTTGGTAGTTGATTTGGAGAAATAGTGATTAAATGGAGAAGGGAGCAATTGCTTATTAAACTTAAATGTAAAAACAGCAGACTCAAACTTGAACATATCAGGCAGTTTTAAAATTTTAAATTTCAAAGAGTAAGGTGACGCTCTTTCATTCCATTTGGCACCTCCAATGATTTTAAGAGCCTTATTTTGTAAGACTATTAATTTCTTAAGATAAGATTTAAAAGTCGAACTCCAAACTAATACACCTTATTGTAAGTGATATTGAAACATCGCATGATGTAAAGTTAGCATGGCTGCAGTCGACAAAAATGGCTTTACTTTGGCCAAGATTCCGACAGACCTAGAAAGTTTATTTATCAAATTTTTTATATGCAGATCAAATGACAGACAGTGATCAATCGTGACACCTAAGTATCTTGTTGAGCTGACTAATCCTAAATCGGAATTCGCATACGCTGAAGAAGTTTTGAGCTTATGGTTCAAATTATGTTTCGGGTCAAGAATCATCGTATTTGACTTAGATAAATTAAGCGATAACTTATTTGCTTTCAACCACTTATTTACATCAGTGACTTCCGTTTCAATTTTGTGATTAAGATTTTCAAATTTACTATCTTCTAAGATCAGACAAGTGTCATCTGCAAATAATCTCGGAGGAGTTGATGTAATACTGGAAATATCATTAATATATATGGTAAACAAAAAAGGACAAAGAACTGATCCTTGCGGCACTCCATAAGTGATTAGTTTTTTACTGGATTGGGAGTTGTGTAACGACACATATTGAAATCTGTTGGTTAGAAAGGAGGAGGAAACATCAAGAGCGACGCCACGAATGCAGTAATGTTCTAACTTGTGGATAAGAATTTCATGCTTTACAGTGTCAAACGCTTTTTTTAGATCCAGAAAAAGTAAAACTGTATAATTAGTATCATTTATATTATCGTAACATGATGTTACAACATCCAACAAAGCATGGGTTGTAGAATGATTGCGTCTGAAACCAAATTGAGTAGGTAATAATAATGAATTCAGATTCAGATTCATTTATTTCATTGCATTCATACGGTATTTAAACAATTATAGTAAATAAAAACAAGAGCAAAAATATAGTTCAACAACGAAACATAACACAATATAGAAAAAGAAAAATAAAGTTTGCAATGAATGCAATGGGGAAGCTGCGAAGTGACCGTCTAAGGGTCTTCGAGTCAAGCAACCACCCTTGCTTTAAAAAAAAAATATATATACATATATATATAATAAAATAATAATTTTTTTCTCAGTTGCTGTTCATTATTCTGCTGATTCCTATAGGATCTGCTGTAATATTAAGAAAAGAAGAAAAAAAAAAAAAAATAGAAAAATAAATAAATAAATAAAGATAAAAGAAAGAGGAGATGTTTTTGATGAATGTTTTTCAAGAAAAGCTGTAGTTCTTGAATGAATTAGTTTTTCAAAAATTTTTGAAAATGGCGAAAGAATTGAGATCGGTCGATAATTTGTGGTGTCAGTTTTAGAGCCCGATTTAAACACAGGAATAACTTTAGCAATTTTTAAGCAGTCTGGGAAAACGCCCTGAGTAAAGCAGCTGTTGAAAAAATATGAAAGAAGAGCAGCAGCGACTTTTAAAAAATAAGAGGATATTTCATCATGTCCACATGATTTGCTATTTTTGAGAGAGTTGATCTGATGAAAGATTTCAGTGGGGATTGTGGGAGAAAGAAATAAACAAGAAGAAGCTCGCTTATTGAATTTATTAACACTGTTGCAATCAGGAATTTTTTCAGCCAGAGTCTTGCCCACATTACAAAAATAATCATTAAAAATATCGGCCATTGATGTTGGGTCTGTCATATTTAAATCCCAACATTTCAGAGCAGAAGACTTTTTGCAGGAAGAGATTAGTGACTCTATTAGGCGCCAGGAACGATAGCAATTGCTTTTTGATTGTTCAAATTCAAATTTAAAGTATTGTTGTTTCGCCAGAAATTTTATTTTGGTTAACTTGTTCGAGTATTTTTTGTAGAATTGTTTATGAGAATCATTGCCATTAATAAAATGAGTTTTGTATAAACTTTGTTTTGTTTTAATTGATTTAAAAATGCCAGAAGTAATCCAAGGTTTAAGCTTCAGTTTTCGTTGACTTGGTGTCAGTTTTACTAATGGAGCATGTTTGTTGATAGCGTGAGTAATAGTCATGATGAATTTATTGAAGACATGGTTAAAGTTGTCAATGTGCAAGCTATCATGTAATTCCAAAAATGAAGAGAGTTGATCGTATAAGTCGGTGCAAAATTCATCAGGTTTAAAATTAGCAAAATTATGTTGATATCTTAATGTAAATGTTGTTATTCATAGACCAATAGTATTTATAGTTCATCTTTTTAGCTTTCACCTTAGTTTGCCAAAACAGTTTCTTGCGCAACTGCGTCAGGTTTTCATTCACATAAATTTTTTCCGTTCCAGTGATAGAAAATTTGGACAAGTCAATAGATCTCAATAGTTTGCGATTAGCATACAGCTTATTGCGGATATCACGGTTGACAAATCGCGCTATGATTGATGGATTGGGGGTTTTGTTTTTGGGTTTAACCGGCAATCTGTGAGAGATTGACATATGACAGGGCAAAACTTCGACGTTTAGCAAATTTCCTACTTCTCTGACTATAGCGTTTGTGTCCTCTCCATCATGCATTGGCACCCCAACGATTTCGATATTTTGTCGGCGCCCGTATTGCTCTATATCATCCAACTTTACAGATTCTTTCACTCTTTGTTCTTTCAGTTCAGTTGCCTGGGATTTTAGTGTTGCAGTCTCTTTTTCTTGAACTTGATTGATAAGAGAGAGTTTATCATGGTCTACCTTAAGGGAATCATATTTCTTGCAAATAAATTCTTGACTGTTTTTGATTTCATTGACTTCAGCCTTTAGAATATTTATTTCCCGGCCATATTCCATTTTTAATGTTGCAACTGCTTGATCTATCAGATCTTGGATAGACTTAGACGATTTTTTTTTCTGGTGATCTGCTGGTTCTAGTACTGTTTTTCTTAGGATTACCAATGTTAGTTTTAGACGAAACAGTAACTTAAAATGGCTGATGCTTTTTCTTGTTATCAAGGTAGGCTAAGCTACTGGACCAAACTAATAAATCTTCACTTATTCTCGTATAATTACTGAAATTCGCTCTTTCTCCACATACTATTCAAAGTCGCCAGTTATTTAACTTGACTCCTGTTACCAACCTTATTCAAATAGAATGATCTCTTGAGTTCGCTTCAGAAAAAAAAAATAGCTAGCTTTTCTCAGTTTTAGATTTTCGTTTAATTCCGTTGTAACTTGACGATCTCTGAACTTCTTGTTCGTTAAAAAAGAAACAGTAGTTAATCCTGAACTAGACTATGCAAAACTTTTTACGAAAAGTCAGCAGCTTAGGTTTTAATTTTGCTCTGGTTTTAAAATTCAGCAGCTTAGGTTTTAAAAGAATATCTGCTGTAGCCAAATCAGTAGGACCGTTGATTTCAAACTACCTGTAAGCAACAACAACTGTGACAGTCTGTTTCTGTTTAACTGACTGAATCATGGGTGACCAGGGGGGTTATTACAGGATTTTATGAGTTAGGGAGCGATTTCTCTCGCTAATTCTCCTCGGAGGAGAAATTCTCCAAGCGGCAGCCGAGATAACGAGCTCGCAAAGTTGGGATTACAGGTTGCGCTCGCAGAAAGAGCAGCTACTCGGTGAAGCCGAGTGTCTCGCTAACTGCTCGGTATGTATAGGCTTGTTGTGAGCTGCTAGACTGGCAGCTGTTGTTTGCTGGCTAGCGCCTAGTTTAGTGCCAAAACTGTGCTAGTATTACAAAGTTGGGATGGTTTTAACTTAGTTATAGGTAAGAGTGTATGCAGTAATGGTGTCTACAACAGCTCAGATGGCCGAGTGGTATGGAGCGTCTGTCTCTTGAGCTGTAGACTCGGGTTTGATTCCGAGTCGGGTCAAACCAATGACATTAACATTGGTATTCACAGCTTCCATGCTTGACGTTCAGCATTGAAGGGACAGTGTGGAGAACAAGCTGGCAAGTTTACTTGTTGTGCCGTTGGGAAAGGCACTTAGCGGGATTCCCCCATCTTGGTGTGGTGGACAGATGGCCGGCAACTCCTAAGCGAGCTCGTATAGTGCATTGATCGCTTTCTCGTGATAGGAGGATAAATATGCAATTAAATACAGATGCATAGGCTTGTTGTGAGGTGCTAGATTAGCAGTTGCTGGCCATGGCATCACACAGTTACTTGTGGAAGATATTATTACTTCATACTCTCCGACCAATGCTGCGACTAAGTCTGCAGCCAACGCATGCTTGCAATAAGCCTACTAGCACAGTTTTAGCACTAGATTAGGCGCTAGCCAGTAAACAGCTGCTAGCCTACTAGTCTTGGTTTGATGTATATGTATTTGTATATTGACTATGCTTTGCATTTTTCATTTTTGTTTAGTTTTTTTACTTTTGAAAGTCTATTGTTTTCTGTTGACATATGTCATTTTTGAGATAGAGAGTAGCGACTTGATGAGCCTTTGGCTTTTAATTCGCATGCATGAATAAACTTGAACTTGAATCCATCATTTCACAACAAGCCTGGGAGTTGCATAAAGCTCTAGTTGTGTCATAAACTAGGTACTAGCTATTGTGCATAAACTATGACCTAAAAAACCGCGCTATGCCATGGCTAGTTGTGTATGAAATAGTCGCTCGGTGACTTAACGTGCTCATTTTTTTCTCGCTACTTGCCGAGCGAGTTCGCCAGCTCGGAAAATCCTGTAATCCCGAAAAACGCGTTAGCGAGGAAAAATTTTTTACCGAGCAGTTTGCGAGCTCGTAAACCGCTTAACGAGCATCCTGTAATAACCCCCCAGAATCGCTATGATTTTTTGTATAGATTTAACGGCTCAGATTGCCGAGTGGTAAGAGCGTCCGCTTCTGGAGCTGTAGACTAGCATTTGGTTCCGAGTCGGGCCAAACCAATGACTTTAAAATTGGTATTTACAGCTTCCCTGCTTGACGCTCAGCATTAAAGGGACAGTGTGGAAAACAAGCCGGCAAGTTCACTTGTTGTGTCGTTGGGAAACGCACTTAGCGGGATTCCCCCATCTTGGTGTGGTAGACAGATGGCTGGCAACTCCAAGCGAGCTCGTACAGAGCTTGATCAATTTCTTGTGATAGGAGGATAAATATGCAGCTAAAATACAAAAATATAAAATTTCAGCAATATTGCCAAAGATGACTCATAAATCAAGAAGAGACAATTCAGGCCTGCGTTTTCAGATTAAAGTGTAAAATACTGAAAAAACCCGACGTGCTAGAAAAAAACTAATTGCATATTCGTGTTCAGCGCCCCCAAATTTACTGAAATTAACTCACTTCTCCTTGGAGTTTTTTTTTGTGTTGCACAGTAAAATCAACGTAATCTAAGTTCAGTTTAAGAAACTAACTTCTTGCTAACACTTTTTAACGTTTTACAACGAGACACTCTTTCTAAAGACAAAAAATCTGAGTCGAAGCTTGGAGGGTTTTCACTTAAAATATGCTCTCTGTGGCGTTGTCAGAGCGAAGCATGTGGTTTATTGACGAACCGGTTAAAATTTTGCATAAAAATTAAAAAATCGTAAAAACTCTCTGCAGACTGTTTCCCCTATCGGTTCATCAGATGGGGTTCATGTTCCGATAGAGACTTACAAGAACCCAGAGCCGGTACCAGAGCAGTCGGCTTAGGGGGGCCATGCGTTTATCAGGGGGGGAGGCAAAGTTTAAAATTAAGCATACAAGCCGCTGTCTTCAAACAATTAAGCTTGTTAATTGGGGGGGCCAAGCATGTCGATTGGGGGGCCAAGCCCCCCTGGTCCCCTCTTGGCGCCGGCCCTGCGAGAACCGCATCTAATGGACCCGATGGGTAAACAGTCTGGAGAGAGTTTTTAAATCTTTTGTATTTTTAGGCAAAAAGCTTATCTATGGCCCACCATAAAGTCAATATAATTATGATATATTCAAGAATTGTCTCACCTTCAAGTCAAAATAAGCTGCATTTTTGTAGTCACTGCTTGTGACCGATTCAATGTTTCCGAATGTTTCATAATTTTCCCAACTTCCATTTACTGTAGAATAACAGCGAAGTAAGATTAAATTACTGAACAATTTGAGTTAAAATGGGGCACAACTGGATGTAAATCAGTAATTTTATCATGATCAACACAGCCAGAAAATAGCAAAAATTATTTGGACAGACGTTTTGGCTCTCTAGAGGTGTCTTTATCAACGTTAAATGCCTGCGCTAAGTTGGGTCTCGTGCAAAAATAGAAACTTGGCTACTTGGCGTTCAGGTGTTAGTTTCAGTTTTGGTGCGATAAAAAGCAGATGTCAGGTTCCAGTTTCGGTTTCAGTTTTGCTTACGCAAGACTTTGGTTTCTGAGCTTCGCTTTAAGTACCGCTGTGCAAAATAAACAAACAAAAATAGGAGTTAGAACTAGAAAGTTTTAGTTAGTCACGATGCGTTAAAAATGTCTAATGGAAAGGATATGGAGTCCATATTAAAATCCCGTTTGACTAGATAAATGAATAAAGACTTGAGAGTGAGGAGTTTGTATCTATTCGGGGAGTGCAATGCAGGTTATTGGATTGATATGGCAGCATACTTCCAAGGTGTCACTGTTTTGATATTCTTCCAGACGTTTAACGAAGTTTCTGCAAGTCTGGCCAATGTAGAAAGATGCACACCGACAATCAAGGCGGTAACTACATTGCTTCTTTTGAGGTAGGTGGTTTTGGAAATCTTTGCTGTAAAAGTAATGTTAAAGTTTGTTGATTGAGAGGATGAAACATAGTTTGGAATCAGGATGATGCTTTTTAATAAATTGATGCACTTCCTTCTCGATGTTGTGTAAATTAGGGGTGTGCAAACTGCAATCGGCAGGCCAAATGCAAATCGTGCGGCCCGCGAAGGATTGCGTTTTTTTAATAGAATGCGGCCCCCGGCCCGTGAATGTTTCACTTGTTTTCTTGAAGTGCTTGATAAAATCAATGTCACAAATAGAGCGTTTTGAACAAAATACATTATGTAAAGAGAATAGCTTAAGAAGGAAAATTAAAGCCCAAGCAGCTTCTTCATACAGACTGGACGTTTAACAACAAAGATTCAGCTGCCATCATCAGAAGCACATTCAGCTATTTGTGATCTCTTACGAGTTTTGCACTGCCTAAAATACTCTGCTGATGATGACAGCTGAATCTATGTCGTCGAAACGCCAGGTTCTTAAAAAAAATTCTTTACTTTTTTCCTCTAAAGCGTTTGGGTTTTATTATAATGAATAATATAACTGTTTTCATAAGTTAATGTTGGGTCTATTAATACAGCGCTCTTGATTTTCAATAAATTATGTACCGGTGCGATAATTTTATGTTATTGCAATGATTATAGCCAGTGGCGTAGCGAGAAATTTTAAGGGGGGAGGGGAGGCGTAATTTCCACATTTTTTTCAAGTGTTTTTTTTTCGGCAGAACGAATTTGAAGCTGATTGAGAAACAAGTAAAGATATAGGGGTTCGGGAGCATGCTCCCCCGAAAATTTGTTGAAAATTTGCATACCGTAATGGCTATTTTAGTGCTTTTTGAATAATTTTCACGCAAATTTTGTTTAAATTTTTTGATCCTAATTCTGAGTGCTTCGCCAAATGTAATGCATTTTGTTCGCACATTTTCGATTATGCGTGCTTAAGGCGTAAGACTTATTGCTATCGAAGAGGTTCGAAATCATGGAACATTGTATGCATTAAAAACATTTTTGAAAATGGCTATAGGGAGGATGCACAGTGCACACATCTCATCCCACCCCTTTGAATGCACCCCTGGCCATAAGCTACAGAAACCACCAAAAGAGTCTGGCATATTTCAGTCACTTGGCACCATTAGTTTTGTTCTTTTGTGCGAAAAAGCAGAGTCAAAAGAGGGGGGGATATGGCACAGTGGACCCTAAATACGCTCCTGAATATAGCACTTGTGACTTGATTAGTAAAAGTTGCTTTGCAAGAATGGATGCCTAAGAGCGGCGTGATAGGCGGAAAAAACGTACCAAACATGCTCTACCAATAATTTACTGCTGTTAATTACAATTAAACCATGACTACAACCTAGTTTAGCAAAGATATCCTTCATTCATTTTTTGTCTTCTCTGTTATGCACATTTTTTATCCTCGTGAATTTTTCTTTCAGCATATTTGTTGATTTTGTCTAAATCGATCAATCTATGTACAAGAGTTTAGCAAAATACGGTTTTATTACTATCCCTGGCAATATTAATAGTTGATAAAATATTATCCTATCTAAACGTGCGGCCCGCACAATATTGCGCTTATTGCTATTTGGCCTGCTATTACGGTAAAAAAAGTTTGCACACCCCCAATGTAGATTATTGCTGAGGTATGGTAATTTGAAGGTAAATTAGGTGCAAGTTTGGATTTGAGGCTTGGACGTTGGTAAAAATTTAGTTTTTTAAACTTTCTAATGCACCTGTCGGAGGAGGTTGTAGATTAAATTGCGTTTGAAGCCAATGGTGAAAAACTGGAATATTTGCGAAGGAGGTCGGTGTGGGTAGGCTAGACATATGGTAAGTACCGGTTTTAAATCTGAAGTCAGGTTATTCTTTATACATAAATTTCTCATCCTTCAGTATTTCATGGCTTTGTTCAACATCTCAAAGTTGGTTCAACAATTAACATGAAGTCCACATCCTTTCCACTCTGCCTCTTTAACACGTGAGGAACTAAGACTGCTTTCAATAACTTTCTATTTGAATAAGTTTTAGGTATGTTAGCTTAAAAACAGTGGTAACTAATTAGTTTAGCTAAAATTGATTTTTTATCACCTATTTCATAAAATTGAATTAAACTGGAGTGGAAATACAATGAATTTGCAAATGCCAAGAAAAGAACTGAAAGCCATGAAATCTTTGAAAGAAGTCAAAAGTACCCAGAAGAAAATTGAGCTACTCTCAAGAAGCAAGCCTAAAAAAAATGTTCTAGTAAGCCTACTAGTACAAAAAACAGCAAAGATAAGCCATCATCCATTGTTGTAGAAGACTTAGGTCTACAGATGTCAGTACAGCCATCTGAGCAACAGAATTCATTTCCAACATCTACCAGTAGACATAATAAAGTTGGATTTGACCTTTAGCCTGAAATTTTTAGACTGCGTCAACACATTGAAGAATTACATATTAAGCTTGATTTTATTTTTACAGCATCATCTAAACTGGAGGAAACTACAGATAATCTAGAGCAGTACGGTTGCAGTAATTGCTTACTATTACGCGGGATCAGTATCTATCCAAATCCCCACTACATAATAGTGATTTTTTGGACTCGGCTATTGGCAAAATTAACCACCAACTAAAGTTAAATTTACATGATTCATGTATTGACATTGCACACCCACTGCAAAAATTCAAAAATGGACAAACTCCAGTCATTATAAAATTCTTTAGAAGATCAGATCGCTATATTGTTTACCAAAGGAAACGACAGCTAGCAAACTCTGGACTTTCTGTAACAGAATCTCCAACAAAAAAAGACTTGATCTTTTGGATGAGGCTCAATCATTGCTAGAACAGAAAAATGTTTGGACCTATGATCAGGACCGGATTAAGGGTTTCTGAGGCCTGGGGCTATTTGGTAGTCAGGGGCCTGTTTTGTCCCCGTCAGTCCTAGACCTGCTGAAATATGTAACCTACATACCACTATTAAACACATTCAAAAAACAAATTTTCTGAACCTATTTTGCACGTACAAAGCTTTAGAAGATGTCATACCGCAGAGCCCCAATTTCCGCAAATACGCTTTCTATTTGTTGTTTTGTAAGTGATTCTACGATTAGTTTTCCCCAAGCCATGCAAAGTTTGCGTCAACCTCCTTCACAGCCTCTATTTCAGGGATGGTAAACCACTGACCCGCGGATCACCTAGTGACCCACTTGTAGTTTCAAAAATATTGCGAAGAAAACGGTAACGAACATTAACGTAGTGAAGAAAAGCTTATCTTTCCATACTGCGGCATTGAAGACGGGAAGCTGGGTATTTTTGAGGTGAAGATCCTTTTTTTTTGTTCTTTGCACAGATTTCGGAAGAACTTGGGTTCAAGCCCTTCGTTAATATGATTACATCCACAACCCACGTTTTTTCTTGTTTCGGTCTACGATCTTAAATTCGATCCACCAATTAAAAAGGTTCGCCATCCCTGCTCTATTTCGTATCCTAACGTCATTTTACGAAAATTCGTACGGCATTTTGTGTGAAACCATAAGTCTATGGTGAAACCATCTTTAATTTACGCTGCTGTCTACGAATTATGCAACGAAATAATCATAAATTAATGACTCGCTAAAACGACGACATTTCTTCGGAACTGCGTTGCCCTGCAGGCTCTATGTCACGTAGATGGACCCCCGCTACATGTATCACCCTTCCGCGTAATCTTGAGTTAATGAAGATTTAGATCAGGGTTGGGGAACCTGCGGCCCGCTTAAGTTTTGAATGTGGCCCGCGTCAGAACTTTAATCGTTAAGTGTACAACAAAATGGTGGAATATAAAACATTAAGATTTCTTAAAAACTGCGTCACATTCAACTACATGCTATATATTTGTAGCATAAAGAACGCGCAAAAGTCTCCGATTTTACGAAAAAAAAAACAGCTCAGCATGAATGTTGTTAAATTTGCGACGAAATATTGTGCCTTTTTAAAGCGAAATTTAACAATTAAAAGTAAATGTGGCCCGCTGAAAATATTATGCAATCAATGTGGCCCGCTGTGCTTTACCGGTTCTGCACCCCTGATTTAGATTGATTTCCTTCTAGTTACAGGATAGAACGTTAGCCTACATCACACACTGTAACCGACGCTGGACTATTGATAGTATTTGATTGTGATTTGTTTCAAAATTTACACAGCAATGAACATTCATATCGATCATCATTTTATTTATTCAGTTTGAATTCTGTTTCGAAAACCGTTAAATTCGTTGCACAATATGCTGCAGAACAATCATATTGCGTCGGAATGTTTTTATATACATTGTTTGGCATTTTTTTGCTTCCTGCAATTTTGACCCAAAACATAGAGAGATTTGATTTGTTAGGAGGGGCTGGAATAATTTCAAAGCTAGCTTCTGGACCCTGTTTCCTGCTCCGATAAATGCCTCAGCCGTTGGTCTGGTAACGCAATACTGGTCCGAATCTCGCAACGTAAAGTATGTCCAAATCTCACAAACTCGTAATCAGTCTTCTTGGATTTCGTTTACTTGCCGCAGATCTTGTGATTTAAATTCAAGAGTAAAATCGTTGAAACTTTTGGCGTTGATACAATCTTGAATCACTCACTTAGCCCTAACCTAAACTGGATAGATTAGGCCTATAAAGATTGGTAATTCGTATTCAACTTTAAAATAAAATAGTTGATTGATGAAAAAATCACTTAGTTGTTCATAATAAGTTGTAATCGAGAGGCCTATTTTGGTCGGTGGGCCTGGGGCTGCAGCCCCATCAGCCCCCGCCTTAATCCGGCCCTGCCTCTGATGGTTCAATATTTACAAATATAAACTCCAAACGGGAAAAAATTGATTCCCAAGAGGATTTATATCACATTGTATTAACTTTTTAAGCCATTTACAAGTAAACTATCCTACTCCATAATGAAGCAATACACGTTTTTGCTTAAATAGCCAAACTAAAATGTTTGGACCCTCCACTCCATCTTACTGTAAGTGCTTATTTTTAGCATAATATTTCTGTTACTGATTCTACAGCTAAACAAATAACTGCATATACTGTGAATGCTTCTAAATGTAGTATTTGTGCCAAAAAAGTACATACTAGACAGCCTGTGTTGCACTGCAGCAGGTTTTCAAATTCTAGACATAACTATTTCTCTAAATTTTCCAAGTCTCAAAATTCATTACATCTAAATTCAAATAAAACATACTATTGCAAGGTATGTCTAGATCAAACTTTCGGCTTTTCCCTCGCAAAACATTTGCGAATCCGAATTTAAAATAATGTTGCGAAAGCAGCATCGTTTAGGTATCAGTAAGTTAATAACTAATTGTCTAAACAGAGAACCAAGCCTAGATGATCTAACAAAAACTGAAGGCAAATATCGTAGTGTGGAATAGTATAAAAATTCTGAGTAAAAAACATGTAACCAGAATAACCGAATACATTTTTATTTCTTTGACGTTTCGAGATACTACTCATCCCATTGTCAAAAGTAAAATGAGCAGAAAAGTTTTCTGCTGAAAACTAACTAACTAAACTAACTATTTCCTGTGGTGTACACCAAGGTTCCGTGCTGAAACCACTGCTATTTTCCATCTACTTCAATGTTTTACCAAAACCTTCTAATTTTGAAGCACAACTTTTTGCAGATGATATTGCTGCACTGCTGCTAACTGACTCCGATTTAAAATCCCTCAATTATAAAGTGAATACTGAGTTAAGCAAGGTAGAGCTTTGGTTAAATGCCAATAAATTAACATTAAATTATTCTAAAACGAAATATTTACTGATAAAGCCCAAACCCAAATCCAATTTACCAAATTCATGTAATTTTAATATATCTCTAAATGGAATTTCTATTGAAAAATGCTCCAAGGCAAAATATCTAGGCTTAATCTTAGATGAAAATCTTATTTGGAAGGCTCATGTGTATCATCTACAAAAAAAATTATCATGTGCAGTCAGCATTATTGCAAAACTACGCCATTATTTAAACCCTAAAAATCTTTTGAGTGTATACTGTGCTTTTTTTTATTCGCATATTTTATATGGTATACTTGGCTGGGGTTCTGCAACTAAAACATCACTAAAGCCCATCCAAATTCTTCAAAATAAAGTGTTGAGAATAATGAACAAATCCACATGGAGTGATCACATTAACAATAATTTTTTGTATCAAAAATGCAAAGTATTAACAATTAATGACCTACAGAAGCTTGAAGTAGGAAAATTTATGTATTTTCATCATGCAAATTCTCAACCAGAAATATTTCAAACATATTTTTTGCCTATTGACCAAGCTCATGGTCATAATACAAGAAGTAAATGAAACAAAAATTATTTTCTTTACACAGTTAAAACCAATGATGGTAAATGTTTCATACAATTTAATGGAATTTAACTCTGGAATCAATTACCCTCATCGCTAAAATCATATTCTTTCTATCGCTATAAAAAGGAATATACAAAAATATTATTACAGAAGTATAAACAATGAATTTATTTAGTCCAATATACAAGGTATCCATAAATTATTGCTACAAATTCAAAAATTCACCACAGTCTTATTTCTGAAGATATTTTCAATCGGTTTGTTTCATTGCGAAGGAAAATGCTTCAAGTCTTTTTATTCCTCACAGATAGTTGTGGACAGGGGCGTTGGAAGTACTTTTACGTAGGGGGGGGGGGGTGAAATTTGTATTACCATAAATCCCTCTCCTTGTTATCGTAACATACGTCGCGCGCACCATGCACTTACCTTCAGTAAAAGTCACTAGGATACAGCTTGATGAACTCACACTTTCTTCTCGCTGGCATAACACACAGTAGCCAGATCGACGTTTGTAAACGTAGTAACCTCCTTTGAATCAACTTATTATCCGTTCATAAGCTCCTAGTCTCAGGCTCCTAGGCAGGAGCGTAGTTAGGAAGGAGGGCAAAACCATCGTGCCATGCCTCCCCCTTTTGACTCTGCCTTTTAGTAAAAAAAGAACAAAACTACAGTAATGGTGACAGGTGACTGAAATATGCCAGACTCTTTGGATGGTTTTTGTAGCTTATGATCAGGAGCGGATCCTGGGGGTAGGACTAGGACGAGAGGTAGGCATCCTCCAACCAGCCATTTTCAGAAATGTTTTTGATGTATGCAATGATCTGTAGTTTCCAATCTCTTAATATTGTGATAGGCCTAAGCCTTACACCTTAAGCACGCATAATCGAACATGGGCGAACAAAATGCATCGTATTTTTTTGTATTTAATCGCGTATTTATCCTCTTATCACGAAAAAGCGATTAATGCGCTGTACGAGCTCGCTTAGGAAAGTACGAGCTCGCTTAGGATAATAATTTGGCGAAGCAATCGCATTATGGTCAAAAGTTTAAACAAAATGTGCCTGAAAATTATTCAAAACGCGCTAAAATGTTGCAATTCGCAGCATGTAAATTTTTAAAAATTTTTCCGGGGGAGCATGCCCCGGACCCTCCTAGAGCTTTGCTAGTTCATCAATCAGCTTCAAATTTGTTCTGCCGAAAAAAAGAAATCCGCTTGAAAAAAATGTGGAAATTATCGCCCCCCACCATCTTTTAAATTTTTTCGCTACGCCACTGCCACTAGGATAAGCTAGCTAATTCTAATTTGATATTTTGTTGTTTCGCTGTTATTTTCCCAGATATTTCTACTAAAATTGGAGAAAAATTTTTCTGTGACATGATAGTAAAGCTCTAAAAGCTTTGTACACGATGGTACCTGGAAATCCAACAGTTTTTGCAATTTCTTCACTTTCGTCAGAAAGTTGCAAAAGTTAGTAGGGGCTACGTTGGTTTGATAGTATCAATGAAGAAAAGAAACGAATAACAAGTGACTCCATAAACCATCGTCGAAGTGCAATAGAGTGTACTGTTGTTATAAATTTTTAAAAGGTGAGGCTGAAAGGGGCTCAAAATTTCTATGGGGGGCTGAAAAAAATATAGGGGGAGTTTTAGTCCCCACCTTCCAACGCCCTTGGTTGTGGAAATATTAGGTTTAAAAATTACAACTTGTTTAGTGATTACGCCGAATGTTTTTGAAAAGCAGCGAAAATAGAGTTCATGAAAATGAGCACTCCGCAGGAAAAGGTCTGGTAAGTTTTCTGGTTTATAGAGACGAAGTCAGTCATTTAAGCACAGCGAAACTTTACACGCAAGTATGGCAGAAAGCCACCTGCACGATCTACCATTCGAGCATGGCATGAAAAGTTTATGGAGACTGGTAGTGTGTTATAGAGAAAGGGAGCTGGCCGACCTCAAATATCACAAGAAGAAATTGAATCTGTGCGAGTGGCATAAACCAGAAGCATAGAAAGTTTATTCGCAGGGCTTTTACCCAATTGCAGATCCCACGCTCCACTATTTACAAAGTTTTGCATGGAAATTTGCGACTTTATGCATATAAAGTGCAGTCACTGCAAGCCCTTAAGCCAGAAAATAAGCCACGACGAAAAGAATTTGCAGTGACAATGCTAGACAGATTAGATTCAGACCCTGGATTTTTGAAACGTGTTTGTTTCAGTGACGAGTCAACGTTTCACGCTTCTGGATTAATAAACAGACACAACTCAAAAATATGGGACTCGCAGAATCCGCATGAAACCTATGAGCTTGAACGAGACTCCCCTAAACTAAATGTGTGGTGTGGAATCATGCATGATAAAATTATTGGTCCGTTTTTCTTTGCTAAGAAATCAATTACATCTCAAATTTACCTGGACCTTTTGACAGAGTATGTGTCACCACAGCTTGAACAGTATCAATCACAAGTTATTTTCCAGCAAGACGGTGCACCCCCTCATTGGGGTCTTCAAGTTTGTCAATTTTTGAATGACACATTTCCAGAAGGATGGATTGGAGGTGATGGTCCCATTCCATGGCCACCACGTTCCCCTGATAACAGACCATTGGATTTTTTCCTGTGGGGTTATGTAAAGGATACCGTTTACCGAACCAAAGTCAGAAACGTTAGTGATTTGCAACAACAAATAATTGAAGCACTTCATACAGTTACTGTGGATATGTTAGCAAGAACATGGCTAGAAATTGAATATCGATTGGATATCTTACGTGCGACTGATGGTGCACAAGTAGAAGTATACTAAAGCATCTACGTAAACTTGAAGCATTTCCCTTTACTATAAAACAAACCGATTGAAAATATCTTAAAAAGTAAGACTGTGGCGACTTTTTAAAATTGTAGCGATAATTTATGGACACCCTATACATTTACTTATATATACATTTTTTTTACGGTTAATGTCATCACTACATGCCATAAAATTTACTAGATTTACTTTAATATCTTCTTCAAATGGTTAAGTCTTTGAGTGGTTGGTGTAGTGCACTGACGGGCTGTCTGTATGTATTTATATATATTGAAATTACACTCGATATCTTGTCCAGTTACCAAGTTCATAAAGCCTGGATTGATGTAATGTTTTCGCGTGTATAAATTGGCATAAATTGTATATAGACTGTACATATATGTATAAATGATGTGGCGTAGGGCTACATTATGCCTTTTTTTTATTGTACTGTTCGTTATCAATTAACAAGAAAGTATAACCTTGCATTTTCTAAATGAACGTGGATGCAGTTGACGCGGTGAGCTTTTGCTCTTTCACTGCATCCACACCACAGTGTGCATTCAAATGTGGTAGCACTAGCAGCTAAGCAATTTTCTTTGCTAATTACAAGTGTTGTGCCAGTGTAATTGCATACTGAACAATTTAAATAAACTTGTCAACTTTCAGGCTTGCCTCAGTTACTTTTTTTTGCATCGTAGTTGAAGACCCAGTTCAGCGCCTGCTCATTCAGATTATTCACTGTCGCACCACAAGTGAGCCTCCACGACCGCGTAAGTGGCTTTAAGCTGTTTCTTAGCTGTGTAGTTTGCAACAGCTTTGAAAGGACTAGGTCAAAACTTACATTTGCATCTGTTGATAGTACAAACCTGTGAGGTACCGGTATATTACGAAGGCTAATATTAATATCATTTAGGTTGGGCAACAAAAAGTAGTGTTACGTCTTACTTTCAAGAACTCTCGAGAAAGGATTTCCATTGTTTTGCTCGCTTGACCATTTGTCTCCAACTGTGCATTTCCCTTCAATGTTATTTTCATGAATGGAAGCGACCAGAGTCCACCCTCCTCCATCTGACGTCATATCGCAGTAGGTCTGAATATGAACAACAAAGTAACCAAGCTGGTCATAAATTTGTTGTATGCGATGAAAAACTTAAAAATGGCAAGTAGCGCCCTTCCCCGAATCAACAGCAGTGCAGAAATTGCTTTATAATGTCATATATAAACACAGATGTGACCCTGTACAAAATTCCACGGCTAGTTACTTCAGCTTACATTTATAGCTACTGTTGCATTGTCTTGATATACGCATTTAACACTTCTAGAAATGCAAGATAAAATCATGTTAGAAAATAACTCCGATACGTAACAAAAAAGAAGCGTGGTTAGAGGAATGGCGTTGAGCCTCTCCCCCTCCCCCCCCCCTTTGACTTTGCCGTTCAGTAAAAAAAAAGAAATTCCGCTAAGTGCCTGACATATGCCAGACTCTTTTATTGGCTTTTGCAGATTAGGCTCCTCCTTCTTTGTCAAATTTCTCCTCTCCCCACTTTTGAAATTTCTCGCGACGCCATTCAAAAAAAGCTTTTGTTGTAAATATTTTGAATTTTCTTGTTGAAAATTGTTGGATGATAGATTCATCTCATTTTTCAAAACAAACTGCTAAGCACAAAACTTGTTTCTCATTAGCGTGAAGCAAGCTACGTTAATTCGTCGGCTGAGAATTAATAGTTTTACCTAATATTTTAAATTCGTTAGATTTTTACTCAGTGTTATAAAAGAGGTCACTAGATGTCGTGTTACTTTGCTTCAAAAATCATGTGCGCACTTTTTTTCAGTAACGCTCATGGAGTTGGCTGAGTGGTTGGTGCATTGAGCTCCGGAACTAGATTCGCGGGTTCAACGCGCAGCTAGGCAATCTTGTATGGTGCATGTAATTCACTAATACAAAAACCAAAGCTATAATTATGTGGCTTAAAAAATAAGTTTGTCTTGAGTAACGCCAGAATTTATCAGATGCATCAGAAATTTCTTCTTTTTTTATCAATGTTAACTAGTTTATCTGCGAGGCAACAAATAGGTGTATCAGCCTTTCAACAAGAACTGGACAAATTTTATCATATTACTATGACCTTAACCATCGGCCGGTTGATGAAGTAGTTAAAAACGTTGCAACCGGCTTGGGAGGTCTTGGGTTTGATTCTTGAGTCGGTCAGTTGGGACACAGTGTTGCGAACAACTCGCTACCGCTACATGCTACGTTTCTTCGGAGCTGATCGAGTTGCTCAGGCTCTAATTCGCGGAAATGAACCCCGCCACTCGTTGCATTGTTCGGCGTAACACCGCGAGAATAATGAAGATTGATGGTAAATTAAACTTTAAGCTGTTTTTCATGGCCGTAGCTAATCAACAAAATTTTCGGGGAGTAATGCGAAACTTTTCTTCTAATAGTTCTATTAGTGAATACAGAAGTAGGGTTAAAACAAATCTTCATCATATTCGCGTAATTACGCCGAAGCGTGTAACGAGTGGCGGGGTCCATCTCCACGCCTGGGCAACACAGCACCGAAAAAACATCGCAGCGGTGGCGAGCCGTTAGGATATTGCGTCCGATTTGAGCGGTGCGGGAATCGAACCGACGGCGTTATGCTTAACCACTGAGTTATCCCGCACAAGTCAAGCCAATGTGTTTAGTTAGTTAGTTGCATATTTATCCTGCCATCACGAGAAAGCGATCAAAGGGCTATACGAGCTCGCTTAGGAGTTGCCGGCCATCTGTCTACCACATCAAGATGAGGGAATCCCGCTAAGTCCTTTCCCAACGGCAAAACAAGTGAACTTGCCGGCTTGTTCTCCACACTGTCCCTTTAATGCTGAGCGTCAAGCAGGGAAGCTGTGAATACCAATGTTAATGTCATTGGTTTGACCCGACTCGGAATCAAACCCGAGTCTGCAGCTCAAGAGACAGTTTGTTGTGGGGAAGTTTATACACAGATATTTACGTTGCTTCTTGCATGGGTGATGTAGGTTATGAACATTTTTGTCACAGCTTGGTGGATATGATAAAAAAAAAGTTTGAAAATAGCCAACTACCGTATACACTTACAGTCAAATTGGAAATGTGGTAGCACTGCCAAATTAATTCTGTAGCCTTGCAACGCATGACTGCACTCGTTGCTTTGAGGTGAGAGGCAGATAGAAATTGACCTTATGGGCACACAGGGCAATTCAATTTTTACTGTTTTGACTGAGTGGTTGTAATTGATTCGGACGGGTGAGAGGGGTAGGGGTTAGAAGTGTCGCAGACTTGTTTAATCAAACGCTCAACATATCGTGAACACGTTTCTTAATATTTTTCAGGCTGAAAAGGCATTATTTAGTAAGTAGCCTAACAAACAAACAAATGTGAATAGTGACCAGTGGGTGGGACTTGCGGGTCCTGTTTTTCAATAATATGTAGACAAATTTTTCGCTGCTATACATTGTTGATAGTTTTTATTACATTTGATCGAAGTTTTTTAAATAAAAAATAGAATCACTTTGGTGTATTTGCCAAATTACTGTGTTACAGTGCTTGAAAATTGCATTGCTGTGTCTACCAATCCCTTAGTTCAAAATTTCTGTAAAAATAGGAAGGCACTTCTTGATTTTTCACGAGGTGGCAGTAT
This sequence comes from Trididemnum miniatum, assembly GCA_964006365.1. NCBI lineage: Eukaryota > Metazoa > Chordata > Ascidiacea > Aplousobranchia > Didemnidae > Trididemnum > Trididemnum miniatum. The sequence goes on from OZ023236.1 coordinate 4,758,118, forward strand.
TCAGAATTTGTTGCAAATATCTCTTATCATCGGAAGGTTACATGGCTCAAAATCTTCAAACTCGTTTTTTTCAAAACAAAGAAAATGGTAGATAGAATTATTAATTCTCATCCGACGAATTGTGTGTCATTCCTTATCACTCTCATTGGTAGGCTTTTCTTGAAAAACAAATTTCCCACCGAAAATAAAGCAAAAACTTTTCTTAGATGTTCACGTTGGCATGAGTTTGGGAATTATTGAATAACGAGTACCATTCTCAATTCAAGAAAATACGAGACAAGAAAGGAGAGGTACAGGGACGAATGAAGAATTTTCGGGAGGAGAGGTTATGTACCGAAATAAATTTTTCACTTTTGTGCTCCCAGAAGTTTCAATAAAAATGGGCATACACTTCCATAGCCCCCTAACACCTGATCTGGTAATGCGTTTGGTTGTACAGGCTGAGAATAGAAAAATGCAACTTGTTGAAGTTCTTGCCATTACAAATATGTTCCCTTCAGTTTCGAAAGAATTTCTGAATACAAAACGTCTTGGGATTTAAAATGCAATATGAACGCAGTCTACATCCCACTCTAAAATTTGTTCTAAAAATGGTGACTTTTACAAATTTATCACAGCAACCTTAAAAGTTTGAAGTACCTTAGGACAAGGTAGCTGACATGCAAACTGGTAAACTTGATGAGAGACAGAAAGACCCAATCACACAAAAGTTTCATGACACACTAGTCTATAGTTGTCATCATGATATCATTGCTTGGCTCTCACATATTAGCTACTCACGTATATTGCAGGAGTGAGTTTGTTGGGTTGGATTTGATAGATTCCGTTCAAAATTTCACCTGCACGTTGAAGTTCCAGACAGGATGATGGGATTTCTACAGAATATTTTTCTACAGAATGCAACAACGCCAGCACTGCTTGAGTTATTTATTTAATATTACCATTTTTAGAGTGTTTGCGTTGAAATAATACACAAGTGACCAAGAATAACGATATTTTCTGTATAAGTATAAGCTCGTAGAAAGTAACTAGTTTTTTTTTTTTTTTGCAAACAATAGTTACGTTTACAATAAATGACGTTAAATATAAGTATAGTTTTTTGAGGAGATTTAAAAACATAAACAAGTAATTCGGAATGCAATAAATGTGGGCTGAAAATAAATTGGGAAGGAAAATTAAAGTCACAGTAAATCTCAAAACTGGATGTTTCGGCAACATAGATTCAGCTCTTATCTTTTATTCAGCTCCCATAGATTCAGTTTTAAAAATTAGTGTGATTTTATTTTTCCTCCTCAATATAAACATAAGATCGTCGATCGTTTATTTACTATTTTAATAAAAACTAAACGACGTGGGCACGAATTTATGAGGTCAAACATTTGCCGTAAAATTCGATGCTGTACGAACATTATACAGCAGATCAACTTCCTAATTCAAGTATTAAAAAAATCGGCTGCACTACGGTTGGTACAACACAGTAGTAAGGCTATGTCATCCATTCTCACCAATTTTGTCAGAGAGTATACGTTGGGTTGATGACGACAAAGCTGTTTCGTTCTGCAAGGTATAAATCATAAATCAATCGCAAACTTTCAACAAATTTCTAACCATTGCTTCCATTGTCAGTGGATATTTTTTCTTTACTACTTGGTAGATATTGTGTATTTGCCAAAGAAATTAATGTTTTATTTTTCTAATGTTGAGAGAAGATATCTGCTTGATTCGAGGCTTGGTTAATACTGATGTATGTAAAATGACGAAGCATTTTTCTGCTTACCCCATAGTTAGAGAACGTACCGATAACTCCATTCTATGCGGAACATAGCACTAGACAATGTCCACTTAGAATAAAAAGAATAAGTTGCGCTCGTTTTTATATCCTTGCTTTCAGTTTATTACTGTTATTACAATCAAACGTACAAAAATTTTTCCGCAACCCGCATTAGCGCATTAACAGAGAAAATCATCACACATTGGCTTGAAAATATCTATTTCATCGACAAAATGAAGCTTGCTGCTCAGCAGCTTATATTTGTTGACTGGCATTAAATGAACGGCATAGATTTCTGAGCGCAGACTATACGCAAGAATTTTTACCAGTGAAGTTTTTCGTTGCTTTCATACAGTAAGTTTTATCACCCAACTTGCCGTAAAAACTATAACAGCTACAACTACTGCAGCCACAGCAAGGAGAGAATTGAAGACAGACCACACGACCAAGAGTACCAAATGCTTCCTTGGACCACGAGGCTCCTTTGCGATTTCTGAAATTCAATAAAAAAGCTGTTAGCTTGTCGCGATCAAAAATCTGAACACAAGAAAAAAATAGAATTTTACTAGACGATTATCCTCCACTTAAAAACAGAGCTTGTAGCGGCTCTCTTCACTCACATTAAACTGCCCCTGTATATAATCATCAAAGCGAACAATCCTTTTCTGTGACGTCATAAGAGCGTATGTTTTACTCGCATGCGGTGTTTCTATTTTCTGATTCATTACACTACCACTTCCAGTAAACAAGTCGAAAGACAAACAGCGTGTTGAGTTACAGAATAGCTATAGGCAGTGGCGTATTTAGAATTTACAAAAGGGGGGGGCCAACTTTTGACAAGTTAAAAAGTTGCAATAAAGCTGAATCACTAACTGAGATTTTAGTTGGAGTACGGATGATTTTTTAACGTGAAAGTCAGGATCTGGTAATTAATTATTGTCTGTCGATTGTCGTAAGTAACTTGATATAATTTATTTGAACATAAGTATTCACATTTAAGCGTTTTAGGAACTCTGTTTTTCTTTTGTTTTGTATTATCTTATAATAGAGCGGTTCCCAACCATTTTCATAATCGAGCGGTTCCCAACCATTTTCATACTCCCAATTATTTTCATATAAAATTTTTGATATGTTCTTGCACCCCTCACAAAATATGCGACTGCAATCAGCCACGCAAACCAAATGTTCGTAATGGTAGGGGCTGAAATGAATTCATGTGTGTTATTGACCTTAAAGATTTTCCTGTAATGACTTTACGTCAAAAACGCAGCAGGCATTCAGCTGGAGGGTCTGGGGCAACGCTGTAAGCTCCCCCAGCGGAGCGATCAATTTTAGAATTTTTAGCCTTTTTGAAAGTGTCGCTATTGCAAGGTACAGGATAGTTAAACCAGTCACTACTCTGTTGCTAAATCAGACGCATTTTGTTTTCAGAGCTTGATTGTAACCAACCACAAAGAGGCTAAGAGTTTTACGCCACTTAGACGTTTGCGAATTACATATTACTAGAGCGTAACAGCGCTGAAAAATTGACACTGAGCAACCGAAAATAAAAACACTCTTTATACAAGATAAAAATCTATAAGCCGTTTTGAACCCCCTGGAATGCTTCCTCGCGTCCCCAAGGGGTGCAAGCATCCCCAGTTGGGAAACCCTGTTCTTTATTGTGTGTTGAGATTTTGTGGACGTGCTTTCATTAAAAATATTTTTCTGTTGCACAATTCTCGCATGTTTTAAGATAGCAAGCTTTGCAATATCGCCCGTAAGCGTACACATTAAAGCAGTGATTTTCAAACTTTGTGTTACTACGCCTCCTTCACAAAATATTAATCATGACGCTTTCCTTCACAAAATAATACACCAGCCATATTTTTAAATGATCATGAATAACATTTGCGCCTCTTTTTAGACTAATCCACGCCTCCCAGTTTGGAAAACGCTCACATGTGTGATGCTTTGCTCCGTTGCACGTTTCGTCAAAAATAAGAAAAATAAATGAATGAATGATTTCACAGAAACACGAAAAAAAGGAAGAAAGCTTCGTAAAAATATTTTTGCGCAAACGCTGAATTTTGGCTTCTTTTGACTTATGAAACTACGATTTGAGACACTGCATTGAAAGCTTTCTGAAAAATCACTCTTAAATTTGGTTTGCGTACAATCCGTAAGCGACTTTTGGTGGCCCAAGTCCAGGGGTCGGCAACCTGCGCTCTTTGAACCCCCAGTTGTGGCTCCTTTTGGAGGTAAATAAAGACTTTTTTTGAGGAATCATTTTCGGAATAACTGAAGTTTTTGGACCTGACGATAGTTTTGCGGCTCCCGCTGGTTTCGTATTGTAACAAACGAACTATTTGGCTCTTTAAGTGCAAAAGGTTGCCGACCCCTGCCCTGGTCATAACGATGCAACACCCAAATAAAGTGAACGTGACGCAGTGGGTGGAGCGTTGTTTCCACGTCGACCATCGTTAAAGGTGGTGACTGATTCAACTCTCACAATACGCTTTGTTGTTGAGTCCTTGGGTAAGATGCTTCACGATGATTATCTCTGCTTGATGGTTTCTTTACAAGCAACAAATTAAAGCATCAACAAGCAAAATTCAATCAAGACACTTTGAAATAAATGGCAACACCTTAAACCTAAAATCTGGATTCGTATTGCGCGTAGCGTCTTCGTCGCTTTCTCGTCGATAAGTTTTTTTTCTACGAAGATAAAAAAATATAATAAATTATGTGTAAACTGACAATTAATCTCACAATGAATAACTAAAAAATTGAACAGCTTGCAGAACAATGCATCCGTGATCCTCGTTATCTAAAGTAAACCTGTAGGCTCTCAGCTGCTTCGCTTAGAGCAGATTTGATTTGATTTTAAGCTGCCAGATCGAACTACGTGCTAGAGCACGTCTTGTCTCTCAGCCAGGCCACCGCGTTATCATAAACAGACGCAAGAGCAAGATCACGTGCTCGTTCTGAACATTGGAAGCACCCTCTAGTTTTAGACTCACGAAATTGTGACGCAATGAGTGGCATTCCGAAATTGAGCAACGCTTGTGGTTCTTGAGGGCTCACGCTGCGTAGTCACTACAGCGGCACAGCCGCAGATCAAGGACCAAGGTTAATCTATAAACCTGAAAAGTTGACGAACCAATAGGGAAGGGGACTTTGAACTCACGAACCCCCCTCGCCTACGCACTTGGTTAACGTATTATTTCTATAGCTAGAACCACCCGTCAAAATTTTACCAAAACGGTCGTATATTTCTTGCATTGTAAAACTAGTTAACTCCAATTTTTCTTGTTTTACCCAGTAGGCTACTGGGTCTGGCTACTATACATTTTTTCTTGGCCTATTATAATCAATCAATCATTTCATTTCTAAACGCCAATACGCTGAAAAGTAACGATAGCACAAGCACACAAATTTCACACTAAAATTGATGAAGGCTTACAAAAGGGCGCGGGCAACAAAACAGGGAGGCGCTGAAACATGCAAGTCCAGACTGATTTATAAGCATAGTTGCATAATTATAGTCGTTACAAAATCCATATTTAGATCTAAATTTTGTCACTTTAAGTCAGAGCAACAACAACTTGATTTGCGATTGGATCTTATCGTCTTTATCCAAAGCTAGCTGAGTTAGCAAGCCTGTTATGCAATAAAAATAGCCAATGACAAGAGGCCGGCCTTGAAATTGAAAAAAGCACTAACTTCTACGTTAGGCAAAATAGCCTTTTTTAATGGCGAATTAGCAGCAGTGGGCTTCGCCATGACAAGCAAAATCAAATAAATGAAATAACCTTATCAAATCATCATTTTCATTTTAGAAATAAACAAAACTCAAAACTAATGACAAAATTTTGTCTTGAAATTCGTGCCAGTTCGGATTTGGATGAGGTAAAGGTGCAAAAAAAGCACCCTAAACCGATTTGAATTAAATTTCGGCTCATGTCACGAACGCGTTATCTGTTTATATTCTCGCCCTATTTTATTTTACTCATCTGAGGTAGGACATACAAATCGGTATCAAACACTTTTAAATTGCCATAAGTAACGAACAAGGCATAGCAAGCACATTATAGGCGCTTTATTAATTCTCGTTATTTCACGATACCCAACGCCGACCGCTTACATCTCTATAGCCTTTTAAAGTTAGTTTACACTAAAAATGTCAGCATTTCATTGTTATTTTCAACCGACCCCCCCCACACTCCCTCTGATACTATATTGTAAAAGAGTTCCACAATAACTTCCAAATATATCTAAGTTACATTTATTTTTGCTCCTTTTTTATTTTTTGTAAGGTTGTTTGGGGGGGGGCCATCGCCCTTTATCCCCCCCCTAAATACGCTAGTGGCTATAGGCTACGCTAATAGCTCATCCTTTTATCAGCTTAGGCAGCTGCAACATTGCGTGCATAAAGTTGGAATATCACACGAGGGAGGCACGCCCAATGACCTCGCGTTTTAGATGATGAATAATTCACGGCCATAACAGTAGGCGTAGATTCAAGGCCGCATTTAAGCATTATAAGACCTGGGGCCATAGACATCTTAAGTAGAAGGACTGGCGACTAGCAAACTCGATGTTTTGAACTTCGGTCCCAAAAAGTTATATTGAAGTTTCTCCACGATTTTTGAAGCTTTGCTTTTATACTTTCTGACGACGTGTATAATTTATTCACACACAATTTTTGAAAATTTGAGGTTGATTGGACCAGGGTAAGTGACCCGAATCCTCGATTATTTACAAACACCCCCAAAATTTGTCATTATTAGGTACCATTGAAAAGGTTATCTAGGTATCTACTTCAAATTGACTTGAAGGTAGGATCATATATGCCAACTTCCAGGTCACTCAGTCTGCTAAGAGGCTCACATCTAAAGTTACTCAGGTTGACATGATATGGGCAAACGACTTGGAGAAAAGCCACAAATAAACTGGTTAGAGAATCAATTTGCCTAGGCTTGGTCAGAAATACGGAACTCCACTCAAGCAACCCCCACCTCTAGCATCCACAAGGCCATCTACCCAAATGCAGCTGCAGACGCGTTTCGACCTTCTTAGGTCTCATCAGTGGATATATAACTTTTTTCAGTGGCTTTTTTCAGTGGAATTATAACAGAAAGTTAGTTTTATTGAGAGTTTTTTTTGGGGGGAGAGATGGTAACAGGGAATTAGTCTAAAATTGGGGGAGGGGATGGTGGAAAGGATTTAGTTTGAATCTTAGCAATTAGATAGTAGCGGGGATTTAGCAGAGGAATGGTTGCAATAAATTTTGGGGAGAATGAAAGTAGGAATTTACTTTTTTGAGGGGGGATGCTGCTATGCTGCACTGATGAGACCTAAAAAGGTCGAAACGCGTCTGCAGCTGCATTTGGGTAGATGGCCTTGTGGATGCTAGAGGTGGGGGTTGCTTGAGTGGAGTTCCATATTTCTGACCAAGCCTAGGCAAATTGATTCTCTAACCAGTTTATTCTTGGCTTTTCTCCAAGTCGTTTGCCCATATCATGTCAACCTGAGTAACTTCAGATGTGAGCCTCTTAGCAGACTGAGTAACCTGGAAGTTGGCATATATGATCCTACCTTCAAGTCAATTTGGAGTAGATACCTAGACAACCTTTTTAATGTTATTTTAAGCATTTGACATCTCTTGAGTGATCGATTCTATTGAGTTCTTGATCTTCAATGAAGCGATGTCATTATTAAATTTTTCTATTAGGTACCACAAATAAAAATAAATTTTGAATTATTTTTATACCATTTTAATGGCGTTGCGATAGGTGCTGGAATTACCTGTGCAAACTCCATAGCGGCAATTATTCGACTTTGTGTAGTTCCATCTATCATTGAATTGCGGAATTCAATAACTTTTAATGACCCAACTTTCGCTGGTGGTAATGCCCAAATCCCAGCTTAGCAACGTTTTGCATGTTGTGTCAATGCCATAAGTACAAACGGTATTATTTATTGCTTGGTTTGTCACAAATCGCGAAAAACTTAATGAATATTGGGAGCATTTCCACTTACATCATGTTGCGGAGGCCCACTCAGTAAACACAGCTTAGCGCTGGTTTAGTATGTGATCTACCGAAATTTTGGTTGTACAAAAGTGATAGAAAAAAAACAGCTTGGGTGTTTGAGAAGGAGAGAGAAACTTGGCTATAAATTTGCACTAGGTTAGATTATTTTAAACAAATATTTTGCTTCACTCAGTATATGATTATGTGGCACATGTTTGACGCTCTTCATTCAGAATTTATTTATGTGTCACGCATAGGCCCACACATTGGGCAGGGGCAATTGATTGACTTTAATTTTGCCAAGCCTTCTTCTACACGGTAATCAGTACTTTTTCGTGTTTTTAAAGTTCCCGCATTTATAACAGGTAATATCTTAATAATATGCTTTATTCTGAGCAGAAAAAGGAGTTTGTTATATAAGGTACTGCATAATTCAACCCGGTAGTGTGCTTTTAATACGTTAGAGCCAAAAAACGTGATAAGTTTGAGCTAAATCTGAAAACTTAAAAGAGAATCAAAAAAATGTGGTAAAATGATGACAATGTTCGTTTTCAAGTGACGTCATCATTCATTCTATGATGACGTCATTCTATGATGACGTCATCGACATTTGATTCTCTTGGTAATTGAATGTAAAATTAAACATAGCTTAAAAATAAAGTTTTAATTTCACATGAGTTGCAAACCAATGAGTGTTTCCACTGCTCCGTTCATTTAAAAGACTTTCTGCATCGAAAGAACCAGCTATCGACAATGTTTTGAGCGCCCAAGGCATGTAAAAAAATAAAAAACAAACGCACAAATAGCTTGAGAAAACTACGCTAAAATTGCATTTAAAGTGACGTCATCACCGCTAATGTGACGTCATCACCCCATCGATACTCATTTTAGAACATTTATGGAATGCTTAAGATACATGACAAGTTTCACGCCTCTATCTGCTCTTAAACATACTTTTTTAGAAAACCTCGTTAAAAATTGGGGACCCAAGTTTGAAATACCAGCATGGCAGTCGCCAGTCCTTTTATTTAAGACGTCTATGCCTGGGGCTATATGCCAGTCAAAAGACCGACCCAAATTTAGGAAAGTTTTTGGTTTCTTTCTGTATTGTGACTTTCCTTGCAGTTGCCTAGCAACAACTTTTGATAAAAATAACGAAAATCATTTTTATCAGATCTTTCTTATGAAACTGGCATTTTTATATTTAAATTTTGTAAAAGCACTCTTTCAGCTGAACAATTAAAAATCAAAATTTTTCAAATCCATCGATCGGTTTCAGAGTTACGGCTGATTAAAATGAATATTTTGCGTCACGTATGAATGATTTTTTGTGATAATTTAACACATAGCCTTAGAAAGCAGTGAAAATTGCTGTTGTAGGGTTTTTGGAGGTAAGGAATTGAAAAAAGTCAATAACAAACATGTCAGAGAAGCAGAAAAAGATGTTCAAAAAAACGAGGTGAAAAACGTCATGCATGAATGATTTTGTTTGTTTGTGGCAACTAGGTTTTGTAACGAACTCTAAAGCTTTATATATTGCGAAGGGTAAACAACATGATTAGTGTTGACATTCACTGCATAATGTAGAACATACGGAAAATCAGCTATAGAAATCTCCACTAACATCAGGTAACCTAAAGCACTAAAGTAATAAACCATTCTGATCTCTAAATGTTACAAATCCCACCCAATATATTACCAAGATGAGGACAGCGACTTATCATTATTAGGGTTTGTGCAGTGCAACCTGATGCACAAGCCAATGAATGAATACAGGATCAGTTGCTTCTCGTAAACTACTAAAGTAGCCTTGACTTGGCACAACAACGATTAATATAGCGTGATGGCAAATATCTCTAAGTGTACAAATACGAGAACACCAATCAGGCATTATATTGATGTAGTTAAATGTCTTTCGTGAGCCTGAAAAAGGTCTTTGAAGATGTCAGATAGGAACGGCGTACTGCTTCTACTTACTGTAAGCATTACTTTCTGATGTATACGTGAATTGGCTCATCGATCAAAGTCAAAATTTTTCAATCCAGCCTCTGCAACTTTATAGACGCGTCGATGACTGCTTTGCTACATTTAAAAAACAAACCCACATAATTAAATCTTACCAGAATCTTATTTCCACTTACCCCAACATACAATTTACTTATGAACAGACCCAGAACAACAAATCGTTTTTTTTTTTTTTGGATGTGTGGGTTAGTAACCAATATAGAAAATGAACTTTAGTAACCTACCGCAAACCCACTCTTTGCATCATGTGGCAAAGTTTTTACCGAAACGTTTGTAACATGATTACTAACATACTGGCTCTAGTCTTGTTATTAAGGCTGTCATTAGTCCAGGCCATTTTTTAGATTTTAGACTCTTCGATCAGAGGATAAATAATATCTATGCCTGAACTAGCTACGATACTCCAAACAAAACGACAGAAAAAACAGCAGCGACTAAAAACCCGTTTTTTTGTTTTTTTTAAATTTTGCTTAAAATTAACTCTGCCTTCGGCCCCCACCGGGTGAAACTCCGCGTATTGATTGAATGATTATACCAGTACTTCGTTTTTATTTTTCTGTCGGAGAAAACAAAAAATTTTATTTTTCTGTAGAAAGGCTTCTTAAGTGCAGGGGCGTAGCCAGCGGAATATATAAGGGGGGTGGCAAATTACAATAGGCCATGAGCTTCAAAAAAATGATCTGCTCAGGCCAAGGCGCTAGTAGCCTGCCCCCCTAATCGACATGCTTGGCCTCCCCCAATCAACAAGCTTACTCTTTTGACAGCTGCTTTTGTGCCTAGTCTTAAAATTTTTTCCCCTTTTCCTGACAAATGCTTGGCCCTCCTAAGCTAGGGGGCCTGCCCCCCTAATCGACATGCTTGGCCTCTCCCAATCAACAAACTTAACTCTTTTGAAGGCAGCGGCTTTTGTGCTTAATTTTAAAATTTGCTCCCCCTCCCTGACAAATGCTTGGCCTCCCTAAGCCAACTGCTCTTCTTCCCGTATTTCGATTCCCCTATGCAAAGCTGATACCATCAGGTAGTAGCCCTGGAAAATTGTATGGAATGGCAAAAGTACACAAAGCCAATGTACTCTTACGACCTGTAGTATCAATGATCGGCACTCCTGAATATGAGCTATCTAAATTTTTGGACAATTTTGTGGAACCGTTCATATCGAAAAGATACTTCTTGAAATCCACCGATCACTTTATGGAAAAATTCAAACAATTTCAGTTTAGTAAAAATCAAGTACCGGTAATGGTTAGAGTTGATGTGGTGTCTTTGTTTACGAACGTTTCTTTGTCAGAAACCATAGAGCTTATCGCATATCGAATATACACTGGAGACAAAGCAAATGCAGCTTCTTTTAATAGAGATATCTTTAAAAAGTTAATGTTCTTGGCCACACAAGGAATTTCTATGTTCAATGATCGCTTGTACAAACAAATTGACCGAGTGACAATAAGGTCTCCACTAGGACCAACACCAGCCAATTTCTTTTAGAGACACGTAGAAGAAAAAATATTAGCTCAAAATTCATCAGCAGCACCCAAACCGTACCTGCGTTATATTGATGACATTTATGCAATTTTTGACGACAACAACTCCTGCACTTCTTTTTTATCTATCCTCAATTCGCAACATAAAGATATCAAATTTACAGTAGAAAAAGCAACGAAAACATTCTCCTTCTTGGACGTAGAAATTAATATCACCGACAATGGGTTCGAAAGCTGGGTTTGGCGCAAGAAGACAAACACAGGAGTTATTCTTAATTACAACGGAATATGTCCTAAATCTTGGAAAACTGATCTGATTATGTGTTTACTGAAACGAGCAAAAACGATCTGTTCCGACAACATACTCTACGACAAAGGAATCAGCAATTTACGCTCCATATTTTCAAAGAATGCTTACCCAAACTGGTTTTTAAAAATGCTCTCCGAAAATTTGAAGATCGCGATAAAAAAGCAGAAAAAGACAAAGAAGAAGAAGAGCATTTGTGTAGAATTGGCACATCATATTTCGGGAAACCCTCACACAAATTTACGAAACGTCTCTCAGCTCTAGTCAAAACAAAGTTCCAAGCAGACTTATTTTTTTACTGCACTTCCTTTAAAACCGGATCTATTTTAATTTGAAGTGCTTAACTCCTCCTAATTCTATTTGAATAAGAACTTGAAAAATAAGTGTGTGTAAGTTTTAAGTGTGTGTGTAAAACATAATATCATATCGTGATACCTGGATCAAAACCATCTAAGTCCACTTCAACAATTGGATCCAAACTTCAACAAGCTGAATCTCCTAAAACAGAAACTGGTGCTGATAGTTTGAACCATTCTACTGCATTAAGTGATATCAAGACATTCTTAGATGCATTAAAAAATGTACCTTTTGACCTTGCAAATCTTCGTCAAAGCATGGATGCTATAAATACTCAGTTTGGGCTTCTATGAGCTGATGTCTTGGAGATCAAACAAGAAAATGTTAAGCTAAAAAAAAGTAATGAAAACCTAAAGATTCTTGTGCAAAAGCAGGAGATGAAAATTATAGACCTTGAAAAAAGCCAAGAATTTATCAATGAACAGTTTGAACAAACTAAAGATATGCTGAAAAACCAAAAAGAGGACAACTTCAAATCGCAGAGTGATATGAAAATGGAATTTGAAAAACAAATCTCTAAAATTGAAAATGATTATGAAAATCTTGAACAATATAACCGACGAGATAATCTCGAATTACATGGTGTCCCCCAGACTGCTCAAGAGAACACAAACCAGGTGATTATTAAAGTATTAGCATCAGTTAATTACAAGCTGGATGAGAAATACATATCATGCTCCCACAGGCTACCTACAAGAAGCAAAATTCCTCCTATTATAGTCAAATTCAACCACTGAGATATTCGCAACAGCGTTTACCAAGTTAAAAGCCAGCTACGTCATGTCGACTGGTCAACAACTGATTTACCCGAAGCAACTAAAAAGGTCTTCATTACAGAAAATTTGACACCTGCAAGAAAAGATCTATACTTTAAAACCTTAGACCAAAAAATCAACTTGAATTATAAATATCTCTGGACGAAAAATGGACTAGTTTTTATCAGAAAATCTGATCAGAGTCCTACAATGTTGATCGCCAATTCTCAAGACTTATCGAAAATGATTTAGATTCCAATAACTCTAGGATTGCTGTGTTTCGCCATCATCAGGGACTGTTTGAAATTGCTTAACTCTTAAGATTATGTTCAACCATCCTGTGCTAATGTTGCCATGTCTCCTTGTTGGCAGTGTCTTGTTTGTGAAAAGCATTGTTTTGACTTGAGTTGCTGCATTCTATGAGCATTATGTAAAAATCGTAGTCATTTTAAATGTGTAAATTTGGATAAAACTCATAATCCAAATACTATTAAGGATTATTACTGTAGTTCTTGCTTGAAAAAAATTTTCCCCTTTTCATCTATTGACAACAGTGAGCTTGTAAAAACAATGCAAACAAATTTCTCTGCTTTTAAAGCTTTCAATACTCTTAAATATCCATCTTCAACTAATTTCACTAATTCAGAATTATCAGGTAACCAAGGTTGTAAATACAGAAGTGTGGAATGGTACTCAAATAAAAACTATAAACAGAAACATACTTCGAACATAATTCATTTTAACACAAAATCGTTGACGAAAAATAAATCTAAAATTGAAGAATTTCTCCAGATGTTAAAAACTCAACCTGATGTCATTGCAATATCTGAATCAAAATTAAATGAAAACATTGTGATCAGAGCAGATTTAAGAAACTACAACTTTGTTCATTGTGATTCCCTGTCTAATGCAGGAGGACTAGGATTGTACATATCCTCATCCCTGTCATACAGCAAAATTGATGAACACTCGTGGGCAACTTTTCATTTTGAATCCTTGTTTGTCGAAATTAAATTAGAAAATACAGCTAAAAATTTGGTAATAGGTGTAATTTAAGGCATCCCTCTAGCTCACTGACTGACTTTCAAAACCAATTTACACAAACCCTACATTCTTTGGCAAAGCACAAAAAGGCTATATACTATGTGGAGATTATAATGTTGATGTACTGCAAAGACACAGTTCTTCAGCTATTAATGCATATGTAGATAGTGTTTATGCAGAAGGTTGGCTCTGTTTAATCGACAAGCCCAACCGTTTCACGCCTAGCAGTGCCACTTTGCTCGACCATGTTTATACAAATATATATAACAGAACTGTAACAGCTGACATCTTACTATACGATATATCAGACCATTTGCCAACTATGTGTTCATTAATGCTAAAACGCAAAAAATCTCGCGTTCAACAAAAAATGTGCAGATCTGTGGCCAATTATAGAAAAGATGATTTTATGGACGAAATCACTAGTTTGTCCAACCGTTTGCTAACTGACGTATCTTTACATCCTACTGCTTCTCATCTAGACAACATCTGTACAAAGTTTATTTATGAGTTCTCTTTTATTGTACACACACATGCACCACAAAAGCAAATGTCCAAAACAAAGAGCAATCAAAAATTTAAGCCGTGGCTTACAAAAGACATTCTTAAGTCAATAAAAACAAAAAACAAACTTTACGCTTACTGCTACAAACAAAACGATTCAAACTTAATCTCGATATATAAACAGTATTCGAATAAACTCACCACACTTAAGAGATTAGCAAAAGAACAATATTATACTTCCCAATTGCTACAACACAAAAGCAACATATCAAAACAGCGGGCAGTGATTAATGATTTACTAGGAAAAACAACTAATCAAAATAATGCTATCCATAAGATGCTTAAAAATAATAAACACATGACTAAAAATAAAGATGAGATCAGCAATATATTAAACAATTACTTTGTGAATATAGGACCCAATTTGAGTGCCAAAATAAACAATCAATCTATGTCCTCGACCAGTAATATATCATGTAGCGTGAACTCCTTCTTCTTCCTACCTATAGTGCCCATGGAAGTTTATCGGGAAATCCATAATCTAAATTCAAAAAAAGCAGAAGGTCCCGAAGGTATTCCTGTTCAATTCTACAAAGACGCTAACGAATGCATCTCAGTCTTTCTTTGTAAATTGTATAATGCCTGTGTACAAAGTGGGTTTTTTCCTAGCGCCCTCAAATTGGCAAAAGTTATCCCAATGTATAAAAGTGAAGATCATTGCTCTCCCAATAATTATAGACCGATATCCTTGCTATCACTAATCAGCAAAATATTTGAAATTTTAATATCTAAATGATTGAACAAGTTTTTGGAAGAGCAAAAGATTTTGGTTGACGAACAATTGGGCTTTCGCAAATTACATTGTACAACTCATGCTATAACTGATATTTTCTCTCAAATCAGTAATAATATAAACTGCAGCACATATACTTGCGTATTGTTGCTAGATCTAAAAAAGGCATTCGATACCGTAGATCATAAGCTACTATTATATAAACTAGATAGGTATGGTATCAGGGGTAGTGTCTTAGATCTATTTCAAAGTTATTTAACCCGAAGATTTCAATATGTATACTTGAATGACTCTACTTCTAACAAACTAGAAGTGAAGTGTGGTGTCCCTCAAGGTTCTATTTTAGAACCTACTCTATTTTCGCTGTATGTCAACGATCTACCTAAAATATCTGAATTCAATGTTCGATTGTTTGCCGACGATACTGTCTTGATTATGAGTGACAGGGATTTACAAAACTTGAACAAAACTGCTAATGCAGAAGTTAAAAAAATTGAAAATTGGCTGTCCTCAAACAAACTGACACTAAACCATGACAAAACCAACATCTAAACTGTTTACTCCTCGAAAAACCAAACTGTTTACTCCTCGAAAAAATTTTTACACAACTTTGCTATAAATATGCACAACAAGAGTGTTAATAAAACGAGTGTAGCTAAATACTTGGGTATTCATGTCAATGATAATTTAAAATGGAATGACCACATAAAGCATCTTTGCAAGAAGGTATCTCAAATCTGCGGACTGTTCGTCATGATGTTCGCCAGAATACCCTACTCATGTTATACAATAGTTTTCTACGCTCCCATTTACTGTATGGTATATTAACGTGGGGATCCACTAACAACACTGTTCTTCACCCCTTACAAGTTCTACAAAATAAAATCGTAAGAATTACTTCCAACGTTAAAACGAAAGAGCGCATTACTAATAATTTCCTATACAAGCAATTAAAAATACTAAAAATTAAAGATATGTATGAGCTAGAAGTTTCCAAATTCATTGTTAACTTTCTTGTCGATTTTGTTAGATCCCAATTACTTTCCCTAATATGATTACCCTCTTCAATCTATTACGAGACAAACGCCACTTCACTTCTAAATCCCATACAATTTCTTGATAAGTTCGTGTATTTGTAAATTACGTTTTATTTTGGCAACACATATTTGTCTCGTGAAATTACGGCAAATGCACGTGGTTTGATCATTGCGTAATCGATAGAACTTAATGAACGACCAAGCTTCTAGCTTTAAATTTGAGAATTTTATTGCAAATACTGACGATTATGAGACAGTCCTTGGTTTGAACGAAACAATTCTTGGTTTGAACACAATTGGTGAGTTAAAGATTGTTTGTTATCTTAAAGTATACTGTTATCTTATTGAGTGAATTTAAATATAGTTTGAGTTAATTCACCGAAATACGTTTTCTTTCTCTTAACCATTGGTTTGTGATTAATTTTGCACTCTGCATGAAATGAAAGGTTAATCCAATATCGTAATATTCTTCTATAAGTTTGTGACTATAAATCCCTGTTATGCAGTCGAATTAATGTGTACATACTGAATAGCTCGTTGTTCAATAAGCAATCTATTATTTACCTTCTTAGCCAACTTCATTATCAATCGACAGTACACACGGTTTGTACTTTAATATGTGGTATATATAATTAATCAACCGATAATTAATCATAACCTATAGCGATTATTTTGATGAATTGTATTCCAAGATGGGATCACTTGTGCATAGTACGTTTATGTCAGTTCTCGCCTCGAAATTTCATTCCTGCACTTGGCTTAAGTTATTGCGGGTTTGTTTACATGTTTTCCTGCACTTGGCTTAAGTTATTGCGTGTTTGTTTATTTGTTTATATGTTTATTAATTTTGTGTTTACAACTTTAATAGAAAACGGTGTGTGTACCTACTCTATGGTCATTCAATTTGGTTGAGGTCACGCACACCAGTGAACAAGCAAATCAAGAAGTTCCTTCCAACATTTAAGTTTAATCAACAAAGTTTTCAATTCTACTCGGAAGGAAAATTCAAGTTAACGGAATCAAGGTACAAGTTACAATAGACGCTGGTATTTTCTTTACTGCGGTTCCATTGTGAACACTGAATAGCTCGCGATTGAGCGACGAGTTATACGCATTCGTGTCTGTAAAAAGCACGTTTGTCAATCGTGCTGCGTTTCGACAGCAATTTCGGCAATCACAGCGAACTGTGGATTTGCGTTCTATTATAATAACCTTTGAAAGGTTCGACTTCGTCCATTTTCCAATTTGTAAAGGTTTCGTTTTACGAAACTAATTACGGGTTTAGCAGTTTGCCCGGATGTTACTCGACGCTGATATTATATGCAATTTCGTTGCTGTTTATTAGTGTGGTGTTTATATTTATGTTTATGGAACTTAGAAGTGGGCGTATATGTCACGCTATGAATCCTGTTAATGAAAAGGTTATTTCAGAAGCTGTTGCTTCTCTGATAGAATTGTACAGGAAAGCTGATATTCTCATGACTGATATGAGTAATGCTAATGATATTCAATCTTTCTTACCTGACGTTAATTTCGCTTATGATCGCTTAGTTTCTTTATGTTCTAACTTAAATGATAATGACCTGATCCCGAGTACTTCCCTTAGCAAGCTAGATGTTGATGCAGGGTATTGGGGGTTCAAAGCGAAAGTTCAGCACTGGTTAGATAAAGCGTCTTCTAGCAATGTAGATTCTGGTCAGTATAGAAGGGATGCTAGGTCTCCTGTCTCTAGTGGCCAAATGGTCTCTTCGAGAAATCAACCTGCGGTAAGTATGCCTAGCATAGACCAGACTGAAGGAACGGTCCACTCTTCTACGAAAGCTACTCTTCAGGCAAGAAATCCCCCTGGGCTGCTTCTTTCACCACCAGCTGGTATTCCCCCTGGTTCTTCGCACGATGTTCCTCCTGGTATATCATCTGACGTTCAACTTCCTGATGTTTCTCCGCCTTGTTTCGAAAAGGACGTTTTGCCTTATCAATCTCGATCTTATAAAAAATCACACAGATCATCCAAGTCTTCTAAAGGATCTAAGACTTCTATCACAGCTACTTCTGCTAGTCGTTTGGAGGAAGCAAAGATTAAGCTTGAACTAGCTCGCCTGACAAAGATGCAAAACCTTGAAAGATTACGAGAAGAAGAGGAGATTCAACGGGTCAAGGCAGACATGGAAAGACAGAAGGCAGAGATGGAAGAGCAGATAAAACGGCAGCAGGCAGAAATGAAACGGCAGCAGACAGAGTTGGAAGAAGAGATGAAACGACGCCAAGAAAAGCTGAAAAATAGACAGGAAGAAATGCAAGCAAAATGGCAAAGAGAAAAGCTGGCTGCAGAGGATGAGCGTCGCATTGAGGCCGCAAGACTAGAAACTACCCTTCGTAGAGCTGAAGTTCAATACGATGATCTTTCTTCCACTCATTCTTTAAATGTTGGAGTAGCTCAACGTTCTTCTCTGCATACCTTTGATCTTGCGGTAGGGAAACAACGTTCGCAAATGTCTGCTTTCAATAAGTCTTCTCGGGAAGCTCACCCTAATCCTTCGCGGTTAGAACTTGGCCATCTCTACACCGAAACGCAATGTCCCAGGCTGCATACTGGAAATGAGCAAGTTTCTCGACCAACTGTGCGAGTAAATTCACATCATGCTCGTGACATTGGGATGGAGGTACCGGATCGTATACCGGCTGCCCAGGTCTACGAGTCCGATCGTTGGGAAAGACCTGAGTACACATCGCCCCGTACCTATAATCGATATCTAGACCCAGATCGGCTTTTGCCTAAGCCCAGTATCAAGTTATTTGAAGGTGACCCTTTGGATTATTGGGCCTTTTACAATCGTTTTCGAGGTCACATTGGGGACTGGCTGTCTCCAAAACGACAGCTTTCTTATTTATTGCAGCACTGTTCTGCTGAAGTGGCCAATAATATCCAGCATTACGCGGATCTTCATGATGACCAGTATGCATATGAGTTGGCTTGGCAGGAGCTCAAGTACAGATATGGCCAGCCACACATCATAGCACAAGCATGTAAAGAAAGGTTGACTTCCTTTCCTAAACTTGACAAGGACACAGCTGATCGACTGAATAAGCTTTCTGTTCTGATGAAACGATGCTGCCATGCTTTAGCAGATGACCGAGTTGCGTCCAGTTTAGACTCTGTACCCTTTCTCACTGCAATTGCTAGTAAATTTCCTCTGGATCTTAAGCGTAAGTGGGTTGACACAGCGGTAAAAATCACCGAAGAATCTGGTCGCAATGCTTCCTTTAAGGACCTAGCACTTTTCGTGGAAACTCAAGCGAAGGTTTCTAACTCCACTTTCGGCTTAAAACTTTTTGGTCCAAGTTTATCACGAAGTGACCCTCCTAAGAAAACTAAAGCTGTTACATTTCAAACGACTACAAAGAGTGAAAGCGAAGTCGAAAAATCTTTGTCTAAGCCGAAATGCCACTGCTGTTCGGAGATGCACAAACTTTACCAATGCAGCAAGTTTCGCGAATTGCCTCTTTCGGACAGGTCTCAATTAGTTAAAAAGCATAAGTTGTGTAAACGCTGTCTTAATCCTGGGCACCATGCTAAAAGCTGTACTTTTAATATAAAGTGCAAGAGGAAGAATTGTGATAAGCGTGACGATCACAATAGTTTGCTGCATACTTCGTACTCCTTGTCTAAGGAGAGTTCAAGCGACTCCAAAGGTGGCAACTGTGCTCCCGATCCTGATCCTTCAGCCAAACTAGTCGAGACAAAAACTCTTGCGCTGTCTTCTCGTACTTCTGGCATTACTACTAGTAGTAGAGCCTATTTGGATATTGTTCCTGTGAAGGTAAAAAGCAATGACCATGTCGTGTACACTTATGCCCTATTAGATACGGGATCCGATAGGACATTTTGTGAGCAATGTTTAGCGAAGAGGTTAGACTTAGAAAGCTCAGTTCCAGCGAAGTTGGCCGTTCAGACCTTGTCACCTGGAAACCCTTATGTTCTTAATACCATAGCTGTATCCTTTTCCATATGTTCTTTAAACGACGACTACGCTATGAATTTGTCCGAGGTAGTAGTCGCTGATAATATCCCTGTAGCTCCATCTGTTGCTCCTAGTTCAGAGAGTATTCAGAAGCACTCTCATCTTTGTGATGTGTCTTTGACCGAGATTGAAGGGGGCTCTGTTACTCTGCTGATAGGAAGTGACTATGCTGCTGCGCATCGGTGCGTTGAGAGCAGGTTCTCTCCCGACCCCGACATAAGCCCCGATGCAGTCTTGACTCCGTTTGGATGGATGTTACGCGGAACATCTTTAGCTGGTGACAATGATATTTTTTCTCAAGAGACATCTACCAACTTACTTGTGCGGGGATATCAGTGGCCGCCTGACTTGCACGATCTGGAGAGCCTAATCGTGACCGATAAAGGAGAATTCTTTTCGACTTCACCATCTCCAGAAATTAGTGACATGGAAGATATTTTTAAATTGCTCAAACAGCACAAAGAAATTGGTGAGCTTGGATGCAAGTACGCATTAGAAGACCCAATTGCCTATGATATTATGTCCCGAAATCTGCAGTACGAAGATGGGCATTATCAGCTTCCACTTTTATGGCGCAATGCTGCTGCTTCATTGCCGGACAGCCGTAAAATGGCTCTTCGACGCCTTGATAGCTTAAAAAAGCGCTTATCAAAGGACCAAACTCTACATCAGCGCTACACCATGCAAATGGAAAAGACAATTGAAATGGGTCACGCTGAGCAAATACCGATGACGGAAACTAGCCCATCTTGTGGTCTTAAGGAATGGTACATTCCTCATCACCCAGTTTTAAATCCGAAAAAACCGGATAAGGTCAGGATCGTCTATGATTGCGCTGCCTCAGCAGATGGCAAATCCCTTAACGATTTCTTGATGAAAGGGCCTGACCTCATGAACTCTTTGGTGGGGGTACTATTGCGTTTCAGGAGAGAAAAGATCTCTATTATAGCGGATATAGAATCCATGTTTTACCAGATACGAGTGCCTTCCTCGGATCGAGGTGCCTTAAGATTCTTCTGGTGACCTCTAGGCAATCTAGATGCAGAACCATCTGTTTACCAAATGACAGTTCACTTGTTTGGCGCTAAGAGTTCTCCCAGTTGCGCTTCGTTTTGCCTCCGACAAACTGCCAAGGAATTTGGTAGGCATTTTGATCCTTTCATCTCTGAAATTGTCCACAAAAACTTCTATGTAGATGATTGTTTAGTTAGTGTCAAAAATGAAAAAACCGCGATCGAAGTGGTGCAACAACTAAGTGCTCTGCTACTAAAGGGAGGATTCAAACTCAGGAAGTGGATGTCTACCAATGACGTTGTAATGCAGCATATTTCTGAAGAAGATAGAGCTAAATCTCCTCTAAATGCAATGCCTTCTACTACTCTTCGCAATTGTGTACTTGGCGTCGACTGGTGCGTTGCCACGGACGAATTCTTCTTTAAGATCTCTATACCAACTTCTTGTGCAACCAAGCGAAATATCCTCTCCATAACCAACTCTCTTTACGATCCACTAGGTTTCGTATTACCTGTGGTGCTTCGGGCTCGTCTCGTTTACAGTGAAATATGTAAAGCTAAATTAGATTGGGACGAACCTTTAACTGGTGCTAACCTCAAGCAATGGGAGTTTTGGATTCAGAGCTTGGTGGGTCTTGAGAACATTAGAGTCCCGCGTTGTTTCAAGGAGATTTCGCATGAGCCAATCCAGCTACAGCTTCATTTCTTCTCGGACGCGTCCAATGTGGCGAGAGGTGCAGTTTGTTATGCTAGAATTATTGGTCAAGATTCTAAAATAATCTGTCGTCTGATAATGGCAAAATGTCACGTTACTGGGTCTGGACAACATACCATACCTCGGCTCGAATTGGAAGCCGCTCTTGATGCTGTCAAACTCTCAAACACAATAAAACTAGAACTAGAGATCCCAGATGCACCTTGTCTATTTTGAACTGACTCTACTATTGTTCTTCAGAGTTTACGAGCAGATGTAAAGAAGTTTTCTTTGTATCCACGAAATCGTCTACAGCGGATATTGCAACATTCTAAAGTGCATGATTGGAATTTTGTTGGTACAAAGTTAAATCTTGCTGACAAACTCACCCGTGGATTGAGTGCAAAATCGTTGGCTAAAGATCTGATGTGGTATGAAGGCCCTCCGTTTCTCAAGCATCCACCAGATCAATGGCCTATTCTCCCATCGAAATCTTCTTCTCCAGAGCTGCCTCGAAAGTTTGACCTCGAGAAGAACCTTGTTTTCACTACAGCATCTTCTACCAATGAAACAAGTAGCTCTCCGCCTAACACTCAGTCACCAATGATGAATCTTATTGATAGTTTTTCTTCTCTGAACAGACTAAAATTATCTATAGCATGGCTTGCTCGATTTAAGCTTTACTTACACCGCCCAATGACGGGTACAAATCTGCCACCTCAACAACCAATATCAGTTGCAGAGTTGGAAAAGTCTGAATTAGACCTCATTCAGTACGTTCAACGGAACAACTTTGTTCACGAAATGTCCTGCATTGAAAGGAACCAGCAAATTCCTCGAAAATCTTGCTTATATCGACTCGATCCGATTATGGCAGACGGTCTGTTGCGAGTTGGTGGCCGCTTAGATAATGCCAGTCTGGCATTTGATCTAAAGCATCCAATCATTTTACCAGAATCTGGACAGTTTACTTTCTTAATCATTAATCATATACATTCCAAGGTTGTGGGACACTGCGGCATAAATACTACTTTAAATAGCTTATGTCAACGTTTCTGGGTCATTAATGCCGAAGCTGCAGTGCGCCGAGTTGTAAACAGCTGCGTCACTTGCAAGAAATGTAATGCCAGATCTGAACGCCAGTACATGGCCGACCTACCTTTAGCACGTTTTCAAATTCACGAGCCACCCTTCACGCACGTAGGTGTGGATTATTTTGGGCCTCTAATGGCCAAAGTCAAGAGATCGCAGATAAAGAGATATGAATGTCTCTTTACGTGCACAACCACACGTGCTATTCATTTGGAGTTATCTTATGATATGACCGCTTCTTCTTTCATCAACGTTCTACGCAGGTTCTTGGCTCGCCGAGGTCCAGTGAAATGCATTTACTCTGACAACGGCACAAATTTTGTAGGTGCTCAGCGAATCCTCAATCACTCGTTTTTCGAGAACCAAAATACCGAGATTCACAACTATCTACGAAAACAAGGAACAACTTGGTCTTTCAATCCTCCCAATGCTAGCCATATGGGAGGAATATGGGAACGGATGATCAGATCAGTGAGGAAAGTTTTACTCGCCATCATGCCTAAGGCTGCTTTGAATGATGACGAACTGCAGACTTTGCTTACCGAAGTTGAAGCTGTGGTCAACTCTCGTCCTCTGACTGAAGTCGTTCCGGAGGCAGGTGAGTCTTCTCATCCACTGACTCCAAACCACCTTCTTCGACTTAACCCCGAAATCGTCCCTCCACCGATTGAATCAAACGAATCTGACAACTATTCGAGACAACGCTTCAGAGTCGTACAATTTGCTGCAGACGAATTCTGGAAAAGGTGGGTCGTCGAGTATGTCAAAACCATTCAACTGCGTGGAAAATGGCACCAGAAACGTCAAAACTTGGCTTTAGGAGACGTCGTTTTAATCACAGAATCCCATACTCCCAGAGGTCAGTGGCCATTGGCTAAAGTTACGAAGGTCTTCCCTGACAGGAAGGATTATGTAAGGACAGTGGTGTTGCAGACAAAGGATGGTCTAGTTAAACGGCCCATTTCGAAACTTTGTCTCGTTCTTCCTTCTAACTCGCGTGAATGCTGAGAGAGATTCTGTTTCTTGAATGCTTGGGTGTGAATTTGACTTTGAATGTTTATGATTTGGTGGTTTTTTCTGTTTGCGATACTGTGTGACAGTCTCTTTTGGGTGGGGAGTGTTAACTTTCTTGTCGATTTTGTTAGATCCCAATTACTTTCCCTAATATGATTACCCTCTTCAATCTATTACGAGACAAACGCCACTTCACTTCTAAATCCCATACAATTTCTTGATAAGTTCGTGTATTTGTAAATTACGTTTTATTTTGGCAACACATATTTGTCTCGTGAAATTACGGCAAATGCACGTGGTTTGATCATTGCGTAATCGATAGAACTTAATGAACGACCAAGCTTCTAGCTTTAAATTTGAGAATTTTATTGCAAATACTGACGATTATGAGACAGTCCTTGGTTTGAACGAAACAATTCTTGGTTTGAACACAATTGGTGAGTTAAAGATTGTTTGTTATCTTAAAGTATACTGTTATCTTATTGAGTGAATTTAAATATAGTTTGAGTTAATTCACCGAAATACGTTTTCTTTCTCTTAACCATTGGTTTGTGATTAATTTTGCACTCTGCATGAAATGAAAGGTTAATCCAATATCGTAATATTCTTCTATAAGTTTGTGACTATAAATCCCTGTTATGCAGTCGAATTAATGTGTACATACTGAATAGCTCGTTGTTCAATAAGCAATCTATTATTTACCTTCTTAGCCAACTTCATTATCAATCGACAATACACACGGTTTGTACTTTAATATGTGGTATATATAATTAATCAACCGATAATTAATCATAACCTATAGCGATTATTTTGATGAATTGTATTCCAAGATGGGATCACTTGTGCATAGTTCGTTTATGTCAGTTCTCGCCTCGAAATTTCATTCCTGCACTTGGCTTAAGTTATTGCGGGTTTGTTTACATGTTTTCCTGCACTTGGCTTAAGTTATTGCGTGTTTGTTTATTTGTTTATATGTTTATTAATTTTGTGTTTACAACTTTAATAGAAAACGGTGTGTGTACCTACTCTATGGTCATTCAATTTGGTTGAGGTCACGCACACCAGTGAACAAGCAAATCAAGAAGTTCCTTCCAACATTTAAGTTTAATCAACATTCATGCACCAACATCAGCACAAAAAGTTACCAAATTTGTGTAATTTTTATTTCACCCCAACAGCGTCAATTCACAATTACAACACTAGAAGCACAAGCCACAACAACCTCTATTTGAGTTCAATTAACAGTAACGCAGCAAAGAACGCAATACAATTTAATGGCGTTCAAATTTGGAACAGTTTGTCACCACAATGGAAGAATTTCCCTTTTTACAAATTCAAGCGATTTATGAAAGATCACTTAATTTCGAAGTATTAGCACTGAAACAAATAGGACTTATTTATTTTATCCCTGGTCACCGGTCTGGTTTATTTAAATTTTTCTTGTTCGATTACCATACCTACTCAACAAAACACTGTATTACTTGTGCCGTAGGATTATTATTATTATTATTATTGTTAGTAAGCTTAGGTTTTCGTTGCCGTTCGTTTTGTTTTTTGTTTTGTTTCATTTTTTATTTTAATTTACGAGAGTCAGACAAATGCGGTTGAATAACAGTGGGTGGCCATGACTCGGTGAGCTTTTGCTCTTTTATGTTCTCCTAGCGTGCTTTTGTGTCCACTTTTACGCGATATTCATTTTTTTGGCATTGTTGAAATTTTGTACTGACTTGACACTGGTACGTCAATAAATGAATGAATGAATACTCTGTTGTCAAATGTTGTATATAAATTTACACGTTTGCGCGACGCAACAATGTCATACATCGGTATGACTACGCGACATTTAGGCATTAGAGTAAACGAGCATTAGAGTAAACGAGCATTTGAGCCTCCAATTAAATTCAAAAAAGACTGCTGTAAAAGACCACATTTTAACTTATGAAAAATGCAAATCTGAAAGTTTAATGGTAAATAATTTTAGAGTTGTGCAAAAGTGTAATAATGAATATGAGACCAGAATTCAAGAAACCTTAGTATTTATAAAAAAAAACGTAATTCCAAATTAAATTTTCAGTTGTATGCCAGTGGGTCTTCGATTCTGTTAAATGTGTTTTAATTTGTTTACGAACCTTGTTACAAATTAGCCCAAAACAGATAAAAGTGAAATTTAGGTCTGGTATGACACAAGCCGTAGTATTTTTTTTTTTCAAAGAATTAGAGGGATGGTAACCAGTAGACAATGCAAACACTTTTCATTTCCCACAGGGATCATATTTGGAAATCCAATTGCAGTTTCCTACATTAAAGCAAACTTTCCTACATTAGAGTAATCAGTTTAGTTTGGCTGCTCCAAAGTTTCCTGCATTAGAGCAATCAGTTTAGTTTGGCTGCTCTAATGCAGGAAAGTCTTTCTGCAATTGGATTTCCAAATATGATCCCTGTTGGAGATGAAAAGTATTCGCATTGTCTACTGGTTACCATTCCTTTAATTCTTTGAAAAAAAATACTACGGCTTGTGTCACACCAGACCCAAATTTCACTTTTACCTGTTTTGGGCTAATTTGTAACAAGGTTCTCACTACATTCACCTGATGAGTTGCAATAACAACGAAAACCGGTTCGTGGATTGATAACCTTGGCAATGTCACTGAGTAAATATTTCAATCAAGGTTGTGGTTTCTTACAGAGGAGTCTGATTGTGGGCGTGATGCCCTAAGAGGCTACTCGAAGAAAATAACATTGGGCATGTTTAGGTCTTTGGATGCACATTGCACATAGATATTTCAGCTTGTGGTGATGCACCTTGCTGGGTGTATTCCAATGAAAATGTTTCTGGTCAGCTTTACCGTATAAATAAGGTACAGAATAGGTGAAAGAGAGCAGCTTTGCCATAGTCCCACACTTACTTTGAAAGGTTTCGAGGTTGCGCTGTTAACACGAACACAAACCTCGAAGTGCATGTATACAGCGACTTAATAGCAGTTAGTAACTGGCCACCAATGCCATCATACTGTAACAGCACCGCCCAAAGTTTGTCTCTAGGAATGCGATCACACGCTTTTTCAAGATTAACAATACATGCATTGACCTCTTTTGCATATTCCCACGACTTCTCAAAGATTTGCTGCACGGCAAAGATCTGGTCCATTGCGCTTCGGCCAGGACGAAAGCCACACTGAGCATCCGTTAGTTTAGGCCGCCGCTCGACTATTTCACGGCATTTCTTTTTAAGGCATTTAACACAGACCTTACCCAGGACACTGATGAGAGATATGCCCCTATAATTCGTGCATTTTCTCTTGTCTCCTTTCTTGTGTATAGGTATTATCACACTGGTTTGCCATTTCTTTGGTGCTTGCCCACTGCCCAGTCCTACATGCCACCTTACAAACACGAGTCAGCCAACGAACACCATACGTGTTCATTGCTTTTAACGTTTCAGGTCTGATATCATCCTCACCGGGTGCTTTTCCAGTTTTCAATGATTTGATAACTGCATTCACATCTGCTTCGGTTATCTGAATATCTTCCCCAACGTGTTCCTCCTGAATTTGTGTCGATGTATCATCAACTGGGTTTGAAAGATCACTGAAATATTCTCTCCACCGATTCAAAGATGCATCTTGATCTTTCAAAGTGACGCCATTTGAACCTTCGATGAAGAAAGCGGCTCGAGATCTTTTTCCACGCAAACCCGAACTGTCTGCAAGAATATCGGCGGCGTGGCCGAGTGGTTCGGAGCGTCGTTTTTACGACGGCCATGATCGCAAGATTAATGGTTCAACTCCCACCCAAACCTCGTTGTTGCGTCCTTGGATAAGATGCTTCACGACAATTGTCTCTGCTTGCTGGAATCTAACAAGCAGCAAATTGAAGAAGTCAGAAGCAAAATTTAAGCGGAAAACTCGGAAACAGTTTGGATTCGTCCTATGCGTAGCGCTTCCGTCGTTTGCTCGTGACAGGAGGATAAAAATGAAGAAATCAATCAATCAATACTTTGTTTGCCGTTTTGAAATCATCGTCTAGCCTTTCTCCGAATTCTTTTCAGGTCCTTTCCTTAGACAGTTGAACTTTTGGGCTGCCGCCTTACGTGCTTCAGAATGCTGCGAACGAAGTTAAACTGATGACTTATTTGCTAACCAGGCCTTATTGACCACTTTTTTCGCACGAATAGCTTCTTTAACTTCTTGGTTCCACCAAGGAGTTCTTTTCTCACTACTCTTCGCCCCTCCAACACGCTTACGTCCGCAACAGTTAGTAGCGAACGTAATGAGTGCTGTTCGAAACAAACACCATTCAGTTTCAATGTCTTCAGTAGAGGCCGGAAGTTCTTTGAACTTACATGCAACGTTGTCTGAAAATACAGTTCGTACATCCAGGGGCGGATCCCGAAAATTTTGGTGGGGGCGATAAAATTTGGAATTAGGTTGAATCTTAACTAAGTAAAAAGAAGTTAGACCCAAAAAAGACAAAAATAAGCTGTGTGAAAAGTGTTTTCATGTCTGGAGCGTATTCAGAAAGTTTTTCAAGAAGGCAACCAATTTCGACATATTTTTAGGCGCATTTTTTCTGCACAATATTTTGAAGCACATTGAGAATAAAAAAAAGCTTTCGGGGTCCGGGGGCATGCTCTCCCGAAAAGTTTTTCAAATTTTACTTAATGTTGTGGCCATTTTAGTATTTTTTGAACGAGTTTTAGCCAAATTTTGGTTAAGTTTTGTGCCCCTAATTCTGAATGTTGCACCAAATAGGATACATTTTGCTCGTACATTTTCGATTATGCGTGCTTAGCACGTAAGGCTTATTGTTATCGAAAAGGTTCGAAATTATGGAAAAGTTGTATTCATCAAAAACATGTTTGAAAATGGCTGGTGCATCCCCCACATCCCCCCTGGATCTGCCCAGCGTATCTCTTTGTCAGCCAATGATTCCCCTGGTCGAAAAGTCTTTCGTTTTCTCAAGGGTTCCAAAGCTTTCAAAATGCAGACAACAAAGTGGTGATCAGCTGTCAACTCAGCCCCTCTTTTAACACGAACATCTGGTACGGTAGAAAACAAGTCCCTCAAAACGATACAAAAATCAATCAGGGAGCTTTGTCGCAAAGAGTGTCTGTGCGTACCAGGTGTACTTATGAATTCTTTTGTGCTAAATAAATCTGTTCATTATGCAGAGTCTATTGGTGGCACAGATCTGCATTAAACACTTTCCGTTTCCGTTAATGTCAGGGTTATGTAGCCTGTTTCCATGTCCAAAAATCGTGGGCTTTTGGCCCGCTGGCTTTGTTTTCGTCAGGTGGATTGAAGCTTTATGGGGGCTAATTTCAGCAAAATCGTGGGCTTTCTTGGACGCAAGTAAAGAGCTGTTCTTAGTAAGTTGGGGTTTTTGGAAAACGTGGACTGAAAAAGTTGACTTTGAACACGGCCCACGTTTAGAAAGCCCACATTTTGCGTGAACATGGAAACAGGCTATATGTTGCCCAATAACACCTTACCAAGTTGCATTGGTGATGCCCACATGTGCATTGAAATCGCTTAAAAGGACAAGGGATTCTGATCAAGTTGCTTTTTCCAATGCAACCTCAACTTCCTCCAAAAAGACTTCGCACTGTGATTCTATGTTAGGTGCGTACACCTGCAAGATACACAGAGATCGCTTCTGCAGCCTTAGCTTTAGAAGACAAACCCTTCCTCCCAGTGGTACCCAGTCAACGACACAATCGGCCATGTTGGGGCTCACAAGTAAGCCAACACCAGCTTGAGCAGACATTGCTGCATCAACACCTGAGTAGAAAATTTTCCACCCACCGTTCAGCTCGACAGTTCCAGAACCCCGGCGCTTTGTTGATGAAATTCCCACAATATCAAGGCGATACTGCTGGGCGTCGCAAACAAGCTTCTGCTCTTTTCCTGTCAGGGACGAAACGTTCCGGTTCTCGATAGCTAGATCCCGGCAATTTAGTCCAACTCGAGTGCATTTTCTGTGCGCTGCCCCCACTTGCCTCCCCAAACGCTTAGCGACTGCGTTGGTAGATTTCCGGTGACGATCAGCTTGTGGGAAAGACTGTAGCTTACTTTTCGAACGAGTCCCTCTGCCTAAAACTCGAATGCGGACCTTTTTATCATGCGCGTCGTCCGATGCAGTATGAATATTATTGTTACAACTTTCCATTTAGCTACAGCATTGGATTGCTAGTTAGTCTGTTTCTCTCCTTCGACCTTACCGCCATAGGTAGCCTACCCTGGTGGAAGTGATTAAACAATACCGACGGCATTGCACTAAGGATCATTGAAACCTCAAACCTCCCCACCACGTTAAGGCGACAATCCATAGGAGAGGTCGTGCATGGTTTGAAGCACTTTAAACTTTTATTATCGTTTAAAGTTTTTCAAACCATAAGCGAAATCAAATTTCTGCAGGGTAGGGGGTGGTGGGTGTGGCCAAGGTGAGGGGTAAAGAGGGTAAAATTGCTGATATTGCTCAACAAATTAGCCTACTTACCTTACAAAAGCCCCTTTTGTACTATAAATTGGACCACTTAAGGAAAACTGTCATTTATTCAAAAACTACAAACGCTATTCAAGTCCAGTCACTCACATTTTATTAGTAAGTAGTTGATGCATCTACACTGCAAAAATTAGTTTCAAAAAATAAAAATCATAGAAAATAGATACATTTGAAAAAAATCTCAAAAATTGTCAATTTTAAAATTTGGTTGTTAGATTGGACCACCCTGGATTTTAATTTGGACCACCAATTTTTTTACTCCCGACCCTTGCTATAAACAAGAATTGTACACAAACATCTAGCTTAATGAATTAACAAAACATCAAAACCGAAAAAACACTGTAAATAAGCAAAAACAAAAGAAATAACAAAAACACCAAAAGCGAAAAAACATTTACGAAAATACAAAGATCACAGCAAAAAGATTGTGGGAAGGCAAAAAGATTCCCACTAAACTTAGATAAAAGAAACCACTAAACATCATTGGCGAGGTTAAAAATGATCAGAGTAACAATATACTTTGGTTCAAGCAGCAATATGTGCTCCACCAATTGATTTTCAATTTCATCCAGAAGATCCTGGTGTTGCCCCAGCTGTTTTTTTCCATCAACTGCGTGTTTATCGTAGCCCGTTTCATGTCATCGTAAGCTTGTCTTAGACACACTAAAGAGTTTAGATTTCTTCCTTCCGCTTTCCACGTTTTAATTTTGGCATGCCGGTATCGGAAGTTTACCTACAACAGATGCCAAGGCCAAATTTAGCTGATAAATGACCAGACAATTAAGTTTATGAACTAAACCACTAGTAAACCTGAATGTTTGACAAAATAATGGTGTTAACCATTGGAAATATCAATCATTTGATTTATGCTAGACCACGTAACAGGTTGAATCAACTATCATAATGTGATAGCAAGTCTACCATTTGCTGTTAGCCTATTTAAAACTGGTAAGGCCTACCTCAGTACGGTACCTGGTTTAGACTAGTAAGCTACCAAAATTCTTTGCTTAAGTACGGTAACTTGCTACACTAAGATTTTGCTGAAATTATTGAAGTTAAAAGTCAGCAGTGACTGAGAGAGACTGAAAATGATCATGCCTTCATTGAGTTTGCAGTCTGTCAAAATATTTGTTAAACGCGGTACCGGTAGGTTCTAGCGAAGAATTGAACCCGTAACGAAAGATTTGTCGCGCACGTATAACATCAAAACTTACGAGTAACTAGTCCAGGCCAGCTTTCTACTGCTCTGCTGCTCAAAATCACCTATGAAAGGTTTGTGACTTATTTAACAGCTACTTCCTAAGTCACTACTTGACTTAACCCAACAGATCTTACAAACTGCCAAGTGGTCCAAATTAACAATTGTTACCCCTATTTTTGAATTATGATTTTCAGGTGATAAAAAGAACTGGCCAAAACCAGCTTTTTGCTAAAAACATATATGTATCCTTATTTTACCAAATAAACTCAACTGTTTTGCCTTACTCAGACATGGGCAAACTACGGCCCGCCGGTCCTTTTATTCTGGCCCGTCGGCACTTACACAAACTTAAATTCTCACCGTGAATTTAGCGGAAGACCTTTTTTTTCCTTTAGAGATCATGGATGGCAGTGATGTTCAAAAAGTAAGCCTCAACGGTGAAAAATTGGAATAAAAAACGAGGTGAAAACCTTTTATTTTGGAGATCACATTCGTACGTGGACCGTGATCTCCAAAAAAAGGTCTCCGCCTTGTTTTCCAATCAGCGTGCTGCCCGCGGCTTCAACAGTTTTTCCAAAGCTGGTCCTTCGTGTGAGAAGCTTGTCCACCCCTGGCCTAACCTAACGTAAAACTCTGATAACACTCAAAACAGCTTAGCCCCAAAATAAGATCAAACCAACCAAAAAGCTTGAAACAGCAACAGCTCAGGACAACTAGTCAATTTTTGTTCGGATATGACTCAATTCCATTTAGTGTTAGCTCTTATTTCGAGCTGTTAAAGCACATGTTTTTTATTTTGTAAAAAGAGAAACAAGCAGTGGTCCAATCTACCAACTGGTCCAATTTATAGCACTTTCCCCCTAGTTTTAGTCGTTTGTGGTGGAAATAAAATTCTCTTTTTGGGCTTAAACGAAAGAAGAAAAAATATACAATATACAATATTTAACAAAAAAGTTTAAGATATACAAATCCGGATTATCTTTTAAGATATACAAATCCGATTATCTTTGAAGATATACAAATCCGATTATCTTTTAAGATATACAAATCTTTTAAGATATACAAATCCGGAAGGGTGCTTGGCTTATCAAGGTCAAGCACTTGAAATGATGAGTGTACCTTAAGCCTGAGGGCGGCTGATGAGGGCTAATAGCCCGAAACAGCGCTGTCTCGCTCTACGGTAAAAAAGTTTAAGTTTTTTTATTATGACGTCATAATATTTAAACTTGAACTTGATTTTGCTGAATTTATTTTGTAATCGGGGAGCATAACTTTAGCTATAGCGTCTAAGTTTATTGAAGCAAATCACAAAACTTGTTCCAGCAGGAAAATAGTTTCTTATTAACAAAATGAAACCATTTGGACGTTTTTATGGTGAACATTGTGCACTAACAAAATAACGCGCTAATGTACAAAGACGCTTGTACAGACGCATGGTTATTTAAGCGCGTTTTCATACAACGCCGGTTACGCATGGTCGATTTCTCTATGACATTGTATGGCGTTTGAGTTTTTTTTGTTAGAATACGTTTCTTTTGCTGTATTCTTCAAGAAAATTGCAAATAATTAATGCGAAGTATAAGGATATAGAGGGTTTCAAATTTGGATATAGTAATATAAAAGGTTTCAGCTACAAGCACCCCAAAATTAACGATTTTTGGGAATTGAATACTGTAACACTTTCGAAAAACCCACGGGTAAATTAATGAAAAATGTTGGTTTCATCACGATGCTGAGCCCATCATCTACGATTTTACATCGAGAACTTATCCGGTGGAAAATATGTGAAATTCACTTTCATTTCAGTCAATAGCGACATTGCAAATATTTCATTTTGGCAACTTTTCATTTCTGTCTTAGAAATTGTTTAAAAAATAATTTCGAAGTTGTCACAATCATTTCTCGTCTTCATCTCCATCAGTATTGTAATGGATTAAGTTGTTCAAATCTTTCATAGCTGTGCAAAAAAATTGCAAGATGTTGGAAAAATGTAATTAGACTGCAGAACCACATTGACGTCAGAATGTTTGCATTGTCTTTGTCCCAATTGGCATCTTTTAAGATTGAGCTTTATCCAGTTGGTTGGTGGTAAAGAACTTGAAAATTGCCAGAAGCAGAGGTTTCATATTTCCCGAGGCTTTTCGTCTGACACTTGTCAAGGGAATCGTCAGAATAAAGAATGTAGAGCTGAGACCGTTTATAAAAGCGTGAGAGAAAAGAGAAATAGTTTCTGATTGGACGAAAAGTGTCGACCAATCAAAAACAGAAGCGCTAGTGAGAGATTTTCAGCGCGTAGACAAACTCCTTTAGCCGGCACAGGATTGGTTGAGAAACTTTAATGTAAGTGGCTTCTAAGGCAAATAAATGAAAAGCCGAACGACCTTTTGAAAGGATCGAAAATCTGTCATCGCTGTAGTGTAAGGCACAAGATTGATTGGTCAGCAGATGTTGTCCAATTGCCTAGTCGCAAATAGGTTCGTGATTGGTCAATTTGCACGAGCGATTGAAGCCCTTGCGATCTTGAGAAACTTGACCAGTTCTCACAGATTTGGGAACGTGTTGCTTAATTCTGTCCTGCAGCCGTTGAGATGTGCGACCCACGTACCGACTGTCGCAGTGGCACGAAAATTCATAAACGATATTGCTCTGTTGAGAAGCAGGAAGCACATCTTTTTTGCTTGCGGACAGAAGTTGTCTAGTCGTAAAAACGACGCGAGGCTCCACAGAGAAGTAACAGCGTTGAACTGCTGAAGCGACTTGCTTTTCGAACCTCGTCGAAATAGCACCCAACCATGGAAGATGTAGATAAACAGGACATTTCTTCGGTCCGTATGACGGTAAATGTAGGCTTTCTGTAGACGGAAGTGATGAATTCAGTATCATGTTTCTCAACGAGAACATCGAGAAACGGAAGACAATTGTCACATTCTTTTTCAAACGTGAAGCGTAGAGAAGGATGGAGAGAGTGAAGGTGACAGAGAAACTCTTCACAATCCGCTTCATTGTTAAACGCTACAAAGGTGTCATCAACGTAGCGATGGTAAAGAAGAGGTTTCTTCACGTTTTTAAACAGCTTAGATTCACAAAAACCCACAAAGATGTTGGCAGGAGTTGGTCCCAAAGGCGATCCCATAGCTACGCCGTCGATTTGCTTGTGTATAATATTGTTAAAACTGAATTCAACTGAGCACGTGGCAGTTTGCATCAGTTCAACAAAAATATTACGCGGGAAGGGAGGAGGTGTGAGAACACTATTGTACAGAGCGTCTGCACAGATTTCAATAGTCTCTGCGAGGGAGACATTAGTAAAGAGGCTGGAAACGTCAAACGAACAGAGAAAGACAGAAGAAGGTGAAAGGCCAGAGTTACGGAGGGTGTCAACGAAGGTAAAGGAATCGCTGATGCAGTAGGTAGAGTATTGGGAGAGCACGGGATCAAGGACAGATGTGAACCATTTAGCCAGTTGATGCTGGGGTGAGCCAACCATCGAGAAGATAGGGCGTACTGGTATATCCTTCATATGCGTCTTCGGAAGGCCATACATCCGTGGTCGTAGGGAACCTGTAGGTCGAATGGCTTCATAAACTCCAGGTGGTAACAGGTCGTCCTTATGTAGCTTCAATAACCGACGTTGTAATCGAGACTCCAGTTTGGCTGTATTGTCGTTGGAATGGACTGGGCCAAGGACCTTGAATTTGGACTCATCATGAAGGATAGACTCCATTTTAAAAATGTAGTCTGTCTTGTTCATGATGACCACGCCGGATCCTTTGTCGGGCTTCGTGATGAGGATGTCATCATTAGATCGTAATGCCTTGATAGCCTGAAAACACTCTTTTTTCATGAGAAAATCCCCAATGTCAATGGGGCTGCCGCAATACGCATGAGCTAAATCACTCAGCTTTGCCCGAAGGGAATGAGTTTAGCCTGGATTGGCTGTGCGTATCAAGGCTGACGAGACTTTTGTTATAGTCGAAACATTAATTTGTCCCTTGCAAATTTACTTTTGTATGGTAAGCAATTTGTTGAGCCAGCTCAACAGTTTTACCCTCTTTACCCCCTCACCCAGGCCACGCCCATCACACTCTATCCGGCAGAATCTGATTTCGTTCATGGTTTGAAGAGCTTCAAACGATAATTAATAAGGATAAAAATTGGTTTACCTTTATGTTGAGCTCTGAGCTCCCGGACTATTATGTCAAACCTCTGAGCTCCCGGACTATTACGTCAAAAACGGAATTGTTTTTAAAACAATGAAACAATAAATTAAGTTGAAAAAATTGATTTTAATATGGAAAAACCTATAGTTGAGGCTCTTATGGGCAAATATTGGAATCTTTAGTATGAGGTGCCGCTTGGAAAAAAATAATTTAGGTTTTTCCGCATGTTTCTTCAGCCCATTTAAGATACATTTTGTCCAATATATTATATAAAATATTTTTTATTTATATATAAGAAAAATATGTGGCTTAAAATAGCCGAAAAAACTGACGCAAAATTCATGAAAAATTTTTAAGGCGCCGTTTGGAAAAAAATAATATAGTTTTTTCCACAGGTTTTTTCGACCAAATTAAGCTACATTTTATCCAATATATCATATATTATATTTCCTATTTATATATAAGAGAAATATGTGGCTTAAAATAGCCGAAAAAACTGACTTAAAATGTATAGAAAATTTATAAGACGCTGTTTGGAAAAAAATAATTTAGGTTTTTCCACATGTTTTTTCGGCCAATTGAAGCTACATTTTGTCTAATATATCATACAGAATATTTCCTAGTTAAATATAAGACAAAAATGTGGCTTAAAATAGCCAAAAAAACTGACACAAAATCTATAGGAAAATTTTTATACAATGTATAAGACAAATTATTGCGTAATTTGCCAAAAAAAGCAGCGCAAAGCACCCTATACGTTTTGAGCTGCTTTTATTGGCAAATTTATGCAATAATTTGTCTTAGATATTATAAAGAAAATTTCCTATATGTTTTGCACTGCTTTTTTGTCAAATTCATGCAATGGTTTCGTTCTATGTTTTGAGCTGCGTTTTTTGGCTAATTTGAGCAATAATTTGTCTTATATATTATAGGCCCTATAGGAAATTTCCTATATGTTTTGTGCAGCGTTTTTTGGCTAATCTGAGCAATAATGTGTCTTATATATTATAAGCAAATTTTCTATACGTTTTGCGCTGCGTTTTTTGGCTAATTTAAGCAATAATTTGTCTTTCTTTTAGCAAAGTAGACTTTTCAGTAATTTACAGCCAGTTTGTGACGGCGCGCGGTTAGTAGTTATTGACATACGATAGCAGTGGAGATACGTTTCCACTGACCTGAATCCTGCGGACATCGCTTATGCGATTTGAGCACTTTGGCAGGGGTGAAAGTTTTTTGCTTTGTGGTACCACAAGCAAAAGATTTCTGAAGTTCGTTAAATTTGATTTTGAGGATCTTCACTCCAGACTACTCTGTGCTCTTCTGATGAGACCTAATAAGGTCGAAACAGTGGCTGTCAGGAGATTAAGTAGGAAATTTCCTACATATTTTGCGTCAGTGTTTTCGGCTGTTTTAAACCACTTCTTTGTGCTATATACAACTTTGCTACTCTGTTCCCTGCATTGCTATTTTTTGCGATGCTTTCTTGTCATCTATACTCTCCTAATCTTCAAGTCTTATATCCCATTACTTTTGAAACTGCGTTGCTTCATGCACTGACTGTAACTCTAATTGTGCATCGTGGGAAGGCAAGATATTCTCGCTTCGAGGATTTAAGTGACGTATCATTATCACGGAATCGATGCAGAAGAGTCTATCTTGACCAAAAGCCTACCAAACTTGGGAACCTGGGCGCTCTTTAATTTGTCCTTTATAATTAATACAAGGGTAACCGAAGTTAGCCTACCAAAGTGGTCATTGGGCAGTGCACACTCTGATGCTTTATATACATACAGGAAATTTCCTATATAATATATCGCACAATATCGAGCTTAAATTAGCCGAAAAACATGTGAAAAGATTAAATTCCTTTTTCCTAACGGCGCCTCATACTTAAGACTACTCGTGTTACTCGTTGTTTTTTGTATTAGTGGAGCTAATGGTGCTAAGTTTAACTTTATTCGGTGCCGTAACTTTTTGGGCTACAAGAACCCACCCAAATCGACGATTTTCCCTTAAATCAGATTTTGTATCTATATTTCGTGTTTCGAAGCTTATGCAATATGCATGCATTGTTTTCAAATTGCGACTGTTGTTTAATGTGCCTGAGTGGACTCAACAAGTCAAAAAAATAACTAAAAAGCAGTGTCCTTCCTGGCCTACCGGACGGGAAGTCATGACGACTTCCTCTGGTTGGGTCAGAGGCTATAACAGCACTCCATCACTAACAGTGCAAAGCACTCCAGTAAATCGTACCGTAGAGCGAGACAGCGCTGTTTCTGGCTATTAGCCTTCATCAGCCGCCCTCAGGTAAGAAACATTCATCTTTAAGGACGAGTGATCTTGCCAGGATCAGTCATCCCTTCGGATAAATATTTCTTAAAGAATTTAACCTTTGTGGTACGCAATCCACTCGTGTGACTACGTCACCATTCCAGTCAAACTCTTTACGTGGCCAGGGTGAAGAGCAAACAACTAAAATTACCTGATGGCGGCTGATGAAGGCTAATAGCCAGAAACAGCGCTGTCTCGCTCTACGGTACGATTTACTGGAGTGCTTTGCACTGTTGGTGATGGAGTGCTGTTATAGCCTCTGACCCAACAAGAGGAAGCCGTCATGACTTCCCGTCCGGTAGGCCAGGAAGGACATTGCTTTTTAGTTGTTTGCTCTTCACCCTGGCCACGTAAAGAGTTTGACTGGAATGGTGACGTAGTCACACGAGTGGATTGCGTACCACAAAAGTTAACTTCTTTAAGAAATATTGATGCGAAGGGATGAGTGATCCTGGCAAGATCATTCGTCCTGGAAGATGAATGTTTCTTACCTGAGGGCGGCTGATGAAGGCTAATAGCCAGAAACAGCGCTGTCTCGCTCTACGGTAAGTCAAACAAATTTTGCAAAAATACATTGAAGGGAACATCCCCTTTTAAATATTTCTAGCAGTGGCGAAAACGTATTTTTGAGTTTATTGCTTTACTGTTGCTTGTTATCCTTGCCCTACCAGATGAACTGACAAATGCGCCAATTATCATGTGTCAGCAAAGCTGAAAGTCAGCGATGACGTCACAAGCACTACTTTTATTTTTGAACTTTTCCTTGTATTGTAGCACATCAGTGCAAATAATTGACCATGATGCTAAACGCCGAGTTACATTACTTCTAAGCTCTGGCTTTCCTTGCTGAGGATATGTAATGTTAATCGATAACGAAATTGATTAGCGCAATCATGTATGGGCAAACTATTACACTGATATGGTGCTTAATTGGTCATCATTTTACGCTGAACAGGAGGTGCCAAATTCATTGCCTAGATGTGAAACTAATCTGTTACCTTTATTTTCTGAAAGTTCCACTGATTCAAGCTTGGTTTGTCATGCAATAAAATAGATTCAAAAATTAAATGAATTTTTAAACCACGGTCAGACTGCAGTAATGGCATGCGATCAGCCAATTTACGCTGTTGCCAAGCAATTGTAGTAGACGGAATGTATCCAGATATTTCTGAGCAACATGTTTTTGTGACGTTTTGTGGGCTTCGTCTTGAACAAGTGTTCTCAAGACTAATTGGAAATGAATTCAAAAACTCAGAATGGTCTTAAGACCTTGTTCACGCTGATATTTCTACTTCGATTGTGGCTGATAACCTTTTTGCAGCTTCACATATCAAGAAAACACGGCGTGCTCATGAAATTACGTTCTTGACATTATGTTCAAGGTAAGCATCTGATGATGAAAAGATTCACCAGCTAAGAAACCTAAAAACCGTGGTTCAAAACAATTTGAGACCTTTGTGTGAGCAAGATTTTTGGGAAATGAAGAATTTGGATAGGCTATCAACAAATCAACGCTAGATCTGTTTGATAAATCTCGAAAAACAAGAAGAACACACAACCTTTGCTTACAGACAACGCATCTCTTTTCCAAAAAGTGTTTGCATCCAGCTATGTTCGTGGACATAACACATTGCAACAGTTCTTCCAGCATGAAACAACTGCATATCCTGTGGCACTGTGTTCAAATGGCTCTTTGAGATCTACGTCAAAATCGGCGCTTCTTCCAATGACAGAGGGCTATGACTTTCCCAGTTAAACGTATGTATTGACGTATGTATAATAGACAAGCCTGCACTTCCGCAAATGGTAAAGCCTAAAGGCAACATAATATCCGAAGTTGTGGTGGTTTATATTATCAATAAAGCATCGAGATACAAACGCATCGACATCGTCTTTAATGTTTATCGTAAACCAAGCATAAAAGCGGTTATGAGAGAGAGACCAGGGTCAGGATGCCACGTGGATGCAACCCCCCAAACTTGCCTTTTAACTAATTGGTCCGAATTTTTGAGGAATGACAACAACAAAACTGCATTGTATCATTTGGTTCAAACACGTTTGACCTCTTTAGTAGATCCTAGTTTGGCCACTGTTGTTGTTATATCTTTGGGTGCAGCTCTGAGCAATCAAACGTTGGATGTATC
This sequence comes from Trididemnum miniatum, assembly GCA_964006365.1. Lineage (NCBI taxonomy): Eukaryota > Metazoa > Chordata > Ascidiacea > Aplousobranchia > Didemnidae > Trididemnum > Trididemnum miniatum. The sequence goes on from OZ023236.1 coordinate 4,798,384, forward strand.
TGAACTGTCCTCCTGTAATCATGAAGAAGCTAATACACGCATGTTTCTTCAAGTTAAGCATGCAAAATCTAATGCAGTAATTAAAACTGTCGACACCAATGTGGTAATTATTTCGATTTTGCTTTAAATTATCGGAGATCAACAAATTATGGATCGAGTTTGGGGTTTCAGGAAATACACGCTGTATCCCAATTCATGCTATGGTCTCATCCCTGCCACAATCGCAAACAATGTGCGCTTCATTGTCTTTTTCCATGAGTTTACTGGTTGTGCTACCGTATACGGTTGTGCTACCGTTGTGCTATGGTTGTGCTACCGTAAGTTACCAACAGACGCTAAAACCAACCCCTATAGCAGAGGTGGCCTCCCCGCGGCTGTTTGCCCAGTTTCACACGGCTCTTTTTCACATGCTTTGTTTCTTCTGTTAGCACCCTAGTTCTGAATCACGTTGCGTTTGCCAATACTTAAGGTGCATTATCACTTTCACCAGAAAGTCCCCCTCATTCTTTGGCTTTGGAAAAAAAGTTTGAAATTGTTGGATGCTTCAACTTTCTGAATTTTGTGACTTGTTTACCACTGTGGATTATTCAAGTTCGTCTCATAAAATCAATGCAGCATAAAAGTTTGCGATAGCTCTTTATGCCAAATCTTCTGCTGCCGAGGACATCGATGAATGTTGTTACACTATGTTTAAGAGTGGTTGCGCTATTCAGAAGTTGCCACCTGCTCTGGCTGCCCTCCAGCAACACGCACGAAGGGCAATATATCAAGCTGAAGTGTGGAAAGCAAGTCTAGAAAAGGCTCAAAATCTGCCTTTCTCTTTGAATTGGGGTTGGACCCATAATGAATTTGATCAACTGATTCCATGATGGACGAATCTGCGACCAGTATCAGCGTCATCAGCGATTCAAGACATTATTCATCACGGCAGTTGCAAATCCAAAATTTGCCGGCTACAATGTTCTTGCAGGAAAAAAGTCTGAAGGGCACAAGTCTTTGTTCCTGTGCGTATGAATCTTGCAATTTTTAAATGATTCCAAACCAGTACGTTTGATGATGCCAGAAATGTTTTAAATGAATGGAGCGTTAAATATGCACAATAGCTGGCCATCTTATGTCACCAAAACATTGTTGTATTTTGGGCCACCAGTTTCCATGTCCTTAAAGGAAGTTATCTGTACAGAATCATCAATTATCTGCTTGTAACCACCACCATCTAAATGTTTTTATACCAATACAGGCATCATCTGTTCAATCTGCCTTGGTAGAGTTTGGTCTTATTACGTCTAAGAAACAATAGCTCATAAAGCTACCCAATCCAAACGAGGTGTAGTCGTCACCAACGTTTCGATGGATATTTATAAACAAGTGTGCCTAATGAACATATTATTTGAAATCGCGTGACTGACAAGAGGTGTTCAACTGAAGAGGTCGGTGCACGAAATCAAATAGGAAAAAGTTATTTTTAAAATTGCGCTTGTGACGTCATTTTGACGTCATCGCTGACTCTCAGCTTTGCTGACACATGATGATTGCTGCATTTGTCAGTTCATCTGGCAGGGCAACGATAACAAGCAACAGTTAAGAAATAAACTCAAAAATACGTTTTCGCCACTGGTGGCGCTAGAGAAATATCTAAAAGGGGTTCCCTTCAATGTATTTTTGCAACATTTTTTTGACTCGTTGAGTCCACCAGCTCAAGTCCACCAGAGTCCACCAGCTCGACAAGCAGCTCAAGCTCACGACCACTCAACTCGGTTTAGTTCAAATACAAATTGGGCACCCATATATTGTAGCAAATCAATTACACGAAGGTCAATACGTTACGTTGGCTGCAATCTATGGAATGATCTACCGAATGATGTAAACAATAATTCGCAAATAAGCTTAAACGTATTTGTTAAAGCAATTAAACAACTTCTTTGCGATAATCAATGCTAGAATGCTAGAATCACTGCTTACCGTCCCACATTTAATTGCATTAACTCTTAAGTTTACTTGTTTTTTTGTTTTTTTTTTTATGTTTTGTTTTGTTTTTTTTTCTTTTTTTCGATACCATTTGATTTGATTTTTTCGATACCATTTGATACCTTTTTGCTCTATTGTCAGTTTCCGCACTACTGAGATTTTATTATACTGTGTTTGCTTAATTATTTCCTAATCAATAACATTTCGTACTGTAACTGTGAATGTGTTGCGCCTAGAGCCATAGGGCGGTATGCAGCTCTGCTTTTTGTGCAATGCGTAGACTTATTAAACATACAAAGCTGGCGCATTGCGTTGAAGCAGAGGGGTTGAGCTGAGCAGTATACCGCCTCTGTTCTTTAACATTTTTTTTTCTTTTATTGTAATTCTGATACACGTCGCATCGAGGATTTTCTGCACTTGACGCTTGTTTTCGCTGTGGTAGTTTAGTTTTCTATTGTCATGTGATTTTTGTTGTTTTCGGACATTTGTGATAATCTATGTGGTTGTTTGAGGTGAGTGGCTGTAGACTCGGCGACCGCGCCGGTTCCTTGGAGCTTGGTTCCTTGGAGCTGGACACATGGTCTTTTCGCAGCCTCTCACCAGAAAGTCTTAGCGCTTTTCTGGTAAAAATAAACTTCTCTCTCTCCACCCAGGCACATTAAACAACAGTGGCAATTTGAAAACAATGCATGCATAAGCCTCAAAACGCGAAATATAGATGCAAAATCTGATTTAAGGGAAAATCGTCGATTTGGGTGGGTTCTCGCAGCCCAATTGTTACGGCACCGAATACTTAGCACCATTAGCTGCAATAATATGAAAACAAACAAAGTGTAACACGAATAGCCTAAAGATTTCCCTAAGACCCTCAACTACTGGTAAGTTCAAACTGCTAGGTTTTTCCTAAAAAAAAACAAAAATTTATGCACTTTGAGCTTTTCATTTTTTTCAAGCTCAATATCTCGGAAAGTTCAGCATATTTTTGGTTCTACAAGTTACCAACAGACGCTAAAACCAACCCCTATAGCAGAGGTGGCCTCCCCGCGGCTGTTTGCCCAGTTTCACACAGCTCTTTTTCACATGCTTTGTTTCTTCTGTTAGCACCCTAGTTCTGAATCACGTTGCGTTTGCCAATACTTAAGGTGCATTATCACTTTGTTGAGAGAATTACGACGAGGCATGTAACGAGTGGCAGGGCCCATCTCAGCGGCTTTGCGCGTAGGCAACACAGTTCTCAGGCACTTGGAGGCGCTGCGTCGGAAACTAACATCACGTGTTGGACTACTGAGGCGACTGGCAGGATCAAGCTGGGGAGCTGCTACAAAAACCCTACGCACAGCACTCTACTGCTTAATACTGTGCTCCTGCGTGGTGCCGCAGCAATTACACTCGCCTTATCGACAAGCCCATCAACGACGCACTACGTACAATAACAGGATGCCTACTTCCCACTTCAGCGGACAACTTACCCGTGCTGGCAGGCATAGAGCCAGCGGATCTCCAACGAAAAAGAGCTACAATATCCTTAGCTTGCCGGGCCAAAGAGCTAAACCACGTATTACACGACAGACTCCACCCCGCCTAACCGAACAACAAAGGCACTTTAAATCAAGAAAACCGTTTGTGCTTGCTGCGCTTGAACTTTTGCGAGACCTAGCAGAACAAGACGCTACTCCAAACTTATGGCTTGACCACAGATGGAACAGCAAATGGCAAAATAGTACATCTCTCCACAATTACATCAAAGACGTCAGCAATAATCCATCAGGAATGACGCTTCAGGGTTAATCAGGGTTTTGATAAGAAAAGGATGATGAACTCCGAGGTTATTTTAAAGCAATATCACGTTGATCGTCATCTCAATGATCCCAACAATCGGTCTGTCTACGTCACAGACCATTTGCCAAAAGCTTTTTATTTGCAAAAAAGGAACTTTTGCCAGCAGCTTTTAAGGAAGCAAGACGTGTGGGTCAATCGACCGAATGGGCTATTGTGAATGGCGAGTATTGTCTTTACGGAAACAACGTAAAAATCTGCCTGTAAAAATCTTGATTATATCCTTAACGCAAACCTGTTTGATAAATGATATGTGAAGTCATAGTGACATTTTAAAGTCATAATATAAAAGCTTGTAACATTTTTTAATTTGTCTCTGCAATAAAGTATGTGCTTGTAAAAGCTATGCTTAGCTTTGGTTGCTGCGTTAATGCGCATTTGTCGTTATTGGCCTCAAGATCTGTTTTTTTTTGTCGACACTGGTATGCTACCTTCAATATGTGCTTTCGTTTTCATATTGTTCTGTGTTTTTTTTGCGTTGGCTGATGCCGTCATACAAACAACTGCGTTTTTTTTGAGATTGGTGACATGGCGCTTTCGACAGTGGCAGACGACTTAATCGACTTCCACCAGTCGAGTCAGGCGTCCACCCAAAACATATCTCATCAAATATTAGATGATTTGTGTGACAACATTTTAGACACCTCAACCAAAAACTTCAAACCTTGCTACTAATACACAATTGACTCTAATCCACTTAACAACACCAAAAACGAATCCCCGATACATAGGCATATCAATATTCGTTCTTTACAAAAAAATTTCAACCTTTTCATCGAATTCTTGGACTCTCTTAAATTACAACCCGATATTTTATGCTAACTGAAACCCGAATTAAAACCCAACCCCTTCTTAACATCTCCATTCCCGGCAATAGCTTTGTTCACGTTGGCACAGCATCAAACGCCGGAGATGTCGCGGCATACATATCTAACAAATTGGAATACCATTTCTCACCCAATCAATATCCCTTGAATAACTCAGAATGTTTATGGCTAGAGATCAAAGAACGTTCGTCAAACTCCAAATATATACTAGGGGTAGTATACAGTCATCCACACCAATCAGGGTTAAACATCTTCCTTGACAATTTCTCCGCTTGTCTATCGAACTTAATCTCTTCTGGTAAGTCTTTTTGCATAGGCGACTTTAACACTAATACTTTAAGAAAAAATCGATTTGCTGTTGCATGAAAATACTTAAATCTTTTACTCAGCTGTGGTGTTTTCGCTGTAATAACGAAACCCACCCGAGTGACTGGTTCTTCTTCTACAATCATTGACCATATCCTAACAAATGACAGTAAACACTCCGTACTTCCAGGCATCTTATATAGTGATATTTCAGATCATTATCCAATATTTTGTCAGATTAATAATTTTCATTCTCATGGCAGTAATGTGTCTGCTAAAAGCTTTTACAGAAACAAATCAAATTTTCCTGCTGATGCTCTACTCAAATTATACTACTCCTCATTACATCCCTATCTCTTATAAGGACTCCCCATTTGGGGATCCACTTATAAAACATACCAAGCAAGGCTTAGTGCTCTTCAAACTCGAGCTGTCAAACTTACTGGTGATGGTAACTTACGAGGCAGTCCCAACCTATTTTACTCAAAATTAAATATTTCAAAATTGCAAGACTTATTCAAACACGAAACTGCTCAACTAGTATATCGCTGTTTTCACAACGATCTTCCCATTTCTCTTACAGAATCATTCGTTGAAAACTCTAACGTTACAAATCGAATCACCAGATTCACTAATAATCATGAGAAGACTCTATACACCTCATCGTACACTTCTTCGAAAATGCAACACTGCATGAAGTATCAGGGCGTCAAAATTTAAAAATCTATTCCACATGAAATTAAATCCTCTTCCTTTAAAGCATTTAAAACCAAATACAAACAACACCTTGCTGCATCCTATCATTACTTCCTTTATGTTATTCATTTTCAGATTGTCACGCAGTAACAAAGCTTATAATTTATTCATTTTTAACTTCATTTTTTACAATCAACAAATCTTTTTAGATCTAGGGTGGCTGCTTGACTCGATGACCGAGAGGTCTTTCGCAGTCTCTCTGTCGCAAAAAGTTCTCCAACGTTTTGCTCTTTTTTCTATGTGTGTGTTTGTTACATGCCTTTTTTGTCTTGGCGACAAATAAATAATTTTTGATTCTGATTTTTCCAAGGCCTGCTTGGGTCAAGCTTAACAGACTAAGAACTGGTGTTGGCCTTTTTCGTGCAACAATGCACAAACGGGGAATGGCATTCACACCAACTTGCGAATGTGGCGCAAAAGAAGAATCTGCTGACCACATCATAATGTCATGCCCCACCCACCATCCCCCACACAGAGCTCTAGGAATATTGCACCTAGACGATCTCACTGTGGCATGGCTCAATGAAAAATGCCCCAACATCTGACGACATCTTAAATACATCTACTCCACACGAAGAAGAAGAAGAAGAAGACAGCTTCGAAGTTTGTAGAAACATCGCAGCGGTGGCGACACTGTGTCAGCTTTGACCGGCCCAGGCAACGAACTCCAGACCGCCCGCACCGATAGCGATGTCGTTACCAACTGAGCTAATCGGCCAGTGTACTACAATCTAGTTAAGCAAAAGTATGTTTATCAATAAGAGGTATGATGATGTTAATGCGATCGTTATCCCTTGTATACCATATGGCTTTTTGCTGAAACACAGGAAGAAATGTGGCTCTTTGCATCTGATTAGTTGGCTACCCCTGCCCTATAGCATTTTTTCAATTTTCGAAAAATTGCGACTTACTAGGTTCCTTCCTTATGACATGAGAATACACTGATATTGTCTACTAATACAGTTACGTCACAGTCATAGTTCTGTCTATTTATAAATGATACAGTGACACCGGGTATAAGAGAATATATACAGTACTAATGAATTCTGTAGTATATATTGTTGTGAGTTGTACATCCTATTACAGCGGTCAGGGGCGTAGCCAGGGGAGGACAAAGGGAGCAATTGCCCTACCCCCGAAATATTTTCAGTTACCACTAGCCTACTTGAGTTATATCATTCGCTCATCTCGGTGTAGGCAAGTAAGGGTTCACCCAAAGGGGCACCATGCCATGGCCGTACGCCCCTGCCACCCTTTGACCATAGTATCATCAACAAAATTAAAGCTTTTTGCATAAAGTGCAGTCTTAATTGTATCCGACTGACGATGGTCCGTTGTACTTGTCGTTGGTTGTCATTGCTACAGTATTTATCATCATAGAACAAGCGGGATGGATTAAACAGATAACCAAGATCCAAGCTTCTGTTACGTGTTGAAGGAATTTTTGCAATAAATAAAGGAATATTTTTAATAAAAAGTGCGAAAAATCACGTGTTTTCTTGTTGAAAAACCGCAAATATTCGTCAGCGGCTTGGGACTTTGCATCCACCCGCCAACGTGTTGTTACGGTTTTCACATAAAAAAACACTCATTTCAGTACACTTTTTTATCGAAAAAGGGCATGCAGTGAGTGCAGTCACTATGGGCAATTCGAAAATATTTTCGCAGAAAGAGCGTATTTAGGGGGGGCATTAGGCCGTGCCCCCCTTTTGATTCTGACTTGTAGTAAAAAATAACAGAATTAATGGTGCCAAGTGATTGAAACATGCCAGACTCTTTTGAAGGTTTCCATAGATTATGGCCAGGGGCGGATCGAGGGGGTTAGAATGAGGGGTATGCATCCTCCCACCAGCCATTTTCAAAAATGTTTTGGATGCGTACAATTTTTCCATAATTTCGAACCTCTTCAATAGTGGTAAGCCTTACGCTTTAAGGGTGATTATTAATCGAAAATGTGCGAACAAAATGCATCACATTTGGCGAAGCACTCAGAATTAGGGTCAAAAGATTTAAACAAAATTTGCGTAAAAATCATACAAAAAACACTAAAACAGCCATTACAGCATGTAAATTTTCAAAAATTTTCCGGGTAAGGATGCCCCTGGATCCCCCCGAGTCTTTCTTAATTTTCAATCTGCTTCAAATCAGTTCCGCCAAAAAAAAAATGCTTGAAAGAAATGAGGAAAATTATATTTCGCAGCTTATGTGTAATTTCTCGCTACGCCACCCTTTTGAAATTTCTCGCTACGCCACTGTTTCGCAGCTTATGTGTAAAAGCAGAAGCTTGGCTAAAATAAGTGAAAGGAGGCTGCAACCATTATTAGTTTGAGAAATTATAGACTGAAAGTTAGGTTTAGCACCTTATTGCAGGGCCAAAGAGGAGGGCGTGACACCGTAGCCCCCCTGCGTGCGCCTGTGCCTCCAGACCTTCACCACTGGGACAAGCCCATGAAGTTTTGCCCCCCCCCCCGAAATTTTTGGCTGACTACGCCACTGACAGCGATACATCCTTTGGGGTAAATATGGAAACCTGCGGCCCGCTTAGGTTTTGAATGCAAACCGCATCAGAAGCTCTTTAAGTGTACAGTACAACACACCTGTAAAGAAGAAAACGTTAATATTTCTTATACACTGCTTCAAATTCAACTACATGCTACAGTTGTGACATAAAAACCGCGCAAAAGTCTCTAATTTACGGCAAAAACAACTCACCAAGAATGTTTAATAAATTTGCGACAAAATATTGTCTATTTTGAAAGCAAAATTTAACAATTCGGGGTAAACGTGGTCCACTGAAAATGTTATGCAATTGAATAAACCTGCTGTGCTTTACCGGTTCCTCATCCCTGCTTTAGGGTTTTGATAGTTGGTACGCGCACTTAAGTGTATTATACTCGTGGTTGAAAAGCATGACTGCTCTCAATCGACGCACCCCCTAGTGCTCGTCCCCAGTGCTTGAAGTAGAACTTGTGAATGTAGTTTCTTTAAGTGTGCGTGAAACTTGCTCACCTAAAAACATAACGACGATGGGTAAAAAGGGAGGGAAATGGAGCATTTGTCCGAGGACCAAGATGTTGATGTCCCCCATTGTTTGATGACGCTTAGCTTCAAATCTTATAAGTTCAAAGATTGATCGAATCTTAGTTAGCTGCTAATTTTGCTAAAAGCGTTTGTTACTTGCTTTGAATCACTGAGCTTTTGTAAACCTTGCCGCAATTTCCCTGATCATCATAGAAAATCAAAAAACTAAGGCGTACAAAAGCGTATTTCTTTACAGCATCCAAATATCAGCCTCAGTCATCGGATACCACCGTTATTCATAGCTTTGTTGACATCTCATGCATAACTGAAATAAGTCAAAAATTCGCTAATACTCGCACTAATGATGACTCGTCATTAGAGTTGGATCAAATATTTTACAGCATTACAGATCTATTATAATTACGATCACATTTCAAAATTTTTCAATTATATTACAGTACAATTACTTCATACTGAAAAACTTAATTTACACTAACATTGGAAAAAGCAACTAGATCAGAATCTTTTGTCCTTTTGGGCGATTTCAATGCACATGTGGGCGTCGACAATGCAACTTGGAAAGGTGTTATTGGGCAACATGTTGACCTTGACAGAACAGAAACGGAAGGTATTTATTGCAGTTCTGTGCTACCAATGGATTCTGCACAATGAACACATTTTTTCAGCACAAAAAAATTCATGAGTATACCAGGTACAGGGGCTCTTTGGGACAACGCTCTCTCACTGATTTTTGTATTGTTTCGGCGGACTTGTTCTCTACCGTGTCTGATGTTCGTGTTAAAAGAGGGGCTGAGTTGTCAACAGATCACCACCTAGTTGCAGAGCTGGGCATTCCGCAAACAGTTTTGCAAATTTCGCAAATTTTGCAAATTCCGCAATTGCGAAATTTGAATTGCGCTGTAAGTAAATTGTTTTACCACTTGCGAAATTTGCGTTGCGCTTCAAAATTTTTTTTTTTGCTTCTCGCGCACCTTGTGTAGCGTTTTAAACTAAAATTTTGCCCAATTGCGCTATTTGCGTTGCGTTTCAAGTTAATTTTTGACCATTTGCGCAATTTGTGTTGCGTTTTAAGCTAAATTTTTGACCAATTGCGCAATTTGTGTTGCGTTTTAAGCAAAGCTGGGCATTCCGCAAACAGTTTCGCAAATTTTGCAAATTTCGCAAACTACAGCATTGGCAATGCTGTAGCAAAACAGTCCGAAGATCTGCTGGCAGTTGTTGCTAAATCACTTGACGAGTGGGTAGAACGTACCAGAGGGAAATTGACGCCCATTGCTTTCCGTTTAGATCGGGAAGCATGGATCCACGCATTTAAAGAATATAACACGGTCTCAAGCTCAGCAGCAGTGGAAAGTGTATTTTCCGTTGGCTCGGACGTTTTGCTCCCAAAACGAACGTCGCTGACTGCAAAAAATTTGAGCGCTTTATGTTGCTGCGGGAGAGTAAAAAATGTCTCCCCAGTCTTTGTTCCTTCGGAAATAAAAATAATGTTTAAATTTTTATCTTCATGAAAGCTTAGGTCTGGAAGTTTGCTCGTAGATATTTGTTCGTACTTGCCCATTATATTTTGATTTTTGTTTTCGATCGCTATATTGCAGTGCAATAAACGCATAATTATGCAATTGTGGTTTGCTATAGCAGGAAACCTTCGAACGGAGCAAGATTAAAAAAGTTGCCAGACCGAGCTAAATGCTGGGGGCACAGTCTTGCCCTCTGCCAGCCCACCATATGTTATTATCAACAGCCGCTCGTTCGCGAGCCTCCTTTACGTGGTAATTGATAAGTCAAGATGACGTGGTGGGATGCAGAGTTGCCTGGGTGGGGGGTCTCGGCCCCTAGTTCTAAAAAAAAAACTGTTTGTAAGGGAGGCCCAGGGGGGCTCTTAAAATCGGTCAAGTTCTTAATTGTGAACGTTTAAACTTGCGAGCAGAGGTTCTTAAGCTGGGAGGCGCAAAAGGTTTGCGAAGGGGCGTGAACATAGCAGTGATGCAATGATTGAACGTGTATTTTTAAATCTTGTTTTCGTCAAACATCAAAATTTGTTTCCCTAAAACAGATGCATCCTTCCCATTAAGTCGATTAACACATTGCAAATAAATTGTAATATTTTCTGCATGTTTTTTGAAGCGTGGTGGGCAGAGCCATATCAAGGCATCTCCGCAGATCGGTCTCTCCGGTCGGGGGGTGTGGTGGGGCCATTTGTAGGGGCCGTGCAATATTGTTGTATAAGACTCACAATTAGAGGCTAAAAATTTCAAAGAAAAATTTTCAAAAAGTTGCTAAAAAAGCACTACAATTGCAATTACATGATGTAAACTGCAATCAAATTTTCAAAAATGTTTTGGGGGAGCATGCTCCGGTCTCTTGTGGAATCATCATTGATATTTATTCTGCTTCAAAGTTGCTCTGATTTTGCCACACACCGAAAGAAACTACGTTTATGAAAGTTTGGGGGCGTCCATCCTGAGGAAATTTCTGGATACGTCCCTTGAAATAATGCAGCTAATGAGAAAAGTTAGTAACCAAGTTGAAAAAGCGCCAAACTGCCCAATGCTTGCAGATATCATAGAGCAACATTTGGAGTTTTTTGGGAGGGAGGGGCAACAGTTTTCTCACGGCGCTGGTGGTGGGGCATGGATAAAAATAACTAACGCCAAAGGGGGCGTGACTGAAAAAGTTTTAAGAACATTTGGTATAAAATAATAGATTTTTTGCATTATACAAGAACCCCTAGTTCGAATTTTACCCAGGCACTCCTGGTGGGATGATAGCTGTTCCTCTGCGCCGCTCTTACAAAATACTCCTGCTGTCTGACCTTGCTCCGAACAAAAAACGAGTTAGCAAATAAGCCATAGGTAGCGAATTTGATTGCGCTTTAGTTTGTGATGAAACTTGCGGTTGCGGTTTATCATTAAAGATACTATTAGCGCAATTTGCGTTTGCGCTTATCCGCTCCAAAACTTCAATTGCGGAATTTGCGATTGTGCTTTACCGTTTAAAAAATGTGCTTGCGCAATTTGTGGTTGCGCTTTCACAGTCAAAAAATCCAATTGCGCAATTTGCGGTTGTGCTTTTTAATTTTGAATTTTTGGTTGCGAAATTTGTGATTGTGCTCTTTTACTTTAGAAAATCATTTGCGGAACTTGGATTGCGCTTAGTTGATTGCTTTTTAAGTGCCCAACTCTGCCATGTTGTCTGCACTTTGAAAGCTTTGAAACCCTTGAAAAAACGAAAGACTTTTCGACCACGAGACACTTATCGAATCAAATGGGAATCATTGGCTGACAAAAAGGTACGAACTGCATGTCCAGACAACATTGCATCTAAGTTCAAAGAACTTCCGATCTCTACTAAAGACATTGAAACTGAGTGGTGTTTGTTTCGAATAGCACTCATTACGTCCACTACTAACTGTTGCGGACGTAAGCGTGTTGGAGGGGCGAAGAGTAGCGAGAAAAGAACTCCTTGGTCGAACCAAGGAGTTAAAGAAGCTATTCGTGCGAAAAAAGTGGCCTGGCTTGCAAATAAGTCATCAGTTTAACTTCGTTCGCAGCATTCTGAAGCACGTAAGGCGGCAGCCACAAAAGTTATAGTGTCCAAGAAAAGGGCCTGGTAGGAATTTGAAGGAAGGTCAGACGATGATTTCAAAACGGCAAACAAAGTGTTCTGGCAGACCGTTCGCCGTTTGCGTGGAAAAAGATCTCGAGCCGCTCTCTTCATCAAAAATTCAAATGGTGTGACTCTGAAAGATCAAGATGCATCTTTGAATCGGTGGAGAGAATATTTCAGTGATCTTTCAAACCCAGTTGATGCTACATCGACACAAATTCAGGAGGAACACGTTGGGGAAGATATTCAGATAACCGAAGCAGATGTGAATGCAGTTATCAAATCATTGAAAACTGAAAAAGCACCCGGTGAGGATGATATCAGACCTGAAATGTTAAAAGCAATGAACATATATGGTGTTCGTTGGCTGACTCGTGTTTATAAGATGGCATGTAGGATTGGGCAAGCACCAAAGCAATGGCAAACCAGTGTGATAATACCTATCCACAAGAAAGGAGACAAGAGAAAATGCACGAATTATAGGGGCATATCTCTCATCAGTGTCGTTGGTAAGGTCTATGCCAAATGCCTTAAAAAGAAATGTCGTGAAATAGTCGAGCCTAAACTAACGCGTACTCAGTGTGGCGTTCGTCCTGGCCGAAGCACAATGGATCAGATCTTTGCCTTGCAGCAAATCTTTGAGAAGTCGTGGGAATATGCAAAAGAGGTCAATGCATGTATTGTCGATCTTGAAAAAGCATATGATCGCATTCCTAGAGACAAACTTTGGGCGGTGCTGTTGCAGTATGGCATTGATTGCCAGTTACTAACTTCTGTTAAGTCGCAGTACATGCATTTCGTGGTCTGTGTTCGTGTTAACCGCGCAGCGACGAAACCTTTCAGAGTAAGTGTGGGACTACGGCAAGGCTGTTCTCTTTCACCTATTCTGTTCCTTATTTATATGGAAAGAATAGTTCAAAAAAGTGAGTCTTGTGGCGGAGTAAAGATCAGTGAATGCAGTGCACAACGTCTGTTATTTGCAGATAATCTTGTGCGACTCGACTCTACCCAAAATGGTCTCCAGCAAGCTCTTTACAGGTTTTCTAATGCAAGTTCTGTTGCCGGAATGAAAGTCAGTACAACAAAAACAAAAAGTGTTGGTGGAGTACCACTAAAACAGTCAGAGAAATTCAAGTACCTCGGCGTCTCATTCACAAGTGACGGCAGACAAAATAGCGAATTGGATATCCGCATCGGAAAAGCAAGTGCAGTAATGCGCCAGCTCCACCAATCTGTGGTACTGAAACGGGAGCTTTGCACCAAGGCAAAGCTATCCATTTTCAGATCGGTCTATGTTCCTGTTTTGACTTATGGCCATGAGTGTTGGATCATGAATGAGAAAGTGAGGTCTCGAGTTCAAGCAGCCGAAATGGGATTCTTGCGAAGAATTAGTGGTTTGATCTTGTTGGATAAGGTTAAAAGTGCAGATATTCGTGAATCTCTAAACATCGAATCGCTGCTTCTCCGACTAGAAAGATCGCAACTGCGTTGGTATGGACATGTGACACGAATGTCCCAGGAAAGAACAGCCAAGAAACTGCTCTGTTCAACACCGATTGGTTGAAGGCCTAAAGGCCGTCCCAGAACTCGATGGCGAGATTACGTAGAAGATCTTAGTTGGTCTCGTCTTAGCATCCCAGCAGAGCATCTGTCCTTTGTTGCAGAGGGTCGAGATGTTTGGAGTATCCAACTCGAGATGCTGCCCCAGCGATCCCCCCCCCCAAGGATAAGCGGGTTCAGAGGATTGATTGATTGATAGTGTTCGGATAATATGCGTTCTACTGTATAAATGAATACAATGGTATTATATCCTCTTATACCCGGTTACATTGTATCATTTATAAATAGACATAACTATGATTGTGACGTAACTGTGTGTGAAGACAATATCAGTGTATTGTGTTGTGAAAATTTTTTTAATAGATGACGCCCCTCAATGGCTCTTTTTTATCTTCTTTCATGAAAGAACACCCCTTAAAGACCCTTGTTATTTTTTTAACGTGGAGTGCTGTAACTGTTTTAAAAATAATGCCATGCTTTCTCTAAAACAGTTTTGTGTGTTTACCAATCATTGTGTATTTGCAGAAAGCACGTAGGCTTACAACGTTGACTTGATACATTACGTACATAGAAATCGAAAGGAAAACTATTGGCCAAATTTTATCAATCAACTTTTGCAATAACTGCTGCTCAAGAAAAAGCAAAAAAAAAACAGACCCGGCCAGGAGGACACTCCATCCGGTGACGTGTTTCCCAAACTGTGAGCAATTATATACCGGTAACTTAATACGGTGCCGCTTTATATTAACTCCCCGTATTGAGCTGCCGCCAATTTCATCCTTTTAACATAAAAAAACAGGTTGCGAAATAAATGTGGAATCAAAGCAGTGACGTGCGGTGGGGTTCGTGGTTGGTGAGACACTGTTTACTTTAGCATCATGTCACCAGCAACTTTTATTTACAGTATTTAATAACAAATAAAAGTAGCGCCCTACTAATAAAAATACAACTTCATGGAATGCTTTACATGCGGATTTGCTATTTACAAAATCCATACGTCCGTCTTTTTGAACCAAAATAGCTATCACTTTATTGTAGACATTCTCTTAATTTTTTTGTAACTCGTAAAAACTCTCCATCTCGATGGAGATTGTTCCCTCTTCCCAGCGGTGAAAGATGCCCTTCTTCGGTGCGATTTTCGTACTGTGCTAACTAACAATTAATGTTGCATTAATTGGAACTTTTAAAGAAAAGCTGTTGAAATTTTGCAAACGCTGAAACAGAAAAAATCATAAATTTCGAAAACGATATGCATTGTGGTTTTAGCGCACCAAGTTTTTAAAAATTTCACGAGCATTTTTTGTTTCTCCACGTAAAATAGGGTTAAAATTTCTCGGTTTTCTACACTTCGGAACTGTGAAATAGAGATGTGCTTAACCGTTACTTCTGAGTAACTGTTCCAAGTGATTACTTTAGAAAAGATATTCGGTACTTTTTATCCGTTACTTGTATTCGTTTAGGTAATCACGAATCAAAATCTATTCGAACATAAAAAGAGCAGCAGAATCAAAACAATTAAATACCACGCGACGACAAATATTTTTTCTTTTTTGTCTGTGCATGATGCTCACAAACAGAGAGAAGATATATGTTACTTTTTATCTGATACTAGGAAATTATTATACGGATTCGACTCAAACGATTCGAAACACGCCCGCAAGCGAATATTTTTTCTCTTTTGTCTGCCAACCAAGCGTGAAGAATTTTTTTGACTTGTCAGTCAGAAGTATTACGAAATGAAAGCAGGCAAGAAGAGTCGTTTTGTCGTTGGGGTTTAAGTTATTTCGCTTGCGCTTCTGAGTAGACATTTTGGGTAAAATTTCGATTTGAAACGAAATTTTGACTTTGAAAGTGCTGTAGGCTTCTGTGCTGTAGTTGCGCAACACAGTACAAAAACTAAACGTGGCATACTGTTATACATTGACTCGTCACAAAGCTCTTTTCTCGATTCTCGATGACAAATCTCCATGACAAGGCTCTTTTCTCGATCTCGATGACAAGGCTCTTTTCTCGATGACTTTACTCGACACTCGTCATAGTAAGGGTGGCTGCTTGACTCGATGACCCTGAGGACCCTTTCGCAGTCTCCCGTCCATTGTTATTTATATTAGGTGGTCTTATTGTTAGTTAATGGATGAATGAATAATCAATCAATCAATCCATCTTTTTACTAAACCTTCATAAATCTCACGTGGCATAGTACGGAGATTAAGGGATGGCATAGTAACTTTATTTTTTATTAAATTTCGTTGGGACGATCAAAAGCGGCATAGTATCGAGAGTGGCATAGTAGCGGAGTGGCATAGTATCGAGATTTGACTGCAGCGCAAACATTTCTATTGCCTTCATTGCAATTAGCCAATGCCGAAATGATGACATCATAGATTCAACCACGGTATTTATAGTTCCGCTGCTTTCGCGGTGAAATGAAAAGCAAGAAAACATGCGACATAAACCGGTTCAAACCAGTATTTTCATTTCGCCTGGTTTTCATTTCTGGTATCATGTATTAAAGAATAAATAACAAACGAATACAATTTGGAATCGTTATTTTGACAAAACGAATCTGTTACTATCTGTTACTTCTTGTTAACCGTTACTTTTTAACGAATGATTACTATTCACCCATCTCTACTGTGAAAGCTTATGTTAATTCTCAGCTGTTCATTTAAAGCGAAATCACGTTTTGACGACATAGAAGTCTAGCAATTTGGCTTTGAATGAGCGCGGTCAATTTCTCATGCTTCTGAATACATTGATTGATTGATTTCTTTATCTTTATCCTCCCTCCAATTACGAGAACGCGACGGAGGCGCCATGCGTAGGACGAATCCAGACTCGCTTAGGAATTGCCTTTGTCTCAAGTTTTACGGTTGAATTTTCTTCTAACTTCTTTAATTTGCTGCTCGCCAGATTTCACCGAGCAGAGATAATCATCGTAAAGCATCTTATCCAAGGATGCTACAACGAGACTAGGTTGGGAGTTGAACCATTAACCTTGCGATCATGGTCGTCGTAAAAACGACGCTCCAAGCCCCTGCGTCACGCTGCCGACGCATGCGCCACATTCTTAACTTCACAGAATTACGCTTTAGTCCAAACATTATTATTTGCTGAAAAAATATTATTTGAGAGAGGGAAAACAGAAAGACAGTTTTTTAAATCACAACTACACAACCAACCTTTGCTTTTGTAATAATTTACTTGAAGGGAGCGGGAGTTATTTTCTTTGCTCTGAATTCCGACGCAAAGACTGTGATTAGGTCTTTAGATTTAAATTATTAAATCAGTATCAACTAAAAAGCAATGTCCTTCCTGGTCTACCGGACGGGAAGTCATGACGACTTCCTCTTGTTGGGTCAGAGGCTATAACAGCACTCCATCACCAACAGTGCAAAGCACTCCAGTAAATTGTACCGTAGAGCGAGACAGCGCTGTTTCTGGCTATTAGCCTGTTTTTGGCTATTAAGTGCTGTTTCTGGCTATTATCTGGTGATGGAGTGCTGTTATAGCCTCTGACCCAACAAGAGGAAGTCGTCATGACTTCCCGTCCGGTAGGCCAGGAAGGACATTGCTTTTTAGTTGTTGCTCTTCACCCTGGTCACGTAAAGAGTTTGACTGGAATGGTGACGTAGCCACACGAGTGGATTGCGTACCACAAAAGTTAACTTCTTTAAGAAATATTTATGCGAAGGGATGAGTGATCCTGACAAGATCATTTGTCCTAGAAGATAAATGTTTCTTACCTGAGGGCGGCTGATGAAGGCTAATAGCCAGAAACAGCGCTGTCTCGCTCTACGGTTATTAAATCAGTAATAAAAAGTCTGTTAAGTTTGATACTAATTCTTCATTCAGTTTGTATTACTTAACTTCAAACTGCAGGCCTTATATCGTTGAGCGATACGTGTAACTTCCAGCTTGGCGCAAAAAAGTTGTTATTTTAGTGACGTCACAATCATTTGAGGCCAGGAGTGGGCGAAGTGCGGCCCGCGGGCACTTACAGAAATATAAACTCCTATCGTGAATCAAGCCGAAGACTTATTTTCTTTAGTTCCGCGCTGAATGTCAGTGAAAAATAGGACATCTGCGGACGTGTAGACCTTTTCTTCTTGCTCTTCCAATCTGTGGGGCCCTCGGCTGTAAAATTTTGTAAAATTCTTTTAAACGTGGCCCCTCGTGTGATAAGTATTGCCCACCCCTGATTTGAGGCAATGCCTCAAATCGTGTTGAATTTAGCATTGGAATATGAAGACTCGAAGAGAAAAAAGCGCGCTTTAACAAGTTAACGTAAATTTTGCTCCAGAAGTGAGACAGGTCTAGTCAAAATAATCACTGCCTCACGCGTGCATTTGAGCGAAGAAAGCTACTTGAATTCTCTGTACGAATGACGTCATAAAAACCACTGACGCAACGATGAGGTGTTGAACATCAATGACAGTAAAATAGCTGACGTCAACAAATATTTCAATAGATAAGACATAACTATTCAAAACAAAATAGGCTAGTTTGGTTTTTACACATAAATTGCTTAGTCATGCCGCGATAAAATTATTGCTACGTCGCCATGTTTTTTAGATAGGTGAGGCAGTGCCTCACCTGCCTCCCCTGACCGCACGTCCCTGATTCAAAGTAAGATTTAGTGTTTGCTTGCATTATGCTCGCTTCTCTTACAGAGTTTGTACCGCAAGATGTTGTATACTTAAGCTGTTACAGAATTAACAGCTCTGATGGCCGAGTGGTAAGAGCGTCCCTGCCTCGGGAGCTCTAGACTCGTTTTTTTTCCGAGTGGGGTCGAACCAATGACTTTAAAATTGGTATTCACAGCTTCCATGCCTGACGCACAGCTTTAAAAGAACAACGTGAAGAACAAGCCGGCAAGTTTCTTTGTTGTGCCGTGGGAAAAGACGCTTAGCGGAATATCCCCAACTTGGTGTGGTAGACAGATGGCTGGCAACTTCTAAACGAGCTCGTTATAGCGCTTTGATCACTTTTTCGTGACAGAAGAATAAATATACAACTAAATACAGCTGGACACTGATTAGATCGTCAAGTGGTAAGAGCGTCCGCCTCGGGAGCTGTAGACTTGGGTTTGATTCCGAGTCGGGTCAAACCAATAATTTTAAAATTGGTATTCACAGCTTCCATGCTTGACGCTCAACATTAAAGGGACAGTGTGAAGAACAAGCCGGCAAGTGTAATTGTTGTGCCGTTGGGAAATGCACTTAGCGAGATTCCCCCATTTTGGTGTAGTAAACAGAATGTTGGCAACTCCTAAACGAGATCGCTTAGCGCATTGATTGCTTTCTCGTGATAAAAGGATAAATATGCAACCAAAAAAAGAAACAACTACAAAATACAAAATGCAAAAATTTACTCTCATGCAAAAAAGTAATGTAATTTTTTTCTGTAAAAAAACTACCCAAGGCTATCGTTATCTTTTAATTATTAATATTGCAATAACTTGTTTCCTATATGACAGAATCGATTCTCAAAAGCTCAAATTCGAAGAGAGCATCAGTAGCAATCATCCAAAAAGAAACCAGCACCTGGATGAGGAATTGAAGAGTTAGATGCGGTATGCGTCGGCGCACAGCCGCTGCAGGCGAAAAGAACTAGACCTAATGAAAATAACAATTTCGCTTGCAATGGAGTCGCTTGCAATGGAGTTGAGGAATTGAATTTCAAAAATAAATAGTATGCGACAATGATTTTTGTATTTACTTTTGGTCGTGAACTTTGACGCCCATATACTCGTGTGATATTTTTGTGCAAATTAACTACCGTGCTCTGGTTTGCTGTGATAAGGTGTTTATTGTCCATTATTTTTATTAAAAATGTTTAATCATGATCAAAATGTTTCAAATATTAGTTCGTGACATAATGTGCTATAGCATTTGATTTTACCTCAGCTTTTTAACTTCGCTTCAATTATGTTGTCAACTGAATCTGAAGTTACTGTAAATTTAGTTCCAGGTCTAGGCAATACTGTGATACTTTAGTGTTGTCATTCCAACGATATCGATCTGCATGAAAGCAATATTGGTTCGAGTATGACAACGAATTGAAACCGTAATGAACCACAACAAAACAATGTAACCTAACTACAGTATTGATTGAAACGAAAAGCGAAGTGGCTCAATCGTGGGAATGTTATTGAAACAGTACTTTCCAGCACAGAAACAATACGAATTTGCATAAAAGCAATATTAGTTTCATATGTAGCCAGCGGCGTCGTGCCATTGGGGCCAGGGGGGACGGGCCCTCCAAATTTTCTGAGATGTGTTACTTTTAATAATTTAGAAAAATTGAAAAATAAAAAATTCAGCCAGGGCCATTTCGCTCTCATCCTTCAAACTAACCACATAACCCCCTTTCTTATACCATAAATTCCATTGTTTTGTCTTTTAATTTTTGCTTCCATCAATCGTTTCGACTCAGGAGTAAAGTCAGTTTCTTGATCTGTAGTTGGAATTTATAAAACATTTTGCATGCGTTGTTACAGATCATAACCTAGAACACACCTATACACGCCATCCCATCATATGCGTCAAAACTAATAATGATTGCTGCCTCCTTATATTTATTTTAGCCCAGCTTTTACTTTTAGACTAGAACTACTAAAATATTTTTGTGTTGTCTAACACTATAATAGTGCCTGCACTCACTGCAGATATCGGTATGTCCTTTTTCGATAAGGAAGTGTGATGAAACGAGCTTTTTTTATGTGAAAACCGTAAAAATCCGTTGGGGGCTGGGGACTTCGCCCCCCAGACCCCCCTTGCCACAGTCGACTGGAGCTTCGCCCCCAGCTCCCCAGCAATGTCCTCTTCTTTTTTCAAACTGTGGGGCCACACTGATTGCGCATAATGTTCATAATTAAGCAGCGGTTTGAGAGATGAAAATAAATTTCGATTTATTATCCAAAATTTGAGATATTGCGATATATTTTGGTATCTTTTCCTAACTTCCTTTTTTCGTAATGTTACTCAATGCTAAATACGGCTTTCACAACGGTTGTGATCAGTGTCTGTTCAAGTTGTTACTCGGGCCCCTTCAAATTTTTTGGCTGCACAACACCTCTGTATGTACTGTAGCATCGATATCGCAACACTCCTTTGAAACGATACCAATTCGCATAAAACTAGTACTAGTTTAAATATGGAAACGGTTTTGAAACAGTTATTCCTTGCGTGCAAACAATATCGATTCGAAGATCGCCAATGATGTTTCACGAATAAGGACGATTTCAAGACAGCATTTCGTACAGTATCAAAACGATATCGATTCGAATATTACCGATATTGGTTCAAAATATAGAAACGGTATCGAGACAGTATTTTCCAGCACAGAAACGATATTGATTCGAGTAATATCAATAATGGTAAAACATATATGGACGATATCAAGACAGTATACCCTATATGGAAACAGTGGATTCGCTCAAAACCATCTTGGTTCACTATACATACAGCATATATACAGCATCAAAACTGTATAGAATTGATGGCATGCATTTGCATGACACCAATACTAGTGCGTGTATTGAGATTGCATTAGCCAATAATGAACCAATATTGTTTTCCAATACGCGAGCAGTTTATTGCCAGTTTATGTGCAGATCAATAGCTTACATGAATAGCTGCATGGGGGCAATACCGAGATTCGATACAATGCTGCACTGAAACAATAAAAGTTCCAATATACCAAAGTTTGCTTGGCAACGGTAACGTTTCCTCTGCAATAAAGGGGCGCGGTAGCTCATCATCATTAGTTCTACACAGGAAATTATGTGTATGTGTATCACGCATTGCGTGAAGTGCTTTCCACGATTGTCAGCTAAAAGCCTCATGCTAAATATCCGGCCTGTGATAAGGACTCTGCAACATTGGGAATGCTTTTCGTGGACACTTCACATGCCTTCTTTCGTTGCGAGCGTGGGTAAATCCCACTCGTAGTCAGATTTTTCTGATCTAGTTTAGACATAGTTTAATGGTTTAAGAATCTAGATTCAAATGTAAATTGATTGAAACTAGTTGCATTGATGCTTTAACCTAGACTGGATAGTTATACGGTAGATGATTAATCGCTCATATTCATTGAAATAAAAACTAGTTATTCCTAAAAAAAAAATCACGGCACTTGCTTGTAACACGGTGTTGCCTAATCGATGGGCCTAGGAATGAAACCCTATCGGCCCCCGCTTTAACCCGACCCTGCGTAGCCTATTCGCAATAGTTGTGTCAGCGATACGGCTTCGGTATAGCGCGTGGAGGACACATCTTTGTGAGGGATTGATTCATGGCTGGGACGATCACATTTCGCTTGGCTGATCACTTGAAACTGAACAGTATCGGTCCAACTTTGCAGTTTATGTTTAATGATTTTACTTACCTTGATTAAAGGTGCTAAAAACATAAAACCAAGAAAATTAAAGCTATAACCAGAATCAAACTTCAGCCCAAACTTATGAGCACAAAATGCGAAAAGCATACCGCTCTACACTATTTGGAATTATCGAGTTTTCGCAATGCAATTTGCCGACTGACATTTTATGTTGGAACAATGTTTCTTAACCATATTCTACAGCAAAATTCTATCTGGTCAAGCATCAGCATCCCAGAGCTCTCTACCACTGGCAGTCAGGCTAACCCTGCTTTCCTACCGGTAGTAGTAGTAGTGTCTTTTTATTTCTTAAGTTGTGGTTGAAGGCATATCATAAGTTGTGGTTGAAGAAAAAAATGACTTTCTCCACATCAAGTGTCGGAGTGAAAACATTGAAGTACACACGCTCAATTGCATGAAAAATTTTCCTTGGCAGATGCGTAATTTTGCACTGCAAGTTTTTTATCATGCAGGATTGTGCCGTAGTTCAAATTTGTCTGATTTTGGTATCATCAACATTGAACAAAACGGCAAATATTTTTGATGAACCGGTGGCGCAAAATGAAAACATTGCGCTTGGATTGAATTTAAGCACTCAAATGTTTCCAAACCTTAAACACTACGAGCTTATTTCAATTTACAGTATTTCACTTTTGCAATTTTTATGAAAAAAAAAACTGCTTATCGCCTACTGCACCACTCAAATCAGGATACATGTCAAAATTTTTCAAATCATCTTGTCGTCCTCGCCACGTTCGAAGTAATTGTTAGTATTACAAGCAAACTCCGTAAAAGTCATACTAGCAACATTAAACTTGAAAATTTCAACACATCATAAATAAGCATTTACTGAAACAATTTAATCTCCATGAATTATACGTGAGTAAACATGATGCCTTGAATTAAGTTCGACATCACATTTGAGTTATTTTTTAAATTTTTTTTATTGTTGCCAAAAGAAATAAAACAACACCATCAAAATAATAGTATCGTTACAAAATTAGAGCAATATATCACGCCAAAAGACATTCCATTTTTTAAAACATTTTTTCAAATCACTATTACGTTTTGCAATCAAATATTCTAGTTTCTTCAGGGAATTAATTGTAGAGATGAATAACAAGATATGGGGTTTGTTTTTTTTTCGATTTTACATCGACAAATTAAAAATCTTGCACGGAGTAAACAATTAATCAAATCCGTCGTATTACAATTTTCTAACTGTTCAAAGCCAAAAATTTTGTTAAAGTTGCAAAAAGCTATGTCTCGCTTGGGAATGGGTTATTAAAATTGACTATGAACTTAAAAATTGCTTTTTCCGAACTGTCCACCTGCCGCGTTTCAGCTTAGGCGTGCCACATTGGGCTAGCGAGTCGTTTTCTGTTGCGCATCCCTGCTGTATATAATTAACGAAGCAGTGAGACCACAGCACACTTTTGACTTCTTACCATTTCTTGGCTGAAGATGGCAGGGTGGTTGTGGACCAAATTGATTTTCACACATCTCGTAAACATTATCATCCACTCGATCTGGCTGGTTTACATACTCGTTTTGTGGTGATGTCATTTTGAAAATACACTTAGGAAATTTACACTACATTGAAAACTGAAACATAAGAATAATACTAAGGAACGCATAATTAGCGCGTGAGCAACCATAGATCAAATAATGTTTCTGATTTTACATTTTTACAAAGATGGTTTCGAAATTCTACCCAATTAATTGATAGTGGAATGTTTGATAAAAATTGAATTCGTGATTGTAAGTAACCGACCGGTAAGCTCAATTGCTAAGCGCGCTCTCTGTGCAGGAAGTCTGGGATTCGATTACGGGATCGGTCAAACCGGCACGGTGGCGCGATGGCTTGTTAGCGTTACGACGTTTCTGCAGAACTGTTTTGCCCAGGCGCTACTCGTTATACGCTTCAGTGTAATACTGCGAGTATAATGAAGGTTTGATTTTGATCGTAACTGAACCTTGAAATGTTTTAGCTACCAGTACTTGCAATTGTAGCAATGGAACACTTAATTCGGTCGACTACAAAAATTTGAAATTCATTGTATCCAACACCACCGCCTTTCATTATAGCACTCAGGATGCGAAATGATTGGGTGAGTTGTCTCCCCCCTCCAGTAAATAAAGCCTCAAAGCAATAATATCCAGCCTGCTAGCATAAACGCTGTCTTCAGATCAAAACTGCTGCGGTAAAATTTTGGTCGTGGGCAAAGACGAATTTTTGAGATGTTAACAAGCAATAGTAGTTTAATCCTGTTTCTTTTTAGTTTTGTTTCGGTCATTTGACTGATTTCAGCTAATCTTTCACAATTTTTTTCGGTCAAATTGTTTTTTTTTTTATCATATATTAGCTAAGTTTGAAAAACATATTTTCCAACACCTTCTTGAACGATAAAATTTCTTGAAGTTTTAAAACAAGATACTTACTACCATGGTACGGAAAAAAAATTTTGCATGGTACGGAAAAAATTTTTTTGGGAAGTAAGCAAAGCATGGTACGGAAAAAAAATTTTTGGGTAGTAAAGGCAAATTATACCTGCTTTTCAACCGGGTGTACTGTACACTCAAGGGTGTACCAAAGTTAAAAAGGGTAAGCCAGCATTCATTACCTAACAGTGTGCACCCATACCATAAAACAAAATTGTGAATTTATTTTCATAACGGATGTCACAATGTTATTATAAATAGACGAACTATGATTCTGACTAGTGTTGCTAAAAACCGTTTTTTTTTTTTTTACACCAGACGGGATACGTTTCGACTATTAAATAAAGTCTCTTCAGTGGTGCTTAAAACTTCTTCATGGATTTGAATTCATGGATTTAATTCATGGATTTACTTCATGGATTTGAAGTTTTAAGCACCACTGAAGAGACGTTTTTTTTTTGCTTCGTATTTTTTATTGTTTTTTTGTTGTTATTTTTGTTTTTTTATGTTGTTGACCATTTTATAGCTAATTCAGTTGGGTATCCCGTTTTGGCTTGTTATCAGCTCGAGATTGCGGCAAAACAAAGCTGTTTTTAATGGTACCGATATGTTATTTGCAATGTCAAGTTACCGATATTCCATTAAAAACAAAAATTTAGCTTGCACTCATTGCTCGGTGCTAAATTTGGCATTTATGGCATGACCATGAGCCATTTTGGGTGTCTTAAGTGCTAGTTTAACTAGCCTAGCTAGTGTTTCCTCCCGGGAAGTCAAGACAACAAATTTGGGGTTTTGAAATTTCCCGTTTCCAGGGAAGTTTATGTCGGTATCCCGGAAAAGTCTTTACATTAGCAAGGGTTTTAATAGTTCTGATATCTACCATTCCGACATAAAAAATGCGTTAGTTTTGCGTAACTGCAAATTAAAACTTTTTGCGTACTAAAATTATTTTTCAAAATTCGCCAAATTTTTTAAGACGAAATGCTGGTAAGATCAAAATTTTTTCTTCAATTTGTCGAAAAAATGGAAAAGCTGAAGCTAAGTTTGTCAAAACAACATAACAAAATGCTAAAAATTAAATCTGAAATGCTGAAAATCAGAAAAAATGTCAAAATAATCAAGCTCGATAAAATTCTCGCGAATATCCTGAATTACGGGAATCCCGAAGATTTTTGGGATTTTTGCATTTTTATGTAATGTATTGTACTTTTTATGATTTTTTGCATTTTTATGTAATGTACTTTTTTATCTAATGTACTTAACACCAGCAGAACCTTACTTTTTTTCACAAAACGTGGGTTCATAAAGCCCATTGTTTGCAGCGTTTGTGCGACTTTTTTGTAGCTCGGTCACTTAGAGCGCAGCGTACTACATAGGGAAGCGCTGCACTAGTTTTGGGTTAGATTCTCGTCGCGGCTTTGCTTGTAACATGTGGTTAACCATTGGGTTCGTGGAAACAGGCAAATAGAATAGGAATGTAGACTCTGCTGATGTTGGGAAATATGCTCCCCGGGTAGTCGAAAATCCGACAAAAAGGGAAACCCTAAGCCTAGCCGTTAGCAGGACTTTTTGTCGGTCCGCTAATGGTCCAGCTTTGTTGCTTTTTTCTAGCATTGGGCCGCTAACGAGCCGCAAGACCATCATTAAAAACCCTTTAAATTTATTAATTTTTAATGATACGCCCAAGCGATTTAATTTTTGCAAACGATTTAATTTTGCTTTGTTGCGTAACTTGTGTTTAATTTTTGCTCTGCAAGTCGAGGTTAGGTGCAGCGAATGCAAGTCGTTTGACTGGCTTAAGGTAGATTTGGATCTGATCCTTCAACGTATCAATTTGTGCTAGGTTTCTGTGGCTCGCTATTTCGTAGCAAAAAAGTAAAAATCGTTTGTGTGTACCGCTGCAGACTGCTGACACAATGAATTAATCACCCTCGTTGTTCATCTCTTATTGCGATAACTGGTAAAGTCGTAGCTCTCTGTTAAAAAGCAAACTGTTTCTCACGATTTGATATTAAAAACAGCAAAGAATGGCACGGGCGCATCCAGAAAGTTTTCGTAGGGGGGGGAGGGGAGATGTAATTTTGAATTAGGTTGAATGTTAACTAAAACGGTTGAATGTTAACTAAAAACGTTAAGAAATTTAGACCCGGAAATGGGCGTAAATAAGCCCTTTGAAAACGCTTCATGTCAGGGGCGCAATCAGAACTTTTTCAAAGAGGGGTTACCAAATTTCGTCACTTTTTCAAGTGTATTTTTTTCCGGCAGAGTTAGTCTTAAGCAACTTAAGGAACAAAAACGATCATGGGGGTCCGGGGGCATGTTTCCCAAAAAAATTTTGAAAATTTGCTTACTGCAATGGCCGTTTTAGTGCTTTTTGAACAATTTTCAGGCAAAGTTAGTTCATATTTTTGGCCCCTTAACTTTGAGTGCTTCACCAAATAAGATGCATTTTGTTCGCACAGTTTCGATTAGGCGTGCTTAAGGCGACTAAGGCATATTGTTATGAAGAGGTTCGAAATTATGGAAAAATTTTATTCATCCAAAGCATTTTTGAAAATGGCTGGTGGAGGAATGCATCCCCCATATCCACCCCTGGATCCGCCTCTGAAAAATGGATCCTTTTATTGGATGATTACCTATTTTCCGATAGTACCAAGCGTACCCACATTGTTGGCACAGTAAATAAAAAGAGTATTAAAATGTAACCCTGATTCGCATTAACTTACTATTTCAAAAAGCGTATGACGGAAATACTCTCCCCATAAAGGTGTTTTTCAGCATTTTACTCAACCCCAAATGTTCGCAAAAACAATGCGCACTAAAATGATGTAGCACTTTATTAAAATATATCTGTTATAACAAAACGAAACAATTACGAGTATAACAAAAAAACAAAAAATATAAAAACACGTTTTTTTTGTTTTTTTTTAGATTAAAAAAAAAAAACAGAGTAACGCCTCGTAGCGTAGCATTGCGAGTATAAAAAAGATTTGATAATTAAATATTTTCTTTATTGTGTTGATAAGATAAACCTCTCTTCAGAGGGCGCGCATAAGCTTTTATTGCATCAATCTAGTCCCAGAAAGACTGAACAGAAAGTTGGGTACCCTATCTAGGGTGTACAATTTTTTGGGGTAAAATTCGAAAGTGCGCACGATTTCAAAAAAGTTGACAAGCACTGGGTTATGCCGTTACATGCAATAATGGCTATTAGTGTCAACTTAAGAAGAGGGCATTTGTCCTCTAAAGCTCGTGGAAATAAATTACAGTGGAATTCGGTTAATGAATCCACGGTTAATAAATCCAGCCGGTTACTACATCCAATTTGCTTGGAACGGAATCGTCCCAATCCTTTCCCGTTATAAAAACTTCGGTTAATAAATCCAAGCGCCGCTTAATACATCCAGTTTACGTGCTTTATGCAGTCAAATTTTTCTTCATTATGTGCTAATAAGTACGTACAATATTGGATTATCAGTTTCGTATGGACAAGTACCGGTACGTACATGTCCTAGTGTACTGGTAGGCCTAATCAAGCAGACTAATTGAACACCAGTCGTAGGAGTTGTGCAGTTGTTGTTGCAACTGAAGCGGTTTTATGAAATTTAACTTCAAGAAAAGTTTTCTGGATCCATTGCAGATGAATAGATCAAGAAGACATGATAAAACAGCAGCAGAAAAGCTAGAGTTGCTCGATCGCTACAAAACGTTTACCTTCATGAGTCAGCGTGAAGCAGCTGATCGACTCGGAATTAGTAGAGGATGCTTACAAGGCTTAATAAAAAACGAAGCCCTTATACGTTCTTCAGACACTGCGAGTGGGATGAAACGTAAAAGTAATAAATAAAAGATGAAACGTAATAAATATTGAAAAAATGCTACATTTTGTGCATTTTTACCGCTGCAGGGGGATATCCACAATGGTGAGATGCATTTTTAGGAAACGCCGTTTATTAAAGCCGCCGCGTATTAAATCCAAAACCGGCTGTCCCGAGGTGGATTTATTAACCGAATTCCACTGTAATATGTTTCAGCGATAGTGCTACCTGAAATTACTGCAAGGAAGCAAGTACCTGTTCACGTGTCCAGTTTCAATGGCTCGCTTTCTGCATCACAATTAAATGTTTGTTAACATAATTTGCGTCATAAACTTATTTACTAAGAAGTTTCAAACACCATATGAAACTGAAAAATGCTAAATATATGGAAAATTTCTTTCAGTCACTATGACCGAACTGGCCTCAAAAAATTCGGCCAATCATCGACAAATGACCGAAAAAAACAACAACCTATGTCTAATCAGGGATGGATGCGAATTTGAAGCATCTCTAATAAAGCTCAAGTAACTGCAAATTTGAAAGTCCTCCTTACGATGTTTCATTTTCTACTTTTCGAGCTCAAGAAAAGACGTCGCTATCGGCGCGACAGGTCTTAAGTTTAATCCCCGGACGGTCAAATCGGACACCGCAGCCAACGGCTCGTCACAGCTGCTACGTTTTTGTGTTTCCCCAGCGCTAAGTCGCGGAAACGGACATGGCCACTCGTAACGCGCTTCGACGTAACACCGCGAGTATAATGAAGATTTGATTTTTTAATAATTTTTTTGGGGGAAGTTCAACAATTTTTACCGACAGCATGCTAAGGTCAAGTAGTTTCTGTAGATTTAAAATCGAAGCAGTAAGTTTAAAACTCCTCCACTATTTTTGAGTTCAGTAAAAAGTAAAGGTATGGGACAGCGGGTGCTACGGTTGTGTGGGCCATTTTCAATTGGCGACCCATTACAAATATCAATGATGAATGATTGATTGATTGATTGAACGCTGTTAGAGGACGTACAAGACAAACAACACACATACACCTTAACCCTTCGCACTTCTGGTTGAGCCAAGCGCCTGGCGGGAAGCTGCGAATACTGCTTTTAAAGTCTTTAGTATGATCTTACCGGGAAGTTCAGCAACTTATATTTATCGAGTTTAAGTTGCTGTATAGTTCGCAGCCTTGATCACAGTTACCGAGCACGAGATATGGGGACTGACAATAAGTATCTAGCCACGAGTTTTTTGGCAAGAAATGCGCGTTCGTAGTGTGCTTCTCATAAAGTTCTTGTTATTAACTGTTCTTTCGATATCAATATTTTCTGAACCAACGAAAAAAAAAATTTCTAACACATAAACGGTTTGTAAAACATCGTTTAGTCGTATTCTGCGACTCATACCCCGATCAAAGTGTTCATATCCTGATCCAAGTATTCATACCCTGATCCAAGTATTCATACCCTAAAAGGGAACTAAGAAAGTCGACAATTGTTTGCGCAAAATAAATCAAAATTGCAGTCCATTCTGAACTGACGCTAAAACGTTTCTCAAAGTTTGCATTTTAAAGATAAAAAATCAAATCTTCATTATATTCGTGGTATTACGCGCAAGCGCGTATCGAGTAGCGGAGCCTATCTCTACGGCTCAGCGCCTGGGCTACACAGCCCCGAAGAAACGTTGCAGCGGTGGCGAGCCGTTGACCGACTTCTGTGCGATTTGACCGACCTGGGATTTGAAGACAAACATGAAAATATATTTTGCTTGTTTTAATGTATCGCAGTGCGCTCGATCAAGCGAAATAAACTTCGACACGTTAGAGTAGTCAACGGGCTGAAGATATTGAGCCCAACCCGACCCAAACCCGAATCTTAATTTATCAGCCAGTCTGAACCCAATTTAAACCTGAAATCAAAAATATCACTATAAATTTTTGAGAAATTTTTTAAATTAAAAAGAAAATGGGTTTTACTAATTCCACAGTCACACCAGTTTTGAATAGCGATATTTATACAGTACATTCAAGAAAACCAAATTGACCGGTACGCTCTGTAAAGTATCCTTAACTTTTTTGCACTTAAAGATAAATTAACGAAACAAATAAGAACGAAAAATAATAAACGAAAACCCTACCACTCGCTGAAAATCTCGATTTTGCTCTGGCGTCCGGCCCGATTGAAGCCCGACAATGTTTCAAAATTCAACCCCGAGTCCGACCCGAAAAGCCCGAGTCCGATTGACAATTCTGCATTAGGTATATAATCAATGAACTTTTTTAAATGCACCCTAGTAGTACATTAAAAGTGCTAAAGTTCCTGCAACTGATTAAAACCAACGTAAACTAATTTCTTTCTCAAAAGAGGATAGTTAGAACAACTGCTGGTCCTCTTTCTGCTTTCATATTTAAAAATATAAGTAACTAACAGCACTCTTTTACATTGAACAAAATGACAATGCTCTGTGATGATTCTCAGTGTGAATGCAGCTACAAAGTGCAAAGCTCATTATAATGTAGTGCTTCAATGCAGTTTTTACGTACATGCTCTGCATGAATTAGTTGAGTTCATAAAGAAAACGCTACTTGGCATATTCTTTATTGTTAAGTGAAAGTCTGGTTTCTTGTTTTTGTTGCGCTTGCGAAAGCTAGTTCACGAACCGAAAGAGGAAGCACAGTGCCAGGCTCTTTATGCATAATTGCATATGACTGGACATTACATGCGAGATGTAATTTACCAAATCGGATCCAGATTGAAATTCTGGTGATGCCTCTTGCAACTTCTCGCAACATAGGGGAAGGTCGGGTAAGTTGATAAATTTTTTACTATTTTTGAATTATTTTGAATATTACACTAGCTATTGAATTCAATTCTATTCTATAAGAAAGCACTAGATGGGGGTGATATTACGTCGGGACATCCCTTTGTTATGTCGGTTCTTAGGGGTAGTTTTTGAGGCGTAAAAATTTTTTTGTAAATGTATCAACTTACCCGACCCCTCGGATAAGTTGATACATGCGGGCGGGCATGTTGATGCGCTCTTAGCTCTGATATTGTGAAGAAAAAAATGTACAAATTCATGTTAAATTTTAATATTTAAACACAAACGCAACTTCATTAAACACATTTACATTATACAGTGGCAATGATAAATGCAATTGAAACGTTTAGAGTAGGCCTACATCTGAATTACTGAATTAAACAATTAAGTTCATGTTAAAGTTAAAACGCACTTCGTACTAAAACTATAAATATAGCTATTCAGCGCCAACACAGTGTACGTTAACATTTTTTAGAAAAAAAAATTTAACTTCATTATAAACGCGTTAAAATAGTTTGTAAAATCATAAATTTAGGCTGCTTCTTCGTTTGACCTCCTTTGAACTCCCAAAGTTCCTGCAACTCAAGTCTACTTCCTGTACGGCATGTTCATAATTTAGAAACAACTTAAAAAAGAAACAAAAACATTAACAAAAACAGAAAACAAACACCACAAGGCACAAACTCTAAAACGAAATCTAACTTAGCATAACTGTGAAAAGCTTATTCACAGGAATAACAAAGAAAGTTACGAGAATTATCGGTACATAGCTCGTGAGCCCATCCATCACAATGCCGAGAATCTAAATTACTAGACCTCGTTAACCGACACCTTTGGCAACCACTACATTGGCACTGGACCCACACTTCTCCAGCCTTGCTGTTTTCATATGGCTCAGCACAAATATCACAAAACCATTGTTCTCATATTTTATTTCTTCGTTGCACTCGCTTTCTGAACTGTCAAAGAGAATCTTCTTCGCTGAACTAATTTTCCTTTTCTTAGTTGGACGTTTCTTTTGGTCATTAGTTTCTTTTCTGCATATTTTTTCTACCACTTTTTTACGTTTCCTCTGTTTGACTCTGCAGCTGTTTTGCTTGCTGATAATTAGCTTCCTTAATTCCGGAGAGTCTGTGAGTATGCATGTACTCCCTTTTCGCTGTTTTTTTGGTCTTCCTCGGCCCACATTTAGGCAGCGGCAGCAATGAGCTTGGAGAAATGTAGGCAGCACCAAAACCCGGATTCGATCTGTCTGGATTGCTTGATGTGGTAGGCAAAGAAGTAGTAGCTACACTATCTGAACTACCGTCATTTGCTTCACGTGATACAAGGTCTGATCCATGTACTTCAGCCGCAATACCGTTATGCTCCGTTTGCGCTTCCAAGGAAAGGCTTTGCTCATTGGCATCCAGAGGATTAGGTCGATCTGTCAGAGCTGAAGGAAGAAAGTCACTTTCCTTCCATATGTCCCGGTTAAGAGGGAAAATTCCTGTTGATCTGAATGCTGAGATGATAATTAGCTGAGTAAAACTTGAAAGAAAAGCCCTTTTAGAAATTTCTGGCACCATATAAATTGTGCAGGTCTTTCCTGGATTGGAGCGAAGTCAATCATCCATCGCTCTGTTGTATTTCATTTTGAAGTGCCCGTAAACACATTTATCTAGCGGCTGGAGTTTACCGGAAGTGTGTGGTGGAATTGTGAGGAGAACAATTCCATTTTCCTAGGCAAATTTACAACTTTGCACAGATATATGCGAAGAGTGGTAGTCCAACATTAACAAAATTTGTTCTCAGTACCGCACTGAGTATAATCTTTAAAATGGTGCAGATAGGAAAGAAACAACTCCTCCGTCATCCATCCAGTTGGAAAACATGAACATTTGGACATCGGAGGAGCGTTTGCACCGAGAATTGTTTCCAAATGAGAGGTGATCCGCGAAAGAGGAAAAATAAACATTGGAGGGATGGTACCACCATCGGCATTTTTCCCCCCAACCATTGTGGCGGTCCTGCCTCTTTCTCCGGAAGTTACCGAGCCCATCTGATGTGTTCCCTGACGGGCTATCACCTTGGCAGGGTTTTGTACTGTGCTGCAGCCGGTTTCATCAATATTGAATATACGATTAGGAGGAAATTGATGTCTACTCATTACATCCGATAAGTTACTGTAAAACAGCGAGACGTTATGAGCATTGAACGCTTCCGGTTGGCGAACGCTCAATTTGTATTCAGCCATAAAAGACAGGAGCCAATCTTTTCCTGCTTTTTTATTGGTTTTCCAAGAATCCGGAATGTTGATTTTATTGACCATAGCGAATTCATAGGCTAACTCTTTAACTTTTTCGGAAGTCAACCCATGAAAACGCTCACTTAGATCTATAATATGAGTGGCCAAGTCGCTACCCATCTTTTCTATAAAAACTATTTTATGAGATGAGTACCCCATGGAGGATGACTCGTTGCTTTTTAATTTGTTGATGTATCGCTTCAATGTCATCTTGTCTATATTATGATTGCGTGCAGTTTTTCGCAGCGATGTGCCATTCTGCATTTCAGCAGCAGCTGCAGCAAATTCAGGAGCAGGAGTATCACCTCTGTTTGTTTTCTTTTTGTACTTATAAGCCATTCTAATGAACGACTATGTAATTAGTTGGCAAGCTCACCAATTTGGCCTGCACCAAGTAACATTGTTCATTATAAGGATGCCTATAGCGCCCACCGGTGGCGGTAAAAATCGGTGAACCACATATTAGATTTTGGACCCGGAGCTTACAAATTTCGAAAAAAATTGTTTCAGGAATTTGGGCGGGTAAGTTGATACACCATATCAACTTACCCTCTTCATAATGTATCAACTTGCCCGCTGCAGAGCAATACGAATTTTTCTACTAATTTTGGAAATTCTTTTGTCCATATAACTTCTTAAATCGTATTAATTTTTACGTTACAGCTTAGGCTTCCTTCACTAACCTAAGAAAACTGTTTGCCTTCCCTCGCTAAAAAAGTAGCAACTCGAATGTATTTTTTTATAAATTTTACAAAACATTCATTTTGGCCGAAAAATTGACTTAAATTCTCATACGCTAAAAGCGTCTTCAACTTAGCCTACCAAACTTTGTATGGAAATCAAGATGGCCAAGTGGTATTGTTACGTAATCAAAAGGGCTTTGTTGCGATGTCACAGAAAAAAATATTTAGTGTGTATCAACCTACCCGCCGTATCAACTTGCCCGACCTTCCCCTATTTGACTTGTTGCCCAGCAGTAGCGGCATAGAATGAAGTAGAACCAAAAAGTTTTTTTTATGATCGACTTTAGCTCAGTGGCTAAGTGCACACGCTAGCGGTACGGGAGGCCTAGGGTTCGATTCCCGGGTCGGTCAAATCGGCACAGTGTCGCCAACGGCTCGCCACCGCTGCGACGTTTCTTCGGAACTGCGTAGCCCAGGAGCTAAGCCGCGGAGATGGACCCCGCCTCTCGTTAAACGCTTCGGCGTAATACCGAGAGTACATTGAAGATTTCATTTTTTATGACCGACTTTAAATGCTCTAAAGACACTGTTATCACTAAGCATTAGTTAAGCAAAACTCCAGCTTAAACATTTCATAACTTATTATGCTTTCATAAAAATTGCAAGCCTTCAAGCCAGTCAGGCTTGGCTAAAGGCACAACAATAGAGGTTAGGGGTGGCTGCAGCTAAAATGTATCAAAAGGCACAAAGGAATCGGCTTGTTACAGAGACGCGGAGCGTTTTTTTAATGGGAGAAAGGCTCGAAATAGCTAAACATAGTGTCAAGTGCTGGGGGCTTTGCTTTCCAAACTCCCAGTCGAGCTACATTCTGAAAGCAATTACAGTTATCTTTCAATCTACGCGCTAATAGGCTACCATGTAAGATGGTCATAATAACGTTGTTACATGAAAACACTGGAGCTGTTGTTAATAGGTACGCATAGTCGCCTATTTGGTTTCATTTATTTCAAAATGTCCCAAGCACTGAACATTTACGCCGGTGATGCAGTTCGTTCACTAAAATCGGCGTTTAAAATGATTAAAAAATATTGAACTTTCATATTTGTGTAATCACATTATTAGTACTCCGTCAGTGACAGGCTATCCCGTTTACCTATATTTTTTAGCTTTCTTTCCAATTTCGAATTGATTCAAGGGTGGGTGTGATGCTCTATGTATTGCATTGTAACGTTACGAAGCTTTGGGCAAGTCACTTCAGGTTTGTAGCTCCTATTACAACGGTGAGATAAGCGAAAAACAGTTTACTTCAAAAGATGGATAAGTTTACCACAACTCCTATAGTTAAAACTAAGCTGGGCCTTGTTTTATTATGTAGAAGCAAGATAAGTGAAAAGAGTTTCTCCTTCAAAAAGAAAAAGTATGAAAAAATTAAAATCAGAGATTTTAAAAAATTTATTGCTGAAAGTTTTCTTGAAGATCTTGATGAAGCATTTAAAAACAGTAGAATTTCCTGAATAACTTGAGAATACATGAACATTTTCATCAGTTTAAAAGTGTATTTTCTGATATCCTAAACAAGCATGCCCCAACTCGGTTACAAACTAGAAAAGAAAGCAAATGGCAAAAAAAAAAACGTGGTCATGTTTCAATACGCAAGAAAAATGAACTTTTTGCCTACCAACTGCAAAACCCCAGAGATGAAATGGCCGTTGATTTATACAAAACGTACAGAAATAAACTTACTCATATTAAAGAAATCTCAAAGAAAATGTATTACGAAAGTGTAACAAACAATTGGTTTGTGGGACAGAATTTTAGTATAGCAAAGTATAATGATTTCATCTCGAAGCTTTCGTCTGACACCCATGGGGAGAAGATCGTCAGAAATCAGGAAACTAAAATGCAAGTCTTATGTATCAAGAGAGAGAAAGAAAGAAAAAAAGAAAAGAGAACAGGAAAAAAAGGAGGCGGAAAAGCATTGATTGGCCAGTCTGATCAGCTGTTTCGACGCGTCAATCAGCGATAGATCTTAAGACTGTAAACAAATTCTTTTTGCCTGCAAAGGTCGGGATTTGATGTTTTAATAAAAATAGATTCCAAAACAGAGAGGTGGAAGGAAGAGCGACCTCTGGCAGAATGCGGAATCTGTCTTGGTGATAATGTTTAGCACATGAAGCGTTTAAAAGGAAATGGAGCCCAATTGCCGAATCACAAGTCTGGGTGGGATTGGGGGTGGAGAACTTACGAGCACGTGATGGAAGGCTACGTTTCAAAATGGAATTGGCGTTTCTGATTGACTTTGGAATATGTTGGTTGATTCTGTCCAGCAACCTTTGGGATGTACGACCCACATACCGACTATCACAGTGGCATGAATATTCGTAGATAACATTGCTTTGTTGATGGGCGGGTAGTACATCTTTCTTGGTGGCTGGAACCAGTTCCTTGGTTTTAAAGATGATACGTGGCTCCACGACAAAGAAGCAGTTACTTACGACGGCTTTCACTTGCTTTTCGAATTTCGTAGAAATAGACTCCA